>QUSE01000010.1:3623320-4064788 GCA_006508115.1 Apiospora malaysiana
CCCCCCCCCCCCCCCCCCCCCCCCCCCCCCCCCCCCCCCCCCCCCCCCCCCACCCCCCCCCCCCCCCCCCCCCCCCCCCCCCCCCCCCCCCCCCCCCCCCCCCCCCCCCCCCCCCCCCCCCCCCCCCCCCCCCCCCCCCCACCCCCCCCCCCGCCCCCCCCCCCCCCCGGCTAGCCTCTCATACAATGGCCACCGCATGGGCGCGCAGCCGGCTGCGAGATGAACCTATTGCCTACCCACCGGCCGGTCTACTGCTACGTCGCGAGTAATCCCCCTAGCATGCGAGATCGTAGCCCTCCTGACATGAAAGACAAGTCCAGTCCCTTACACAATGACACCCGCGGACAGCCTGGCGAATAGAATCATGCTGTACATCCAAATACCAAGTCTCATGATTCCTTCTCCCACCCCAAAGTGGATGAGAGATGGCCCTCGACTCGATATGCAATGGCACCCGACAGCCCACTTGGCAGCCTTCTTCGGCTTTTACATGCTCTTAGCAGCTGCGTCTGATCTTATTGAGAGTATCCTTTTCCCCTAGCCGGTCGACTATACCACGGAAACCGGCATGGGTGCCCCCATTCCGCTGTGAATCAATTTCATATAATTACTCTTACTCCCTCCCGTCCTTGGTTAAGATCGCCCTAAACTTACTTCTTCTGCCCGCCTGGCTTTCCAGTCACCCTCCCTTATATCCTCATATAGACAGCATCTCCATCCCGACTGCGTTGTTCTCTCCTTCTCCAGGCAGTTTTGTTGAAAGTCCACCATCCACGATGAAACTCAGTATCGCCGCGGTCGCCCAAGTGGCGCTGACGGGCGCATTAGTACATGCTGCCTCAACGTTCTCCCCGACACGACCACCGGCCATACCGCTGGCAGTCCGATCACCATACGTCAACACCTGGCTGCCTGTAGGAAAGGACGGCGGCAACGGTGGTTATCTTGCTGGTGAATGGGCACAGTCCTGGAGGTACGGTTCTGTTCATGACACTAGCCATCAACGACGCTGATGATATAGTTCCCGAGGCTAACAAAGTATAACAGTCAGCACACCAACGGCTGGGTTGGATTAATTCGCGTGGACGGCACTCCTTACACGTGGATGGGGGCTGCGGCCAATGGCCCTGCCGCCGTAGATCAGACCGAGTTCTCCTACACTTCCACGAGAAGCACCTTCATCATGAACGTTGGAGGTAAAGTCGGGATGAACATTACCTTCATGTCCCCGGTAACACCCAGCGACCTAAAAAGGCAATCCCTGACTTTTTCATACCTCGATGTCGGGGTGCACTCTTTGGACGGATCAACACATGATGTCGAGATCTACACTGATGTCAGCGGTGGTGAGTTTTTACTATCTGTACCCAGCAATTCTCTCAGTTCACTAACACCTTGCTAGAATGGGCCTCGGGCGACGACAGCGCCGTTATTCAATGGGACTACAACACTGCCAACGGTGTCGCTTACCACACTATTGCCCGACAGCAGCAAAATGAAATGACCGAGAATAGAGAGCAAGCTGCTTGGGGCACGTGGTACTATTCTACGGCAGATGGTGAAGGTGTAAGTCATCGCAAACCAAATCATGTTCGGTGGTCGGATAACTTATCAACTTCAATGCTGACATCGTAAACAGCTTACATACCAAAGTGGCATCGATAACGACGTGAGGGCCAACTTTGCCAAAAATGGAGTTCTTTCAAACAGCAAAGACGCCAACTTCCGTGCCGTCAGCAACCAATGGTGAGTATTGATTACCAATGGCCATCGTAGATCCATATCAAAACTATACTAAACTCTTACCCAGGCCAGTTTTCGGATTTACCAAGAAGCTTGGAGCCGTCGGCGGCGAAAGCGTCTCGACTGTCTTCTCCATTGGGCTGACACAGGAGAATGCCATCTCGTTCCTAGGCAAGGGCAGCGGTTTGACGACGGTCCCGTCCTTATGGAAGAGCTACTTCTCCAATGGTCTTGATGCCGTATGTTCACCTAACGCACGATTTATTATGGGAGCTCTGGACTAACTGTGGTCAGATGACATTCTTTTACAACGACTACGCCACAGCGTCGAGTCTTTCCACTGATCTTGACAACCGAGTCGCCAGCGACTCTACGGCTGCTGCTGGCCAGGACTATCTCACCATCACCAGCCTGAGTGTCCGCCAGACATTTGGTGCATTGCAATTCTGTGGCACTGACTCTGCCCCTCTAGTGTTCCTCAAAGAGATCAGCTCCAATAGTGATATTCAGACAGTCGACGTCATATTCCCGTCAATGCCTCTGATTCTCTACACGAACCCCAAAATACTCGCTTACTTGCTGGATCCTCTGTTTATTAACCAGGAGAATGGCCACTACCCTAACAAGAACGCGATCCATGACTTGGGCACTTTCCCCAACGCCAAGGGCTACCCAGCCGGCAATGATGAACTGATGCCACTCGAGGAGTGTGGCAACATGATCATTATGTCGCTGGCCTATGCCCAGCGGACTGGCGACACTGCTTACTTGAATACCCACTATACTCTGCTCAAGCAGTGGGCAGCCTACCTTGTCGATGACTCTCTTGTGCCCGCGAACCAGATCTCTACCGATGACTTCGCAGGCTCCTTGGCCAATCAGACCAACTTGGCCATCAAGGGCATCATCGGGCTGAGGGCCATGTCGGAGATCGCCAAGATGACCGGCAACTCCGACGACGAGAAGAGCTTCGGCGATACCGCGAGCTCCTACCTGACGCAATGGCAAAGCCTGGGCATCAACAAAAACGCGAACCCGCCGCACACGACGCTCTCGTACGGCGACGGCGACTCGCACGGCCTGCTGTACAACCTCTACGCCAACAGCCTTCTGGGCTTCGGCACCTCGTTCGTGCCCCAGTCCGTGTATGACATGCAGTCGGCCTTCTACCCGACCGTGGCGCTCGAGTACGGCGTCCCCCTCGACACGCGCCACTCGTGGGTCAAGTCGGACTGGATGATGTTTGCCGCGGCCACGTCGAGCTCCGACACCCGCAACATGTTCATCAAGAAGCTGGCCAACTGGATCGGCGTGACGCCCACCAACCGGCCGCTCACCGACCTCTACGACGGCAACAGCGGCGACTTCCCCGGCATTACGTTCAACGCGCGACCTGTCGTGGGCGGTCATTTTGCTCTGCTGGCTTTGCCCAACTAAAGCGATCTGCCTTCCCGTCACTTCTCTCACGGTTGGAGGGTGAAGTTCAAACCCATTGAAATTGGCGCCAACTGTGGATTTCTTGGTTTCTTACTCTTTTCTTGAAACTCATAGGCTATTCGGTCAGACCAGATGATACCCAATTTTGGAGCTTGAGAAAACAATCGCTAATTTACTATGTTAATGTTTTACTTTTATTTTATTACTGCCGTCTACAGTATCCTCGGCATCATGCCCTCACTACGATTGTCCAAGCGAGTGGCAGGGGTAAGCAGGAGCGTTGCACATCGATATATGGAATATACAACATAGCAAGCAATGTCACTGGGATATGGCACTTGGTCGGTCGCTAGACGTACATATTTTGTTCGTGTCAGTCAAATGGGAGACCCCCCGAATCTTGAGTGCCAATATACTCGCAATGCCGCGCCATACGTACCTCCATGTGTTTGTTCTCTTTGTTGGCATGCATGTCTTGGGGTTTGGAAGGCCCGATTGTTCGAAAACGTCTCCGAGCCTGCCACACAACACGGCCCCAGAAGCGAGTAACAAAGGATACCGAACGGGCCTCGCGTATGTACGAAAGACTGAAAACGTCCATAAACGGTACGTGGGTAAGTCTCACCCAGGAGCTCTGTTTTATTATGTCTTGCAGTGTGGCGTGATTCCTTCTGTTTTAGATAGATATCGTCTTCTCCGTTTGCTCAGCCTATTTAAGGGTCCGACCCGCCATGAGGTTTGTCTCAGCTCAGACATGACAATGATGCGATGGAAATTTCCACAAGTATCTCTCTTTGTAGAGATCATCTTCCGAAGGCCTGTGCTCCTACAGCCGAATAGAGGGTAGTGAGTCCCAACTCTCACGGGAATGGCTGGCTATGGGATCCGGGCGAAGCTAACCGGGGGCCTTCCGGGTGTCTCATCTTAGAAATCATGGAGTACGGCTCGCAGGAAGGTCTCATGTATAGAGTTGAGGTCACCTACCACGATACCAAATAGTGCTGCTTGTCGCTTAATGAGTAAGCTATACATAGACAGAAGAAAGTGGTCAACATGATCTGATGACAAAGCTCTTTAATGTGTTTAAATCCAAGTAAGATAGATATGTGCGAAGATAATGATACCAATAAACCTTGCGTAATAGTCATATGCCATTTGCCCTTCGAATATACATACACTCTCAATCAGACTGATGATACTGCCGGATCAAGCAAGTGTAAACTCCCGACTGACCCCTTCAAAGGGGGTGATGCTCCCGCCCAAACTCTTCGAATCTCCAAAATACCGTATACGATAAACCCCAGGCTCTGTCTCAGCCTGGGTCTCCCAAGTGATAGTAACCTCGCTCGTCGCGAGAATTTCACTGGTTCTACGCCAGCGGAACACAAGATGCCAATCGTTGTCGTCATGGACAGTAACCCACATCTTTTCTCCTTCTCCTTCTCGCACGCTGCTTCCTTCACCACCTTCGCTCCTTTCTTTAGCCCGGAGCTCCGCAGCAGCAGCCTGATCCTGTTCGTCATCGCTGTCGGCTTTGTTGTCTGAAGGAAGAACAACCAGTCTCTCGACAGCAGCATAGCTTTGTTCTAGCCGGAGGTCATTTCGTGGGTTAGCACCCACGAAGACAACCGTGACGTCCGACCCCTGCTCGACAACGTCAGGGACGTCGGTGATAACGTCGCCGAAGCTCTTCATCAGACCAGGTGAGTCATAAACAACACCGGGCACAAAGCTCAGGCTGCGGTTCACGTTGTTTGGCGGTTCAGGCCCAATCGGGGGATTCTTGCCCGAAGTCGCATCCAGATACGGCACGAAAGACAGCGTCAAGTTGATATAGGCTTGCAGGGTATGTGGACCATAGAGGGTGCTGGCACCTTCATATCGTTGGATGCTGCATTACTGATTAGATCAAACAGCACAAACAAGATATTCGTGTCCAAAACAACAAACGTAGCGCGCATGTGTGACTAAAGTAGAGTTGGAGACATACCCGTATTCTTCCTCGGTCGTGATATAATGGGTGTAGCTATTCGCAGGACCACCAAGCACCACAACCGGCTCCTCGGGGTGAGGTCCTGGCCCAGACTCAGTCCGTGTATCTCTCGCCGCGACCTCGCCGGCAACGGCGTTCTTCCACCGCCGACCGGCCATTGTCGTTGCCTCCCCGGGGCTTACGACGATGACCATTTGACCCACTCGGAAGACCTGGATATCCACCACGTTAGGCGTCCACAGGTACGGCTTTTGGATCTCTCCCACGTCGAGTAGAATGGGCTTGGGGTGGTGACACGCCTTTTGTTCCTCGGTCGGTGCCTTCAGGAGGCCTGAAACCACTTTCCACACGGGCGAGGTGGTGTTGGGCCCGCCGTCGTGTTGTGTGAAGTCAAACGCGCCCGGCCCGTCCGAGGTGCCGGCCGCGAAGGAGTAGCCCAAGGCTGCCGGGCAAGTGGTGACTTCTGTGCCATTCGGCAGCGCGAACTTATGGTTCGCCATATCGTGGAATGTGTGGAACGACTTGACCCAGGGGCCGCGGATCGGGGCCAGCTTGTGCGGTTGGCCGTACAGGGTCCTCGCGGGCTCAAACTGTCGCCGGCCCACTTCGAAGCAGGACGCGGTCCCGGTGTTGTCCGTAGTGAAAAGAGGCCCACGGGCGTGGCATTTCTGTGACTTACCGTCGCTGCAGGTGCTGTTTTCGAAGCTGCACATCTGCCCCGTACCATCTTCACACCAAGCGCCGAGGACGTTGGGGCTCGTGTCGCCAACGCTGGCCTGAGAAAATCCGGCTACAAAACCCTCGGCAGAAGTCTTGTCGTCCTTAACGCTGTTCTCAAAAAGGGTTGCTGCCACCCCTTTGTTGTCACCAGTAATCAGGGTGTTGTTGCCATACATTGAGGTGCCATGGGTGGAAAACCACGTCAAAACTCCAATGTTCTTCTTGTCGGAAGCTCTCTGGAAGTTCAGCAGCGTCAAGTCTTTCTCCACAGAGCCATCGTCCTCCGAACTGACGTTGTACTGAGCTCGTTCCGCCTCCGGGTTGGCGAGGTAGGCAAACGGACTCCTGTTGATGTTGGCGCCAAACACCTTGGTCGAGCCGACGCTCAAATGGCCGGGAGCAAGACTCTCGTGCGCTCTACGAATCGACAGGACGGCACCATCGACAATGGCGCGATAGCTCTGGCGGTCGAAGCCCTTGCTGGTGATTTGCGGAAGGAGGTAGTTGAGCCAAGCCCCGGGCCCACTATGCGAGTGCGTCCCCGTTACGGCGATGTTATGTTGTCCGTAGCCGGCATACTCGGACCCGAGCTCTCGCAAACCAGACAGGATGCCATAGCGCACGGCGGTATCGCCTGACTGGGTGTCCAGAACCAGGTAAACAAAACGTTCCTCGGGACGTTGGGAATCAGCAACGATGAAGGCGCGTGAATGCAGTCTCTGCCGGAGCCCGGTACCGATCTGGTTCGGATCGGCGTAGCCCATGAGGTTGATCTCCACGCATGGGCCGGTGATGTCGGCTTTTCCGACACCAATCAGATATTCGTCTCCATGTTCATGGCCATCTGCGACCACGGATTGCGCAGAGCCGGCGATATCTTGTAAGTTTCCGGCTCCTTCGGCACCATGACTTCCGCCATATGGTATGACCCAAGACGGTAGTCTCTGGGAGACGTTCCTGGGCAGTAATGCGACAAGTGTTGTCGCGGAAAACAGCAACACAATAACAGTCAAGAGAAGGGCATTCCTGCGAGAAGGTTTCCTGGGAGCAGGCGATTTCTCCATTTCAAAGAGTAGCAGAGGAGGGCCAGCCTCGACGAGCTTGCAGAGCGTTGTGGTATCAATTCTGATGAGTATGTTTTCCGAGCGACGTCTATCTTCTAGTTGTAGCTGTTGAGGCCGCCTGAGCTAGTCCAACATCAGACAGAGCCTGGCGGATGGACGGAGGGGGGGGGAGTAAAAGGTAAGTTCAACCCATAGAAGTGAAGAGGTGAAGCTGGTTCATGACTTCTGGAGATATGATAAGTATGAAATGAGATAGTTTTAGCAAGATAGATGCTTCGATACTAAGAATAACAGCAATGGCCTATTTCAACTTCCCTTTGGCACATTGTCACGGGGCAGTTGTTGCACAGTCATGAGTCAAACCAGTGAAGACCGACCAGTTTCTATTCGTGTGGCATCTGTCCGAGACATAGCGGGAAGCTCTAGATCTACCTACTCCAGCCAGCCAGCTCTCACCACGAATGACTGAGCTTCTACTCTAGGTGCTGCAGCAGCAGAAGCAGAAGCAGCTGGCCCAACGGTACTACCCCAACTAGTGTCGTCATAAGCACGACTGGCCGCGTCGCATTGCAGGCCCAAAGGGAACGCCTAACCACCTAATGCTGCGCGCCTAAAAAGCTTACCTAGAGCTACGAGGTACATGCCATTAGCCCCTTGCAGCGCAAGTCCTGAGCCTTTTGGCCTGTCATGTCATCCCCAAGCCCCCCCTACTGCAGCCCCCCAATAATTTTGGGTGGAGCCCCTCTCTTCGTTCTTTGTCTGTGCTGGAAAGTTGTATCCCCGATGCGATAAGGCCTTATCGAACATTTGGGACAATACGATTGAGAGCAACTCGCGATGCGCTCAGCGAGCGCCAATTGCACACATCCATACAACCAAAAGACTTTCCAACCCACGGCATTCAATCGCAACTCTACAACGACATACACTTAATTAAGCAAAACATACATTGGACAGCACGACACATAAACTCCCGTAGTAAAACCAGGCGGTTGGCCAGCAGACAGACAACATGGCGATCCAAGGCGTCGTCCACGAGTCTCTACCCTGTAAGTCAACAAACGCCCGATTGACCACCACGTCTTTCCATATCCCTCTTCCGCCCCTATATCCTTCCCCCTATCGCACTCCAACAGCTTACTGACGATCCGAGTACAGATGTAGACAAAGAGCCCACAGCCGACGAGCGCACCCAAGCCGAAACCCTCATAACCACCGAACTCGCCTCCATACAAGCCGAAGACGACGACACCACATCAACATCAACATCGTTACACCCATCCCTACCGCCCCTCCAAGACTCCCCCTTCTACGCCAACAGCCCCATGCTCCAACAAGAGCAAGCCCGCCTCCTCGCCAAGCAAAAGCTGGCCGCCATCGACCTGTCGCGCTACCAAATCGACGACGACGATCTCCCCGCCAACCCGACCACGGAGCAGCTCGAGTCCGCCCTGAGCCGCGCCTACACGGCCCAGGCCTACCTGACAGCGCGGCACGCCCACCTGGGCTTACTGGACCGCTACGGGAAAAACTCCTGGCTTGTCGGAAACTGGCAGGCCGAGGCCGAGCTCGCCAGCCTCGAGCGCGACCTGGCCGCCGCCAAGCGTGACATTGAGCTCGTTAACCACGCCCGCCGTCAGATGCAGACTGAGGTCGGCGAAGAGTTGCGAGGGCTCGACGCCACCTGGCGCCGCGGCGTTGGCCGCGTCCTCGAGACCGAGTTGGCCGTTGCGAGGCTACGGCACGACATTGAGCAGCGGAGGCAGGCGGCGGAGGCAGGCGGAAACGCCGTTGAAGGATAGTTCCAGCACATAGAACATAATCAGGTTAGGTTGGGTGGGTTTGGTGAGCGACAAGCAAAATTGTGATAGGGAGCGATCCTGCATACGATATGGTATTGCAAATAGAGAACTGAAGGCTGGCTGTATAGGCAACAACCCTGTCGTTGTTGTATTGTCATGGGTCACACAGAGCAGTCGCGTCAGATTGCATTGGTAAAGGCGTTAATCTAATTAGAAAGCGAAGGTATCTTTAAACGCCTTCTCAACCGAGTAATGGTAAAACTGCTACCCATACATGAACATGTGCCGCCAACGGCTTGTTTCTAATTGCCATCTCGTACCCCTGCTCCACGAAGCTATGCGCCATTGACCTATTCGAATCCCAATTTGATCAACCCAACCGTGTCCCAACCAAGTCCTAGTCCCTCGCCGCCGCTTGAAGAGGATCTATGTCTTCCACGCCAGACTTCACTCCTTGGTACTTTGTTCTCCTCATAATACCCTCGACCGGGCCCAGCAGTCTAGCAAAAGCGCTCTTGCCCAGAGTCGCCACCTTCACATCGGTGGTACTAACGACACTTGCGGCCCGGGGAGCGTCGTTGAGCAACGCCAGCTCGCCGAAGTAATCCCCCTTCTTGTAATGCTTGACATGGTTCCTTTGTCCGTTCTGGTCAAGGTAGGCGTCGCATTCTCCTTGTTCCAAAAGGTAGAACGACGTTCCGATATCGCCTTGCTGTATGACCACATGACCCGGGGGGAACTTGAGCGTCTCCAACGCATCGGCAATCTTGGAGCGTTCATAGGGTGTTAAGCTCGAGAGGAGCGGCACCTCCTCCAGGAAGTTCTCGTACATTCGGCGACGCGCAAATGTGGACTCCATCAAGATCCTGCGGAACGTGACGCGATCAAGCGCCCATAGGTTGCAGCTAGACTCTGCCGACATAACGGTCGCAGCACGAGGCGCGTTGTACATGAGCGCGAGCTCACCAAACGAGCCTCCGGACTGAATGGTACCGACTTTGTCTCCCAGGCCGTCAGGGCCGGGCTGTAGAGCGCCTAATGCGTTCACGTATACATCGAAGCTGCCCTTTTCCACAACGTAGAAATAGTCTCCGGCATCGCCTTGTGTGATGACCTAAGAAATCAAAAAATGTTAGCGACCTGATCAAGCCAAAAGTAGTTATTTGCCACCCAATTGGTTTACGAACCTTGATATCTTTGGCAGGAATTGGCTTCTCAACCAGCGCGCCCAGGATCTGTGCACTCTGCTCGTCGTCCAGGTGATTGAAGAGGAAGTTGCCCGAAATGGCCTTCTTCAGACGCTCCAGTTGGTCGGCAGTTTTGGGGAAGGTGGGAGGCGTCCAGTTGTCATTGACATCTGCCACCGGCTTGAGCGACTCGGCGGAGACTGACGTGCGCCTTCCAAAGTTGTACTGGGGAGGATACGAGTTCGGGTCCGGTGGGCTTCTCATTGAGTTCGGAGGTCCTTCTGTCGGAGCATCGCCACCAAAGAGGCCACGCGAATGGCCGGCGCTGGAAGTGGAGAGAGAGAAGGAAGGCGTGGTGGGAGATGTGACCGTGTCGTTCTCGTCCTCCTCGATGACGTTCAGCAACTCGCTGGGTGCGGGCGACACTGATCTAGCCTCCGCCTTTCTGCTATCACCGCCGAATGGATTTGAATTCGCCGCGAAGGGGCTGGTGAAAGTTGCTCCAGACATTTTCAGAGGCTCAGGGGTATGCCCGTTTTTCGCCTTTTTCGACAGGTGGTGTGTGCGCTCGTCCGCCAGGCGTCGGATGAAATAATCGGAGCAGAATTGTAGGATATCGTTGGGCTTCTCTTGCATAAGACGTTGCTCAAGCGCCTGCAACTCTCTCTGGTAAGCGGCCGTGTTAGACATGGCGAATGGTGTGTACAAGAATCTGTGAAAGAGAATGGCGCAGGGTGGCACAAGGCTCTCAGGGTAGAGGGTCGAGCGTGTCGCCGAAAGGGGTACACAGTCCCCGCGAGGACAGAGCTTGTGGTCAAACGGAACTGGATAGATGAGATGATAGGGGAGGGGAGAACAAGGGAAGGGCGACAACAGCGACGCAGACAATTATACGAAGAAGTGATGCAGAAGTCGCAACTCGAGTAGAGAGGGAGACAAAGAGAGAGAGAGAGAGAGAGAGGGCGAGTAGAGAAAGTGTGAAAGAATAGATTGGGCTAACGGCTCAGGCCTAGTTGCGTTGCTCGAGGCTGGTGGCTCAAGGTAACTTATTATATGACGGTAAAGTAGGGAGAAAGAGTAGTGGCTAATTGGAAGTTTGGTTCCAGCTGGGGTATGCCACCTGGTGGACTACCGATTGTGGAGAGTGCAATTGAGTGGACAGGACGCTAATCGGTGGTGCGTGTGCGCTTCATTTAGTACTGAAAGACCCAAGCGGAGATTGAGACAGGCACTGGAAACGACTGAGGGGATTCAGGGAAAGGGCGCGACAGCGTCCAAGTGTTGTTGGTTGGTGGGATTGCTCTGGGATATTAAGGTGTGTCGTTGCGAGGGACTTGAGGCAGAGAGCAGAAGTGATCCGCATCCAGTTTCAAGATAGCGAACTACACTAGCGACCACCGGCGGAAATGGGCGAGGGTAGCAGGTAGGGGGGAACAGGAATTCAACGAACGGCCGGGACTTGCCAGGAGATTGAACTGGGTAAGGAAAAGCGCCCAATAAGGCTGTCTTCAACGTACGTTGCCCAAATTGCTTTTGGAACCGATGATTTGAATGAAATATGTGAATACTGACAGCAGCACCGGCGATCCAATGGATGGAAGAAAGAAGTGTGAATCAAGCAGAAGCAGGGGGAGCTACCGACAGAGACAAGTCAGATAACATGTACAATTACATAGACTCAGTTGAGGTTCGTTGAAGATGGGGAGAGAGATGCGTCACTTACTCCGCAATCCACAAAGTTTGGCGCAGGCAACAACTAGCTGATGTTTATTTCGAGCAGGAGGGAGAGACACTGATTCGTGCCTTTGCCTTTTGATTTTCCCTCTTACAATGAATGCGTCGGGGGGTTTGCTGTCTGTCGCTCAACGTCGGCAAGCAGCTGATTGAGGGGGGATGGCGGCGGGAGGGGTAGAGAGGATTGACGAAAGTCCGTCTTGGTATTTTCAAGTGAGACCCTGGGCGCAGGATGATGGGTCGAATATTATGGTAAAATATCGACAAATCTGATACCTGGCCAACTTGCAGCAAGAGAATAGGTGGTTGGAATGGTGAGACTTGTCTTCTAGGAGATGGGGGAGGGGGAAGGCCGTCAAAGAGAAACCAGATCAATGAATGGCTGCCTTTTTGGCCATTGTTTGTTTCTTTGATGCAATGCAATGCAGGTGGCTGCTCAAGCTCGCGCAAGCTCTCTCCCCAATCAACCAAGTATGTACTCAAGTCACCACCTGCCTCGCGTCGCCCGTCTTCATTTTTGGACATTGGGGGCTTCAATTCTGGGTTTCAAGCCAGGCCAAAAGGCAGCAGGCATCGTCGATATCTCACCACACGCCGCTGCCTTGCCTTGGGGATCCAGACCCCCAAGGGGAGTAGGTGCCGTCTTTGCACGGGCGATGATGGCGACTGTCAGCCATCTGCGTGTGTACAACGTAGTGTGTCGTGATGGTGGTGGGGTAGAACTGACTACCTGCTGTATTGACGTATTTGCAAGCCAATCACTCATCCTCCAGCCAGCCAGCTTTGCATTCAGGACTCACTCCCCCTCCTTCAAATGCCGCTTCCAAGCTTCGATCCGGACTTCTTCATGCCTTCTAGAACAAATCCACCGCGCCCGTCCAAGGCGCACAGACCAGCAGCCCTGGAATCCGGCACCAGCCAGCTCCAGAATACATTGCACACACCTACCTGGGTCAGCAACCAGGATCGCTGCCAGGCTACAGCCTTTGTAGCCATTAAGGGTCTTGCAAGGTCCATAGGTCCATAGGTCCATTTTAAAAATATAAAACCAAATCCAGCCGATTGGGTTCAAATTATTTCTTACCGTTGCAATTGGGCTCTACTGTATCCAGAGTATCGGTGCTGGGTCGAAAGTACGGGAGCGTCAAGGTAGCATAGATGTATGTTGGCTGTTGGAGTCTTGGAGAGGCACTAGGTACTACCTACTGGTAACTTTAGGTCGTTCTTACTAAAAACAGGAGGACCCCTGGTGACAAACGTTTGTGCATAACAAGGCCGAGCTGGCAAGCCCCTTTCAAGCTTTGTCGTCCAACTCGATGCGCTCTGGCGAGTACGGCTTCGGATTGATTGGCAATGACAGCGCAGCAGCGAGGCCCAATTTCGCTAAGAAGGAATGAGTTGTGTTTTTCACGGAGCCCTCGGTTCCCAGAAGCCTATTGTCCTAATCTTCCGGATGGCTGTCTGTGAATGCCGGTGAATTGAATCTGTGATGAGCTGATCTGCATTTGACTTCCCGTGTCAAACTGTGCAGGCGCTGATGGCCCAAGCTCCTTCCAGGGTAGGTAGCACTCGGGAATGCACTGACCACGGACAAGTCCTTGCTTTCGGGCTGGCCTAGCCTGCTAGCTGCAAGTTGACGTTGGTTGATCTGAAAATCCCTAAAATCCCTGGGAGCCAAGGAGCTCTGGAAATGATGGAGAGTTGTCCTCGTTGCCTGTGCTTGCTGAGCCACCGTTCTCTCCGTAGCTGCGAGAACTATTTTCTAATATATTGAACAATCAATAAGACCCAAATTGAATCGTTCCGAATAATCGTCTAATTAAGAGTCGTTCGAGCGCGACATGTCACCATCTCAAGATGTAGAAAAGATGTCATGTGGCGACGCGAAAATAGAACATCGATTTTGTTCTTCGGGATCAGAAGTGGATTCGTGCAATCAGATTGCGTAATTTCATCTTCTGGTGTATGCACCCAACCACGGAGAAGCCGGTAAATGCATCTACTGCTGCTGCATGTTTAAGGGGGACTAGGCAGAAGCCTGGGGTATATTGTTTGTTCTATTACTGGTTGAACGGCTGATCGGGTCTAATCTGTGTATACGTGCAGCCATGTGCTCCTGTTGAAGGGTCCTCATATCGTCGTCGGGGCCTCCGACTGCCACCATGATTGTTTTTCACTTCCATCACTTCGTCATCTTTTCTTCCTTGATGCGCTGCTCCTCCTCCAGTATCTCCCGCTGTCTTGCAGCATCCTCGACTGTGGCCTTCATGCCCTTTTTTCTCTGTCGCTCTTCGTACAAGGCACGGCTCTCCATGATGCGCTGGACAATAGTGCCTGCATTCACACCTTGGAAAAGATGCTGCGAGATCTCCTGGAAGATGCCCATCTGCTTGGGGGCTTCATAGGGGTCGTATGATAGCGGCATGAAGGACGTTGGTCCATGGTATACTGCGTCAGGTGTCCCCCACGGTGATGCGGTAAGATAGGCCTTGGTAGGCGCGAAAGGAGCGCCATAGATGACCGCATTGACATGCTGAGATCCATATGTTAGTAATCCAGCGGGTTTGTCACACAGACCATGGTCAACGTACCCGGCATTGTAGGACGCATAAGCTCCGTTCATAGATGTTCATGATGGGGTAGTTGACCCCTTTCCACTGGTTGATGACCTCGTCATCGTGGACTCCTGCCATCAAAAACACGGGGCCGTAGTCGCTGCCTTTGCCCTTGCGTTCATCAACAGCTTGTTGTTCATACCACCCCTGTTCCCGGGCTAGGTTCTCTTCAGCCTCAACAACGAGGCGAAGAAACTCGATATGTCCACTAGAAAATAAATCGAAGCCACCATCAACGTACACAACTCTCTGTCCTGGCCGAGGTCCACCCCCCTTCAAGAATTGGCGGAAGGTCCCCTTCTCTTCCTCCCCGGCCTCGGCTTTGGCGGCCTGGGAGGCTGACCAGAACCAGACATCGGCGCCCGGGTTCTTACCCGATGCGTCAGTAGCGTACTGCTGGATACGCTTGGCCATGGCATCACCCTCGGCTTTCCTCTCGGATTCGGTTCCGTGGCCCTCATCTCCGGCAAGGACCTTTTCCAATGACTTGATGAAATGCGTTCGGGTGCAGAGAAGCATTCGACCTACCAGGTCGGTGGTGGAGATACTGGGGGTTCTCTTCACGACCTTGAACCGCCCAGCTGCCTTGACAAACCGATAGCAGTCTTCGCCACTGCTATCAGACGTGATATCATCGCCGTGGACCACGTATTTGCAACCGAAATGACTGATAAAGTCCAATTGCGTGACGTAGGGTGCATGTGAGACAGACTTTGTGACCCAACGGCAGGCATCTACCGCGGCTAGTCTTCAGACCACACACGTCACGGATCATCAGTAACCTTGCCGACAGGAGGTGGGAAGCGAAGAGACGTTGTCCTACCGTTCCTGCAGGGTCATGACCGTAGGCCCTTTGTTATCCAAAATATCCTCATCAGAGTGTACACCGACATACAACTCTGTACCAAGCTGCCGGGCTTGCAGCATAGCACCCGCATGTCCGTGGTGGAAGAAGTCCCAGCAACCATCGACCCATATGCGGTCGTCCAAGATCTCAGGGGCTGGGGGTCCAGCGAGGACCTCTTCGGTTGACGCCATTCTGCTTGTCGTCAAGGAATGCACGAGCTCTGGGTGGTGGTACTATAAAAAAAAGATAAGATTAAGTGCGGTCGGTAATCAAAATGTTCCTAATATTTCGTCCGAGGGAATGAATGAATATAGAAACAGGATCGAACGGCTTGACCGACAGTGAAATGAAGCAAGATGTATTAAGCAAGCAGTGTGGTGTCGCACATGCTTAACACTGTGCCACAATACGCAAAAGGAGCAATCTGGACACAGTTTGGTTCATGTCGCATACGTTGTACAGACAGGAAAGTACAGGGGCAAAAGGTACCCCTCAGTGGAGAAGCGTCCTTGCCTTGCAGTTCCAATGACATTAACCGCCTGCCCCGCGCAACCGAACCCGAAAGTACGAACATTTGATACCGAAGGTTAACATACGGCGCGCATCTTTCGCTCATTTCCTCAGATATCCCTAGACCAATGCAAGACGATCTCCTATTCGGCGGTGTTTCGCGCTTTTCCGACAGACCTCCCCAAGAACCAGCGCCCTCAGATCCCGCCAACGCTGGCAGCGGCACCAGCCCCAGCAGCAACAACATGACGACTGCACCACCGGCAACAGTGGAGGACAGCCCCCATGGACCCTACGGTGGCCTGAAGCCATCGCAGCTCGAGGCCTTCCACCGAGACGGCTACGTGATCGTGCGGGGCGCATTGCCGCCGACAACGGTCAAAGCGCTGCTCGACGAGACGCACACACTGCTCGAGGACTTCTCGCTGGCCGACCACCCAATGACCAAGTTCAGCACGGGCGAGCGGAGCGCCCACGTCGGCGACGACTACTTCCTCGACTCGGGCGACAAGGTCCGCTTCTTCTTTGAGGAGGACGCATTCAGCGCCGAGACGGGCGAGCTCACCAAGCCCAAGGCCCGCGCCATCAACAAGATCGGCCACTACCTCCACGCCCTGTCCCCGCCCTTCGCGGCCCTGCTCGACCCTGTCTACAACCCGGACCTGCTGGGCGCCGGCACCACGGGCGGCTCGGTCAAGGCCGGCCGCAAGGAGTCGCACCCGGCCGCCGCGGCGCGGGCGCTGGGGTTCAAGGACCCCAGGGTCCTACAGAGCATGGTCATCTGCAAGCAGCCCGAGATCGGCGGTGCCGTCCCGCCGCACCAGGACAGCACCTTCCTCTACACGGACCCGCCGAGCGCTGTGGGCTTCTGGTACGCGCTCGAGGACGCGACGTCCGAGAATGGCTGTCTGAGCTTCCTGCCCGGCAGCCACCGCTGGGCGCCAGTGAAGCAGCGCTTCGTGCGGGACGCCGAGGGCAAGGGGACGACATTCGCGGACAATCAAGGCCCTCAATTCCCCAACGCGGAGGAGTACGGTGAGCACGTTCAGGGCGGGGCCAAGGAGACGGACGAGTACGTGATGGGCGAGGTCAAGGCTGGCGATCTGGTGCTGATACACGGCAACCTCCTGCACAAGAGCGAGAAGAACTTGAGCCAGAAGGGCCGCATCATCTACACCTTCCATGTGATAGAGGGCGAGGGCACCAAGTATGACGAGAGAAACTGGCTGCAGCCCCCGGCGGATGGTTTCACGAAGCTATTTAGAGATTGATTTGTTGAGGTGCCTTAGCCTGAGTGTTTCAGTTGAACGAACTGTATGAATAACGATTTACCCCAAGCCAACATACGAACAACATGGAGATGATTGCACTGAGTAGCGTGAGTTACGGTTTCTTCGAGACCATCTATCGTGCGAACTATCCAAAGGGAAGCTCTTCGGAGAGATTTGATTTGGTGAACCTGTAGGTGCGTAACGTCAGGTAGTCCCAGAGGCCCTATACTCTGAGCTGTAGAAGGCAATTCATATTCAAAGACATGGGCTTTATAACATGTTTAACAATGTTCATGGACTGATATGCTTCGGGAACATACCTCGGGTGACCTGAATTACGTTACTGGTAGTTCTGGCAGGAACCAGTTGTCCGCATAGGGACTCGAGCAAGAGCGACAGCATCCCCCAGATTCGGTTTCAAATGAGGTATCTTACAGTTTTTGAGGTACAAGTCGATACTACTTCAGCTTATTTTCTTTGAAGGATCCGCAGAGTGTCATAAGCTGATAATTTTCATGATACATCGGGAGTGACGCTGAAGCTTAGTTACTGGCGGTTGCGAATGGCTCATTATGTTTCTCCTGAGTTGAGTCGCCGCTTGGCTGGACATTATAGAAGTATGTACCGATTTCCATTGGACAGCTTTCTTAGCAATGGAATTCTCATGCTTCTGGGCTGTTACTTTTCCAGCATGTGACCTTCTGAATACGAATATATGTATTAGGCATGTTAGCTTGCCCAGTAGGGAGACAGTAGTGAGGAGTCAACGAAGCAATTTCTCGTGTGCTTCATTACTTGTATCGCCTTCGTATTAGCTAGTGAAGAGTAAATTCGTGATCAAGATAAACGGTCCACCAGGTGCCAATGTTGATCTGACACGTCTTATCCCATGGGCAATCTCGAAAACGACTATCAAGTCAATTGGTTGTCAGGGGAGCTGCCCACAGCTATCGTCCCCAACACAGATTCCCTTCTCCAGATCACACAGCCTGTACTCACAATTCCTAATGACAGAAGAATTTCCCGCTCAAAGGTCTTCGTGGTGGCCTGCAGCTGGTGCCGCCTTTTGGGGGTCTGGCGACTTCTGTACGGGAAGACTGGAGGCTATTGGAGTGTTGTCTTGCTCCCTTTACTTACCTAGAACGTTCTAGACGAAGTAGAGGCGTTTTGGGACCCAAGTTAGTACTGGATGTCATTATCACAAACCTGTCGCCTTGAGTTATTTTTTCTTTCTTCCTTTGCGTGTCCTCGATGTTCGCCCTATGTGGGATTCGACTCCTGGTTGCTCAACTATCCTGGTGGTTCAGCTCAGTGGTATTATGTGTGCGTCTGAACTTACAGATGAGGTCGTCTCCGCGCCTTTCCTATACGCTATTCCCACTCCTGCTTAGGGTGGCTGGGAGTTATATCAGCAGACCTGGCGTACCAGGACCTTGATAGGTAAAAGCCTCTTTTTGGATTGAAGGCAATGTATAATTTGATCCTACTTCTGCGCGAATGAGGCGCGTACTTCCACTCTTGGGCCTGGAACGTGATAGTTTCAGTTTCCAATCCTCCTTGGGAGATTGCGAAGTCGCCGGATGTTGTATTTCAATTACTATCAGCTATATAATTGCTACATCCCAGTGCTTAAGTTCGAAGTTACTTGGACGCGGCTAGACCAACCCAGTGGGCGCGATGTATGGTGTGGGCAACCCTCGAAGTAAAGAAAAGGGGGCCCCTATCTCGATCCTACCGCCGCTGCCCACCACCATCAATGATATCACACCCTAAAAGTTCCTCGATCAAGCCGGGATAACTTATAGTTAGTCCAATACAATGCAGGACTTTATTGACAAGGCGATATTGAGTCCCCTGCCACGCGCCATGTCTGATCGCCTTTGCTTGTGTGCAATTCGGTGTAATTGCATATGCAAGTTACCCCTTGTGGACTGTGAACCAACATGCATCTAGACCCATGATTGCCCAGTTACCAGTCACACGAAAGATGCTCCGGTCACAGATCTAGGGAAATAGTCTGCGAGAGTATCTCTATCCGAGCTGGGGAACTGGATCCTTTCTATGGAGCCCAGCGGCGTGGAATAGATGGCTGAACCAACATATGAGATGCACCGGATCGCTTGGTGTCAATACTGAGATGTGATAAGGCTCTGCACGTTTCATATCGGGAGAGGCGTTTGCATTGTTCGCTGATCCTCCGCCGGATCAGGAAACAACTAACTCCTTACATGACGATGAACTCTGCAAACGATAAAAGGTGGGATGTGGTAAAGCAACCCTGACTGCCTGAGTGTGTTCTTTTACTCGAGGTAGCCCTTACCCTGCCATGTAGATCGCCATCGCAAACCTGGTTCCCCGAACGTTGTGCCGCATTAGGCAACCAACCTACAATAGACCCCGGCACACGCGGCCCAATCAGGGGGGTGACCCCACGTCGGAGCCAAGCCAATCTACTGAAGAATGGCAACAATTTGCGACACCAGGATTCGGACCGCGCTGCCGGGATAACACAGACCGGTCGACGGCTAGAAAGCATCCATCGTCTTCGCAGTCCGGGTAGCGAGCACCTCCAGGCAGTAGCAGCAACGACGACACTGACCCAAGGTAAACACCGGAGATGTGTTGGTTCTCGACCTGGACGCTTCACCGACATTATCAGGGCTATCTGACGTGATGTAAGCGAGCCCGGGGTCATGTGAAGGGAAATTGACGTACTGTCATGTCAGCCCCAAGTAGGATGACCGCGAACGCATCATGGTGGCACAGTTTCGTCAGGAGGATCTAGTTGATTCCAGAGACGTATCCATAATTCAAGGGGGACAAAGTGTTTCTAGCATATTGTCGGGCAGAAAGACGCGGATTGAGTTGTAATAGAATCTAACATTCACCACGTCTTTTAATTTCTAGTTTAACCATCGCCGTAACACATCATGATCATCCCGAAGCTGCCCACCGTCCACTTGGACACGACGCTGGCAGACTTGTACCGCGAGAATGGGATTCCTGGGTCTTTCATCGTGACCATGTACTGCGTCTTCGGCCACATGGACCTGCACCCGAGCTTCCCGCGGGAGCTCGTCTGGCCCGAAGACGAAGAGCCGGTGCCGTACTCGGATGACCCGGCGGAGCAGGATCGTTTACGGAAGGTCATCCTGGGACTCAAGCCGCTGCGGCGGGCTTGGGGGCTTGGGAACATGGAGGTGCTCTTCTTCGGGCCCAACATCACGGTCAAGGGCCTAAAGGCAGCGCTCTCACAGCTACATCCAAGCCAGCGGCACATACCCCGGATGGTGGATCTAAACGAAGGCCTCATATCCGCACAGCTCCAGGGCATGACTAAGACAACGGAAGGAGAGGAACAGAAGAAGTTGCTCTTCTGGAGACCTCAGGGTTGGATGAAAGAACACGACTGTCTCATCGACCCGCAAGAGGCCTACGACATCAATTCGAAGAAGTACCTCGTGACATCGGGCATGCGCACACCGTTCTCTATCATTGAGGACCTGCAGGCAACGGATCTTTCTTCGGCATCATCATCATCCCTTTTTCACACTCAGCCTCTCCCCTTCGTAGTCAAGCTCTGTCGCGCCGGCTGTGGCTTCGGGACTTATCTGGTACGAACTGAAGCAGAGAGACTTACAACGCTCGCGGCCTTGACGACGTACCAGCGCCGGGGAGTCGGTGAGGTTCTCGTGTCGGAATACGTGGACCTAGTCGAGGATCTCGCTGTGCACTTCCTAGTGGGTGCTCCAGGAACCGCACACGACCGCAACGACCCCTTGATCCTGGGCGTCACGATCCAAACTCTGACCGCGGGAGGCAAGTGGGTAGGCGGGTATATCGACTACAGCGCCCAGGTACAGCTACACGACTATGTGCGGGAAACGCTGCGGGACACGACACGAAAACTGCCCGAAAGTTTTGTGGGCTGGGCGGGCATCGACATTGTCACCAACAAAGCGGGCGAGCAATTCGTCGTGGACCTCAATGCGCGATTTACGGGGTCCATGCCGATCTGCTTCATGTCGGGCCACTTCTGGAAGCGCCGCGGGCTGGCGCTGGCTCAGTTCGCTGCGTTTGAATACCAAGCGTCCCACGTGGACGAAATCTACGAACGGCTGGAGCCTCTGGTTCAGAGCGGTGCGATTGTCGTCACTGCCACGGCGACCATCAATGAGGGTGGCAAAGTTGGCGACGGTGACGAGAAAGGCTCGCACATGGCAGACATCATATGGGGCGGTCGAGACCAGGGGGACCTGGCGCGAGTCGAGAGGGAGGTACGGAACAGGCTTGGGAAAAGGCCCCAGATGCCGCTTCCCGAGGTGGCCGAATAGTTAGAAAAAGAGCGAGAGAAGGATTAATGAACATCGAACAGGCTGGTGAGATCGGCAGGCAGGCAGGCAAGGCGCAGGGTGATGGGGCTACGGGTGTAACGCTGCTGTGAATATTCTAGACTGTAAAATTGTTCGTAGCAGCAGGTCTACATAGTCATCAAATCATAGGTATAATCATTATAGACGCGGCAATACAAGGATAAGCGATCAGCAAAACTTTGTTTGGATATTGACCCTCCTTCAAGATCCCCTGCATACATACACGTAGATAGATATATAAATATGTATGTACTGCATCGCATGTGTTACTCGCGTCCCATCATAGGGAGCCTACCACCCCGAGGCGCAGAAATCTGTTTTAGGAAAGTCCCCAACCCAGGTTGACCATCCAACAAGATGCTTTGAAGAATCCTATTGGGCCAAGCCAGCAGCTTTCCTCATGCGCTCACGCTTAGCGCGCGAGCGGGCAACATGAACCTGTTCGTCAAAGACGGCGGTGATGCTGGGATGGTTAGAAACTGCGATCGCCCACTTGTGGAAGTTGGGCGCCTTCGCCTCCATCTGGCGATTCAGGCTCGTGGGATAGACCCCGTGCTTGGACAGTGTGACGGCCCGAATAACAAAGGGACCAGTGATGACCTATTTCACAACATTGGCAGTCATGGTTAGCCAATCCACGAGTCGGAACAATCCCGACAAAAGGGCTTGAATTAAGGTAAATACGTAAGACAAGCATCCTTGTCTGTGGCGCGTGAGGTTGGCAGGTTGGGTGTTACTCACCTCGGCAAGGGTAAGCCGCTGGCTCTTCCCGAAGAAGGGGGCGGCATCCCTCAATAGCGGCTCAACTTCCCGGACCAATCCTTGCACCGCCTCGTCGACCACCTTCTCCTCGTCGGCCGGGGTGGGGGACTCGAAGAGCCTGAACAGGAGGGTGTGGAACTTGGTCCAATACGCATCCGTGAAAAAAGACATGCTGGCGCGGCGGAGGGCCCCCTCCGTGGTAGTAGGGGGCGGGCACAGGTGCGACGGGTACACGTCTACGAGAAACTGGCAGACGATGGCCGACTCGATGATGACCTCGTCGTTCCAGATCAGCACGGGCACCAGCGCGCGGGGGTTGAGCTCCAAGAAGGCCGGGGGGCGCGGCCCATCGACGTTGATGATTCTCTCTTCGAAGGGGATCCCCAGCTCGGCCAATGCGACATTGGCGCGGTTGGCCCCTGGTCAGGTCAGGTCAGGTCAGGTCAGGCTACTACGACATGACGGAACGGGGAGTGATACAAATGGGGGCGGCGACGTACATGTGCATGTGTGGTTGGTATACAGAATTAGCTTATCGTTGCCGGTGGTTGATCCCATCTTGATTTGGGGTTGCGTTGGCTGCGACCTGTTTTGGGTTATCCAAATTTCTTTTTGGGGGGCTCGACTTAACCAGTCAACATGAACCGTGATGGTGTCCTGGATTCTCTTCAAGCTGGGCTTCCAGTGTGCAAGGTTGGCTTTAAGTATTCTCATTCATCTGCGGTCATGAACGAAACCGTCATCCAAGATGACTCAGCTTGGCTTATAGGTTACATGAGGATACGAGTTCTGATTGCGCATTGCATATGCACTTATTCGAACCCCTGTTCATCCTGCTTCGCATCATCATGTTCTCTGCCAAGCACAGCTGCCAAGGAAAATATCCCACTTCCCCTGAGCGTGACGATCTATTATATACACCGAGAGGTAACTTAATCATCACTAAGTATACACCGAAGCTAAGGTACACACGTAAGTAGAGGAGTAAGGGCTCTAGATCGTTACACTGCGAGCATACAGTTACCGCCACGCTTGCAATACACTTACTGACACATGATGCCTGCGGTTGCACACCCACGTGCGTGTTACTCCTATTACCTGAGTGCCCACTCCGTAACAATTCGTACATCAACAAAAAAAGCTCTCAACTTCCAAAGATCCTCCGAAATTAGCAGATCCTGGTACACGAGGGCTGAGCCAATCCTAGACCTAGACCGCGCCGCATACTCGCATACAACCTATGCAACCTACGCCTTTCATATACAGGAACGCCAAGGGAGGCATACCGGTGTACACAAGAATATGCTTCTATCCGGTATATTGGAACCCCAACCCGGACTATACGTGCCGCTTTTCAAAGTTGGTCGAAATCCTCCCTCATTGGCGTCTATCCTTGATCCAGCATGAGTCTATTGTTTTGACTTTGCCCCTCGTGGCGCACCTTCCCGTAGCAGAAGTGCCCCCACTGTTCTCTCCTTGATCACAAACATCGCTCGGTTCCTATCGCGCTGCTTCTATGCGACAACGATCATGGAGGCAACAACAGGACCAACAAGGGGGGAGGGGGGAGGGGGGAGGCGCCGATGTCCAACATCACTCGTCATCTACCTAACGGTCATAGGGTAGACCACCGTCTCCCCTCTCCCCCTGACCAAGGAGTTCAAATAAGTGCTAGAAACGTAGCAGCTCCTCGCTTTGGGCTTGGACCCTTCAAACCTTACTTACCACTTATTTCCAATTCACTTGGGTAAAACTTGAACAAAATGGATAACAAGGCACCCAACGACGAGTTATTTCCTGTTGTATCAGAGAAGTCGAATCCCCAATCCAGTGACAATGAACGCCCAGGAACTACCACTGATGAGGAAGCACAAGATGGCTCGCCGCCTCTTCAGCAGATGCGAGTCTCCAAGACCAAGGGAGTGGGCGTCATAACCACCCTCGCTGGCATCAACTTCCTCAACACCATGGGCTCGGGAATTCTCATCGCCGCGCTTCCGCGTATTGCCAAGGATGTCGGCCTCCCCAGCGGTCTGGTAAGCGACTCTCGTGTGTTTCTCTGCCTGTCCCCATATGTCCCTCTAGTTTGTGGTTGAGTACGTGTGCGGCTTCTTGCGAGGCTGCCTGCCACCCTCCGTGGGTCGTTGTGGTGTATTCTCCCAAAGGACAACACTGATGCCGGGGGTCGATAGATGCTATGGCCCGCAGCCGTCTACGCGCTCGCAGCAGGATGTCTTCTGCACGTCTTCGGTTCCTTCGCCGACATCCTGGGACCCAAGCGCGTCTGGGTCGTGGGGAGTTTCCTCTTCGTCGTCTTCACCGTGGCCCTGGGCTTTTCCACCACCGGCATCCAGGTCATCATGTTCCGGACTTGTTTGGGCGTCGCTATGGCCATGTGCTTGCCTACCAGCGTCAGTCTCATCACCAATACCTTCCCAAAAGGCCACTGGCGCAACACGTCGTTCGCCATGAGCGGCATGGCCCAGCCGCTCGGCTACGCCTTGGGCCTCGTGCTGGGTGGCATCTTCACCGACACCATCGGCTGGCGCTGGGCCTACTTCATCATGGCCATGGTCAACTTTGTCATCTCCGTCATCTCTGTTTGGTCCCTCCCCGACATCCGGCATCCGTCTAAGAAGACGTGGGCCCGCCGGCTCCGCGAAGATGTTGACTGGATAGGGGTACTTATCCTCAGTGTGGCTTTGGCACTATTGAGTAAGTGATATGAAACGAAGATGGATTGCCCCTGATCCTCTTAAAACACCCTCTCATTTGGAACCAGCACGTCAGTGAAGCGAAGCTAATCGGAAAATTGTAGTGTATGTACTTGCCATGATCACTTCGGATTGGCGCAACATAAGACATCCCGCCCAAATCGTCCTCCTCGTCATTTCGATCCTTCTCCTTGTGGCTTTCCCGTTCTGGATGCATCGCCAAGTTCAGATTGGAAAGCCAGCCCTGATACCCAACAGGCTGTGGCGCAAGGCTTCTTTCACATCGGCTTGCCTGTGTGTATTCTTCTGCTGGTCGTCTCTGAACGGCATCGAGTATTTCACCACCCTATAGTACGTCTCGCCAGCTCTTTTTGTATTCGTTCCTGTGGCCACGAATCTTGAGCTGACATATCATTTTGTCATTCCAGCTTCCAAGAAGTCCAGGGCTTATCGGCTCTGCAGTCGTCGATCCGATACTTCTCACAGATCGTCATGGGCACATCCGTGAACATCGTCCTGGTCTATGCCATCTCGCGGGTGAAGGTGATAACACTTGTCGTGGTGTCCACCTGCGTTACGTTGATATCGCCAGCTCTCATGGCCACTGTTGGCGAGCACGAGAACTACTGGCTCAGACCATTCTGGGCCTTGTTTCTCTGCCCAGTCAACCCTTGGGGTAAGAACCAATGATCAATGAAAGAGAAAAGAACTTATCTAACTATGCTGTACAGTTTTGTTTAGTGTCTCCAATCTGCTTATATCCGACGCTTTCCCAGCCGAGATCCAATCGCTTGCCGGCGGTGTCTTCAACGAAGTCGCGCAGTTCGGTAACGCTGTAGGGCTCGCTGTGACTGCCGCGATTGCAGCATCGGTAACAGAACACTCCCATGCGGAGGGGAAGACAGCGACGATGGATGGCTACCGGGCCGCATTTTGGACCATCTTTGCGAGCACCGCTACCGTACTGGTTATCAGCATCGTAGGGATGAGGAGGGTTGGTACCATTGGAAAGACCGAGAAAGACTGATCCAGAAGTTAGTATGATACTTCTGAGAGATTTTTAGTCGTGTACGGTATTGGGATTCGGGGGTTTATCTGTAAAATAGTGCTGTTGAGCTTCGGGATTAGTCTAAGGACTGTCACTAAAATCTGACTGTCCCTCGTCACACCCCCTTCCTCCGGCAATTGTATGCAAACGTCGTATATCGTATCTTGATGAAGAATCTTGGCGGGACGGGTGCGATTGTCGGTGCGTCACACTGAGCATCGGAGTAAGCCCTAGTCTTAGACTGATATCTGTACAGACTATCGGGGTTTCTCACTTAACCATTGAATCATTTAATGATATATTGGGTCCGGAAGAGCCAGTTCGACTTCAGTTGTGCGCCGTGGTGTTTATGCTCTTTCATTCTTGTTGAGGAATAACACCTCGAACCGGGACGCGCACTGAAAGTGTTCATGACGATCCTATATTCAAACGGCGGATCGTTCTGCACACATATCGGCTTTGGTCCCTCCGTGCCCCTGGGAATCCCCGCAAATGCGGCGCCGATGATCTCGGAATCGGCTCCAATGGCGTAGGACGTCATCAGTACTAGGGAAGTTTCGTTTCTTTATTTTGACGTATCAAAAGCTAGTGGATCATCCTGAGTTTCGATCGGGGCTTCCCTGCTATATGATTAAATGATGGACACCTAGACTCATGGAACTCCAGGCTCCAGAGGTCGTTTATCCCAAGTAATCAGAGTCCCGCTTGAAATTGGGTTTCGCCAACGTCCGAGCCAAGAACCCCTAAAGGGGGCAATGACCACCATCACCAATGTGTCTCAGAGCTGCATTGCCTCATGTCGAAGTTGCCTAATATTTCCCTTAACAAGCTTCGATTTGATATTCTCATTGCCAGCATACAGAGATAATAACAGTGGCCGGGCAGGCGACAATTCTGGTGCAACGAAAAGACCATCATCCTGTCATTGTGGTAGCCACCCCCCAAACTACCCGCCTATTAATTACTCGCCGCCTCCTCCCTTTCAGGCCCTCTATCTACATGTAGTAAAAGAAAGTAACTTACAACAACAGCATGGACATACCCGTAAGGCACAAACAAAACAGACTTGCGAAAACAACTTCACTGACTAATCATGACGCCGCCACCACCACCAGAGCGAGAGGGAGGAGTTCCACAGCCCTCGTCATCACACACATTATTATCCTAGCCGACGGCCATCGTATGGCCGCGATGAGTCGCCTTTTCGTATAGAAGAAGGTTATGCTCACACACCAGAACCACCGCTATCACCGACGCCAGAAGAGGAAGAAGAATCTGGTTGGCCCTACATATGCAGCTTTCCGACCCTGTCGATTGACGACGGCGTGCGGTGCATTGTGGGAGCCATCGCTCTGCTGCTCCTCGGATGGATGTGGGTGGGCATCATATATCCTCCATACGCTTATGAGTGAAACTCGATCGAACATGCCTATTACTTGTTTATACGCCGCTTGACGGGACGGAGGGAAAGCATTTAACTCGCCAGTTATGTATATTATCGATTACCAATGTAAAAAGGAGGTGAGATGTAGCGGGAGAGCCAACAAAGGGGGACGAATGGGCCAAGAAACGAAGCCAATGAAGCAGGAATAGAAATGGACTTATCAGAGGATGGGATTGGCACTGAAAGTAATGGTCTGCGGTAGAGGACGAATATGAGCTACGAGTCAATGAATGGCGGCATTTCACTAGAATGAAGCAATGGCAAGGCAACAACTTCAGCATACAATTATATTGATGGTCGTCAACTTTTAGGATCCACACTAGAATCAAGGCGATGTACAATCCATTTATTTTGCAGTCTGTGTGCATATCCATGAAATACTGCATAGGGGGTAAGGGGGTTGGGCGAGCTGCATAAACCCCGTCAAAACTCCGAGGTCGCTCAGTCGGTTGACGATGTTCGCGTTTTTGACCATTAACCCTTGGTCAATGCCGGTACCGCTACTGCCCAGTGAGGGATTCGGCGCCGCTGTCGTAATATCAACGAGAAGGGAAAATCGAATAAAATACAAGCAGGTGGTTTCTGGCCATCTGCGGGGGATGAAACCGTTGCGTGAAGCTCCTGAGGTTGCGTTGCACTGTAGTCTCGAACAAATAGGTTTGCTCGAAATAGATAAAATGCAGCGATATGTCCGTTCTGGCTCAGTTTGTCCAGTTGAAGCGGCGCAAACGGTAGGTGGGATCCAAGGTTGGGAAGTCTAGGACTCTCGGCGCCCATGCCTTCAAGCCTTCTTCACCGATTGATCTGAAACCTGACCCTAGCGCTTCTAACGCTGGTAGGGGTGGTATCCTCGGTTGTTGCCTCGGCCACCGCCGCGGTAGTTGGCGCCGGGCCGACCTGCATTCTTAGGGCCAGTGGGGGCATTTGCTGGCGGTGCGTGGTTAGGGTCAGCAGGTCCTGGGCTGTGGTGACCGCCGCCCCTGTTTCCACGGAAGCCGCCCCGGCCACCTTGGTTGAAATTCGGTTGCGGGACATCGTCGTACATACCTTCCCACGACGTCGGGTCGCCGCCGCCAGCGACAGCAGCGGTCGCGCCGCCGCCACCACCGCCACCGCCTCCCATACCATAGCCTCCTTGACCATAACCTCCGCGACCGCCTCGTCGACCTCCACGGCCACCGAACTGCTGTTGGTTGCCGAATCCCTGTTGTTGTTGCTGCTGCTGCTCTCCGCCACCTTGGCCGGCACCAACCTGGTTCATCTGATTCTGCATTTGTTGTTGCATCTGCTGCATCATAGCTGGATTCATACCAGCCATAGGGTTGTTCGGACCACCCTGGCCACCGGGACTGCCACTGCCGCCTTGGGCCATCTGATTTGCCATTTGCATCTGCATCATTTGCTGCATCATGGCTGGATTCATACCGCCCGGCATCATGCCCATGCCCATGCCTCTGTTCATGGCCATTTGCTGCTGCATCATGGTCATATACTGCTGCATCCGCTGCATATACTGCGCCATTACCTGCGGCGTCATGCCGCCCTGAGACATTTGGCCTGCCATCTGAGCTTGCGGGCTAGCCTGCTCCTCGGGGCCCTTTCTGAACTTGCCGCGCCGAGAGGCCTCTTCTTCCTCACGCATGTTGCCACGTGGTTGGGCCTTCTTAACCTCAATGGGCTTACCATGGATCTCCAAGGGAACGCTGAGACAGTTGTCCACGCCGGCCTCGCTCTCAAATGTGACGAAGCCGAAGCCACGGGGTCGTCCAGTGTCCTTGTCCATCATCAGGGTGGCATCAACCACGCGGCCGAACTGAGCGAAATATTCCTTGAATTCGGATTCGGTTGTATCCTGGCTGACACCACCGACAAAGATTTTGCTGGTCTTCTCTTGCTCGTCACGCGGAATCGCTCGCTTGGGATCAATCTAAGCTCATGGTTAGTGTGCAATCTATGAGCAAGAGCAACAGTCAAAACGACTTACAATCTTGCCATCGAGGAAGTGCTCCTTGACCATGACGATGTTAACAGTCTTGGGGTCCTTGAAGGTGAGGAACCCAAAGCCCCTTGATCTGCCGGTGGCACTATCTCTCATCACGGTGCATTCCGTGACTTCTCCGAACTGGGTGAAGTAGTCACGAAGGGACTCTAAATGTATGTTTAGCGAAGAGTTACGCATACGACGGGTCTAAAATCAACATACGGTCTGTGGTTTCCCAGTTCAAGCCGCCGATGAACATTTTTCTGTGGCAAAAACATTGTTAGTCGGCCTCTTAGATACAAACTGATGTGCTGATGCTGCAGCGCGATTTGGGATTAATCAAACATAGGCAGGCAGCATTATAGCTAAGCAGCTGTCACTTGAGCAAACATGCGAAGCCTGTCTCGGCTGCGTGCCAATAGGGTTGCGAAATGCGATTAGAGGACCCAAGCATCACGCTAGGTTTGTCTCCGTCTATGCGAGCTGCCGCTTAATGAGATTCCACACTCCAAGGCCGAGAACGGGATAGCCAGTAATACAACTCCATCGGGACGGTGTAAGGTCTGCCTTGGGACTTCGCGAGAGTATCTCTGATGCTGGGAGTTTGCCGATCCTCAGGAGGTGTATATGTTGTGGTCGAGCCATATGGATTGAGTTCGGAAGAGCACACCACACACAGAAATATTCCTTGAAGGAAGATTATGTAGCGGAGTTGCCATATTGTTGTCGGAATTCTTTGTTTTGCTGATTTCGCTACCGTGAAGCTAGCATATGGCCTCGAGCGCTATTCGCTGCCATTGATTGTTACAAGCCATCAAAGAGAGCGAGACATGGTCTCGTCTAGCTTTATGAGCCTATCTCTTGACGAACGGCTATGGAAGGCAGTGTCTGTGATCTTGTACTGACTATAGTCGATGATGATGATGTTCATATCGTGGCCTCTTCTCAGGTAGTAAATCTGTGGACCAAGCTTGTACCGCCTGCATCTCAACTCTTCCCGTCTCTCAGGGCGTATCGTTATAGATACCAAGTTTTGTGGGCGGGGTGACGTGATCTCGGCGATAGGTTGGTACATGGGCTGATTCGAGACCCAACTGTGACAAGCCTCCCAATGAAGCCAACAAGCCCGGGATAATCTCCTTCTTGTCCAATCTTATCTGGATTCGAGCCCCCAGGGTCCTGAAGCAAGCTTCTAATCTGTTGCCCTGGCCATTACAGCAATCGCAATCGCAATCGCAACCCGCGCAGCAGCAACCACGCATACCTACACCGAGTACGACCGATCCAACCATGATGGCAGAAGTATCTCGCTTGGAGAGATCATGAGGCGGAAACGCGTGGAGTGACATAAAGCAGCAATGGAGAAAAGCATCAAAACTTACCCGTCTTCTTTGGCACTGGGGCCCCGTGTGGAATGGTAGTTGGGAGTAGAGACTTCTTCTCTCATGGGTGTGGAAGTGTCCATATCCCTGGGTGGGTTGTTGCCCAGGTTGAAATCAACATCGTCGTCGTCATCGTCATCGTACTCAGCCTGTTGTTGTTGGTAATCGTCGTTGTAGCCATTCTGGTTGGGGTCATAGGCGGGCTCCTCCTCGACATGAACTTCGGGTTGCGCAGGAGCTGGGGCCGGGGGCTCCACTGGCTGCTCCTGCTTAGGGGCTGGGGCAGGTGCTGCCGGAGTTTCGTTATCGTCGTAGCTGTTTGCGGTCAGTCGCGATCAGTGTGATGCGATCAGGTTGCGATGGTGGCAGGGATTGGCCAACCACGCGGGATGCGCGGTTGGAAAGATGGTGTGCAGGTGGTCGAGGGATAGACTCACAGATCGGCGAAGAGATCGTCCTCCATGTTCTCGGGTTCAGTCATGATGGGCGAGGTTTGTGTATGGAATAGGCCTATATGTGAAGCTGGAAATAAAACAAGATAGAATGCAGGCAGTGAATGGCGTGCGTGTGTAAACAACAGCCGGGCAGCGACTCGTCGAAGTTGAAGACCTCGAGAATTGACGGGACCCAAAGACGGCAGAGCGCTGAGAAGAAAAGTCAGTGTAGAGGGAAAAAGACCACTGGTGCTGGGTCTACCGTTGTGGATGTCGCATTTATGTTGGTTGTTGAACGGAGATGGAGATGGGACCAGGACAAAAGGCCGATACAGATAAAAAAGAATCGGCAGCTGCTGGAGCAGGAGGTTTCCGGTCGCGCGTCAACCCAATCCAATCCGCCAAGAAGGTCAAGGCAGAGAAGGTGAGAAAGGTGCTTTTCTACTTTTGTAGTCAAGTGGGGTCTTTGATGGATTACTGGATGCTGCTTGTGGCACAGGCCATTGATTCACTGATTCACTGGTCAACCAGCTCTGAATCAGCGAATCAGCCACTTATTCTTCACTGCTACCAGACCTGTAGGTTAGAAACACGCGCTGGGTGGACGCTGGACAGTCCCAATGCTCCTTGTGGTAGCATGCGTTTACATTAGGTACGTACACATGCTCATTTCCTATTTCCAAGCCATGGTGAACTTATTTACCTATTTTAATCTATATGAGGCTTACATCTACTTCTACAATCGCTTTCTGAAAGAGCTGACTTACGCTTTCGAGTACTCCATGAAACTATCGAAGACTACATGTGTATATACTAGATGCACATTGGTGGTCTTCGAGGAGGTAGGCAAGCAAGCAACGCGGGGCTTCAAGCCGACCTTGGGTCACTAAATTTAGTGGTCGCCGGCCATCTGTAACAATCTGATAAAAGCATGACTTACTTTCTCAGTAACAGCTCACTGTTGTATTGCGGGGGAAGTTATCCGTACTTTAATACTGGGCAGTCTAGGTTGAAACCTAAGAGTCTCCCCTTAGAGCCGCCCAACATTAGGTAGGTACCTACACTCTAATGTACTCTGTATTGATGGCCGATATCAAATTGGAATACATCCGAGTACTGGCCAGGTGCCCATTGTAGGCCAGGCACAGCAGTCGGATGATTGGTCGATACTCGCCAAGGACATACCTGAATTGTGGCGGGCACTCGTCAAAGCTCCATCATTGATCCATCCCGTGGTGCAAGTGGGCCAGCTTTTGCTCAGGCGATCGGTGAACTTGATGTATCAACTTGGGGGAAAGAGAGGGACACCACTTTCGGACCCCCAAAGAGCGACCTTACCTTACAACACCAAACATGTAATTTGATACTGCTTTTCTCTCCCAACACACTCTGCCAAAACATGTTCTCTTCTTCGGGTAGCGGCAAGAAGCCGCCTCCTCAGCAGGTAAGAATGCTGCCCTCCTCCACTTCTGTTCCCGACTTCGCTCTTCTTTGGTTTGCTGATCGATCGTGGAATGACGTAGGAAATGGTCCAAGTCGGTATGTTGTCGAAAGCTATACCCATATCTGCCACGCCGCGCAACGCGATTTCGATCTCGGAAATGGGGCTTTGCATGTTGGATCACTAATCTTCTCTTTCGTCTTGCTTGTAGACAGATCCGAGTATGTATACTTCTTCTGCCCCAAAGTCAAGGTCCTGTCGTTCGTGTTGGCAGTGTGTGAGTAGGCGCTGAGTATGTATTCAGTTCGGCCTCACCTTTCTGGCGCCCTTCCCGCGACGGTACCCCGAAGAGGAACAGCAGCAACACCCGGGATCCTAACAAAGTCATTGGCGCCGCATATTCTCATGCAGATATGCTCAAATTCGATTCCATGTTCGTCGCTCTGTTCCCATAGCATAGTCGAACGGTTGGGCTGACTGCAAGAATCAGGAGTTTGTCCAACGCATCCACGAGACCGAAGACTCCTCCCTCATCAAGCTCGCAAAAACCCCGACTGAGCGACGTTTCTTCCCCGCCACCAGGAAGACAATCCTCGGGCATGTCCTCACCCCCGCTCAAGACATACTTCAGTTTCCTCTCCAACACCAACCAGGACTGGAATACGGATGATCCTGAAGGAGAAGACATGTACGGCTATGACGACGACGATGGGGATGATTTTGGGTTGCCCAGTATTTCAAACATGAAGAGAAAATCGAGGCGCAAAGCCGCGGCGCAAGGCAATGCCTCTTCCCAAGGAAACAGTGCCTCCATGGATAATGCGCTTGGTCACTCCCGACGCTATTCCGATAGTGCCGACATAGCAATCGAGAGGCCCTCAACCACATACCCGATGCCCAAGAAAAGCGAGGGAAAGATACTCCGGCCGCAATATAAGGACATATTGAAAGGTAGGCATACAGTTACTACGTACTGGCTTCGCTTGCTGACATATTCTCTGAAGACCCGGCAAATGCCTTGCATTTGATCAATCACCCAGCAATTCCGGCGAATGCAACCCCTAAGGAGGTCGACATAATGAACTCACGCGTCACCAAGATCAACAAGTTCAAGAAGTTACTCCAAGCGACAACCATCCCCATTACGGATCTCAGAGCTTTGGCATGGGGCGGGGTGCCCGAAGAGGTCCGTGCCATGACATGGCAGCTGTTGCTCAGCTACTTGCCAACAAGTAGTGAGAGGCGTGTAGCAACGTTGGAGAGAAAAAGGAAAGAATACTTGGACGGAGTACGTCAAGCCTTCGAGCGCGGCGGCAGCACTCCTGCTTCTGCTGGTCGGGCCAGGGGCTTAGACGAGGCGATTTGGCATCAGATCAGCATCGATGTGCCCCGGACGAACCCCCACATTGAGTTGTATGGATATGAAGCGACCCAGCGGTCCCTCGAACGGATCCTATATCTTTGGGCTATTCGGCACCCTGCAAGTGGCTATGTCCAAGGCATCAACGACTTGGTCTCGCCTTTTTGGCAAGTTTTCTTGGGCAGCTACATCACTGACTGCAATATCGAGAGTGGAATGGATCCAGGACAGTTGCCAAAAGCGGTCCTTGATGCAGTCGAGGCAGACTCGTTCTGGTGTTTGACAAAGCTGCTTGACGGTATACAGGACCATTACATCGTGGCTCAGCCGGGTATTCAGCGTCAGGTTGCCGCGTTGAGGGACCTCACAGCGCGGATTGACAGTGACCTAGCAAAACATCTGGAGAATGAGCACGTGGAGTTCATCCAGTTCAGCTTTCGGTGGATGAACTGTCTTCTTATGAGGGAAGTCAGTGTCAAAAACACGATTCGCATGTGGGATACATATTTGGTACATGCATTCACTCGTTCTTTCTCTGCAGGACAACCGCTAATTCGAACCAGGCTGAAGAACAGGGCTTTTCCGAGTTCCATCTGTATGTTTGCGCCGCCTTCCTTGTGAAATGGTCGGCCAAACTCCTCAAGATGGATTTTCAGGAAATTATGATGTTTTTGCAGGCATTGCCTACAAAAGATTGGACAGAGAAAGATATTGAGCTTCTGCTGAGTGAGGCCTACATTTGGCAAAGCCTCTTCAAAAACTCAGCTGCTCATCTTCGGGGAGGTCCTAGCAGGACCCCCTCGGCGAATATGCAACTTTAAGGGAGATGGGATGCGATACTTGGTTCCGCGGTCATCCGCAAATGGCGGGACTTCAACGCTCTCAGGTCTTCATCACCACAATCGGCTCGGTCCTGTCGAGTGGCGCAAGACGCAAGACAAGTCGTGCTCGCTTTTCAATGGGCAACTTTTCAACGATACGAGAGCAAGCATATAGGCATGTTTCAAGGTAAATTGGCCAAAGGTCCAGCCATGCTCGCGTCGGCCGCTTGGTGTGGGATTGCGGTCACCTCGCCGGCCTTTATTGAAGGGACGGGGCCGCTCACAACTCCAGGTGCACGGAGCAGTACCCCCACGAAGTCACGCCAGCGCGTAGTCTTATTGACACACATTCACGATAGGAGAAGGGGAAGGTACATCGAGATCCGGCCGACGTAATACTCGGCTGATAACGATGCGAACTGTCGGGTTCTGGCAGATGCCAAATGCGGTTGAGTCGAAAATACCGAAGTTTCTTGGCTCCCCAGCGTGCAGGAAGCCAAGTTAAACCAATGACCAGCTGGAATTGGGCCCCTTGTGATAAGGGAGCTACGATTTCTGCATTCCAACGTGACTTTTGGCCGCGAGTCCTTGTTTAGCGAAAGCAGGCCCAAACCCCCGTGGCTATTTGGGGGCCAGCCAGGTGGAAAGAGCCGCATATTCTCGGCTTATGCAAGGTCCCAATTCCGCCAGATAAAAGAGCCCACACATGTCGGTTGCTAGTCGAAGGTCCCACCCCGTCTCGGCTTGTCATGAAAAACTTCCACGATGCATTTAGCTAGTAGGTTCGGTGGACAGGTTCGCGGCTTAAGCAGGAGCCGTATGTACGCCAGTGTTTTGGCGGTGGAATTGCGGTGAAACCACGAAGTGGCTCCAACAGCTTTATACATGTAGAGAGAGTGTGTGCCACTTTGCCTATACCTATACAAATCAAACAGATTTGTTCTCGTCAGCTCGTTTTAGATGCCCAGCAGAGGACCGGCGAGAGTAGCCGAATACGGTGACGCAATGATACGCTGACTAGATGCTCGATTCAACGGTTCCTCCGTTTGCGGTGGAACCCCCAAGGTCTGACAAGGACATCCGCCTTATAGCGAGGATCCACTTTACACCGACGACCGACTTTTGCCATGGAATTTTTTCTCTCAAGCTTGCTGCAGCAACGCCTTCGTGATTCCGCGTTTCTTAGCTGCGGGTCTTACAAGTCACGGCCGTGGGCAACCGAGCCTGAGGACAAGCAAAGGTCGCCATTTTCAAATTCCCATGGCCAGCGTGACTCTCATTTTCTGGTTTCAACCCTCAAGTGAGCATCGATGTACGTAAAACATGGGGAATGTTGTTTACATGTCCAATCTATGGTGGATTTGACGGTTTTCAGAGAGGACTGCGCCCTATGAGTAGATATTTCTATCTCGTTTTATGTATTTGGTGTTCTTATATGTTTGTAGTTAGCCTGACGCCCGGAACGTGTCCCACATGACCAATATTACATCCATAGATAAGGAATCTCCAGCTGCATGACGAGGAATCTAGAGCGACCATTCGCCCTTTGGCCCTCTGCCTCCATGTCTGGATTCGGGAAGGATCCATCATTGCCTTGCTGCTCCTGCGAATATTTTGTTGGAACCGACTGCATATTGTCGATTCCGTCGTCTTGGGGTGTTGGGAGAGTGCGTGGGATGGACACATAAAATGAACGAATGATATGTAAGTAGGTTAGACAGGGAGCCGACACACGGAGACATGCCAGCCAGGTAGAACGCCCTTCAGGTGACTTGGTCAATGTACGGAGTATGGAGTATGTACTGCCTACTACCACTACTACACCTACACTTGGCTTGGGCCGGGGCTGCCGCGTCCAGATCCAGCACCCACGCACAGGGATTGACCAATGACTCAGAAGAATTGGTTTCTTAGTCTCTCCTACCTAAGTTGCTAGGGGGGCGGCCATTTATACTTCTATCTGCTTTTGCCTTTCACGTCACCCTCTCTCTTCTTTGTTTGTTGTTTCACGTAACTCAGAATTCATTTCGGTTGATTACTTACTAGTATTCTGGTTTGTTGCCTGCAATCAAACCGAAAACTGCCTCGTGGTCAAGCCACCCATCTCAAACAGATTGCCAACAACCACAACTTATACTTTGGGGAATTGATCCTTCTCTCGAAACTCGCTCTTCCTCCCGTCACTATCTGTCCACCAGAGCCTCGCAAAACGTGTGCCTGTCTCAACATTTATTTGACTCTTCCTTGTTCATCACGGTGGAAAGGCTGCTAGGATATACCGGACCAATAGAGGATATTTGTCATCGTCGTCATCGCCATGTCACCTTCAGCTGTTCCCGCAAACCCCCATGCGGGCGAGCAAGATTTGAACCTCACAAATGCAGCCATCGAGCACCGCACCAGCGGGAGCGCCGAGGCCAATGGAACCTCCAACATCACCAACGGCGTGCACACCAAGGCCCTGCCGAAGCTCGACGCCTCCAAGCTGACCTACTCCTTCACCAAGTCGCCCCGTGACATCCCCGCCCCCGGTGTCACCAGCGACGACGGCTGCAGCATCTGCACCGACCACATGGTCTGCGTGCCCTGGAAGGCCAAGTCCGGCTGGGGCACGCCCGAGCTGAAGCCCTACGGGCCCCTGAGCCTGATGCCCACGGCCTCGGTTCTGCATTACGCCACCGAGTGCTTTGAGGGTATGAAAGCGTACCGCGGCTTCGACGGCAAGCTGCGCCTGTTCCGCCCGGACTGCAACGCCGCCCGCATGCTCATGTCCTCGGTACGCATCTCGCTGCCCGCTTTCGAGCCGAGCGAGTTCGAGAAGCTGGTCCTGGCCCTCATGGCCGTTGATGGCCCCAAGTGGCTGCCCCGCGAGCGCCCGGGCACCTTCATCTACCTGCGGCCCACCATGATCGGCACCCAGGCCGCCCTGGGCGTCCAGGCCCCCAACGAGGCCTTGCTCTACATCATTGCCAGCTACATGCCCATCATGGACAACCCCGTCGGCGGCATGCGCCTGCACACCTCGCCCGACGACATGGTCCGGGCCTGGGTCGGCGGCTTCGGATACGCCAAGGTCGGCGCCAACTATGGCCCGTCCCTGTTGGCGACGCAGGAGGCCCGCGAGCGCGGGTTCGGCCAGATCCTCTGGCTCTACGGCGAGCAGGGCTACTGCACCGAGGCCGGTGCCAGCAACTTTTTCGTCGTCTGGAAGGACAAGGAGACGGGCAAGACCCAGGTCGTCACGGCACCCCTCGACGACCGCTTGATCCTTGACGGCGTCACTCGACGCAGCGTCTTGCAACTCATCCGCGAGAGGCTCTCGGAAGAGGTCGAGGTGGTTGAGCGAAAATACACGATTGGGGAGGTTATGGAGGCAAGCAGCGAGGGAAGATTGGTTGAATGCTTCGCTTCTGGCACTGCTGTAAGTTTTGCTCTGGTTTTTGCTTTCTTTTTCGTCCCATCTTACCTACCCCCGAAAATCCTATCTTCAGATATGTCTGTCCTAGGACGGACTTCAGATGGAGATTACCGCCCGTCCATCCACCCCATTCCAACTTATCTAAATTTGGAACCGTCCCCTACGGAATAATAATTCGCTAATGCGTGACCTGGCAGTACTTCGTCATGCCCATCTCCCTAATCCACCACCGTGGCCAAGACCTCCCCTTCCCCATGGGCAAGGCTGGTGAGGGTGGTGCCGTCACCCTCAAGGTCAAGGGCTGGCTCAAGGACATTATGTACGGAGGCGAGCAGCACCCGTGGGGCGTCGTGGTGCCCGAGGAGCAGTAAGATACGCCAATGGGCGACATTAGGCACGGGGCGCAAACTCAGTGCAACAGCCCTATGAGCTGAAGAGAAGAGAGCAAACGGCATGTCTCACTGGTTCGCGGCACATTTTTCGAAGGGAGTGTGCGCCCCGCGGGACCTTCCTACGCCTGGCTCGCGTTGCAGCGAAGTCGTAAGCAAGCAAACATCCCCTCATGTCGTCGAGTATAGCCAATTGGAGGGTCCCGGGGCAGACCGGATACCGTATGTCGTTGGCCCCCGGCCAATGACATATGCCTGTTGGCTCTGCACCACCGGACCTCGAAGTGGGGGAAAATGAAACATACCACGGCGAGCCTATAAGCAACACCTCCCAGCAACTGCTTACTTGTTACTTACCGGCTGCTTGGCTTCTACATGGCGTTTGATTGACATAGCCTATACGAGTTAGCTGGAAGCGGGGAAGAAAGGAAAGAAAAGACGGTAGATTTCTTTTTTTGGATCTTGTTATATCATCACCAGCGGCGGTGGGTATAACAAACAAAACATGGTGCATTTCTACGTATCTGCATCGTTGGAGCGAATTGGCGTTCGGCGGGCTTTTGCTATTTCAACTGACGAGGAATATGAACTTTCAGACTTCCAACTTTCAACCAAAGAGCGAAAGAGCACTGGTCTAGAGGAAAGGATGTTACAAATAATAATAGAGATATTACATCTTCAACATAACTATAGCACATTGTGACATAGTGGTCTTGCCCTCAATCTCTTATTGACAACGATTACGATGACAGTCAAATCTATTTTTGTAAAATATGAACTGGCTCCGGACATACACACACACACGATATATTCGTAACACAGGGCCGCATTTTGTCCGTGACGCTTGCATGCAGAAGCCTCCATGCGCATGAGATCGGTGGCGATGCAGCTCACCTATCTCACTATCAGTATCCCCGGATATCGTCCTACTAATGCACATTGCTCGACGAAAGTACCATGGAACAGGATATTGTACGGGCTAAGATGGTGGTTATGCTTTAGAGGAAGACTCTTCGGTTTCCTCGATAGTACCACACCAGCAAGATGAAACCCCCCAAGTATATCAACTACCATGTCGGGCATATAAGATTCCACCCAGCACTCGTTCCACGGTTATTTCTTGGGGCTCCTCGACAACACTATCTTAGACAATTCTACTGAGATGAGTAAGATGCACAGACAGCTCAGACCTGGACGCGCCATCCGCCTGCTCAAGAGAGCGTTCACTCGTTCGGCACACCAGATCCATCGAAATTTCGGTCACAACCAACAATCGCCGCCATGCTTGAGAGGCGTTACAGCGGTACACCCACAAGCACCAACACAGAAATCACAGATGTCCCGTGAGGAAACCAGTAATAATCTTTCCCGTCTCCTGGTTCACTTTCTCACCAAATTTCTGGAGTTAAATCAGCACATTGCCCCTGTCTACGACCTACGCGAGGTGAACCAGACGGTCCGGGCACGGGGACCACATACCTTTTCATACTTACTCATCTCATCGACCACCTCGTTGCTCATACAATCCAGGTCTTCATCGAGCTCTTCAAGGAGACCGTCAAGCTTAGACTTCATTCCATTGGTCCCCTTGCCAAGACGCGCTTCGTTGGAGGAGGCGGGACCCTCGCGGCCCGGCGGCTTGACTAGAAGCTCCCTGCCAATCGACTCAATCTCGGCCTGGGCCGCTTCCTAGTCGTGCCGCAGGCGCGAGAGTTCAACCTTGCCGTCGTTCAGAACTCGCTCGAAATCTGTGGTCAGAGCGCTGATTCGAACAGCCTGGGAGCGTTGGCTATCCTCTCCGTTGTCTTGCGTAGACACGATGCTGAGCTGTGTCTCGCCATCCGAAAGAGGGATTAAAACTTGACGATATTGTTGGTCTAATTGAGCGACTGGGTCAAAGATGGCGCTGATGGATGATGTCACTTCGTCTGTCAGCTCCTTTTCCACTTTTTCGAGCCCATTCATTGCCTTGGAGTGCAAGGCAAGGCGAAGATTGCCATATCGTTTCTCGAGCTCTGCTACAACCGGAGACTCAGGTGATGGAGGTGGTGAGCGCGGACGATGGATAGAATGAGAGTCTTGTGGGCTGTAGTAGGATTGGCGTCGATCAGCGTAGGGATGGTGCCGTAGCTGTGGTGGCCGGTAGACTTGAGGATAGCCACGCTCCTCGCGATACTTTCGCTCAATGCTCATGTTATCCGAATCATCCTTAGTACGGCTTCCATTGTAGCTGTCCTTCTGCTTGAAGAGCCCCTGGAGGTAGCTTTTGCTTTTGCTGTCTACACCTCTCATGCGTGACACAAAACCGCCATTAGCTTCCTTGGGGTTGATAAAATCTTGAGGCTTTGGGTCAGGGGGGTGACCGTTAGAGACTCTGAATGGAGCAAACATGATAGTATTGCGCTTCTTGGTGTCACTTGCAAGTTTAGAAGGAGATACATCAATGTTGGCAGGTTTGTCTTCGCCAAAACGAAGCCTGAGAGATTTGTCGGTGCGAAGGAGTTCGTCCTTTTGGGCGGCGTCAAGGCGGGCCCGCGTAGGTGACAACATGATGGCGTCCGCCAGGGTCTGTTCCTATAGTGTCATGCAGCTTCTGGTGAATACGGTATCTGTGATGCCGTTGCATGGACAAAACGAGAAGAGGCAGGGATCTTAAAACGATGCCATATTGCAGAATTATGTTGAAGATTTGGAGGTCCGTCCGTGATAGTGAGCGACTCGCATCCCAAACTAACACTTAGGTATTTGTTGGTAAAAGTCTTCCAATCTTCAATTGTCGAAAATGGTAGTTGTCTTGGTGGCTTGTTTATGCTTTCTGCTTTTCGAGGAAGGTTCGCATTGGAAAGGCGCATGTGCACTGCTGAGTGTACCCACCTCCTATTGCTCCTTCCCCTTAAGCAATTGAGGAATTGAGGAATCGAGTTCACGGGTTGGCTTTGTTAGCATCTTCTTCCATCCATCCTCAACTATACATGTATCTCAGTCCTATCGGTTGCCCTTTTACCCATATGCAACCACTTACCTGCGTAGGTACGAGGTTTCGCTATCGACAGCGAATTTATGCAGCTCCTGTCGGAAAATACCGTTGGTGGGTAGCCCTTTTCATATCATTTTGACTCGTGATCTCTGCTTATCGTCTCTTCCATGCTGGTCTTATCTACTACCATCTGTAGAAGAGTTGGCGATTTGTATGTGTCGTACCTAGGTAGGTAAACTGGCAATACCCCAAGTAAGTTGATCTCGCTGAGTTGACCCCGCCAAGGTTCTTATGATGCAGATATATAAATATGAAGCGGATGGCCTCCAACTTCCCCGCTCTAACAACCCCTCCTCCCCTTCTACCCAGACAGCAACATATAACTTATAACCAGACGCCATGCCTGAGACCAAGTATTTCCAAAAAGGGTTGACCCTATCGGCGCGATCTGAACCAGCCGGGCAGAAATTCCCGGCCAACTTGGCATATTGGACTTTCGGCTCGCCATCAAACCCGGCTGTGTTGATGCCAACATGTTTTGGGGGCGATCTCAAGGGCACGCTCTCTTTTCTGTACAGCAACGAGAATGGGAACTCCGATCCACCCTTCCCACCGGAGAAGTTCTTCGTCATCGTCGTGGGCTTGATGGGTGGAGGCGAATCGTCATCTCCGTCAAACCAGCCAGCACCCTTTGATGGTAGGTGTCTCCCAGTGCACATATATCTTGAATCTATGCCTGTCTCAAGGACATTGTCGTACATGACCACACGCATATTGACTAGTGGTGGTTCATGGGAAATACACATATATGTAGATAATTGTCTAATCAAGAGAAAAGAGCACTAAACCTCCATGATCTACAGGTCCTAGGTTCCCGAAGGTCAGTTATGAAGATAACATCCACCTACAGCACGCCTTGTGCGTGGAAGAGTTTGGCATATCCCAACTGTTTGCCTACATCGGCTTCTCCATGGGTGGACAACAAGCCTACCACATGGCCACTATGTACCCGGACTTCGTGGGGAACATCGTTGGGCTCGCAACCAGCGCGAGAACGAGTTGGCATAACTGGTCTTTCTTGGAAGGTCCCAAGCACGCGCTCATCACAGCTCATGACTTCCACGGCGGAAATTACAAAAGCCCAGCCCTAGAGGGCGTCAAGGCTTTCAAGAGAGTGTACGCAACATGGGCCCTCAGCCAGGGCTGGTTCAGGCAACAGTGCTGGAAAGAAGCTGGGTATGACACCCTTCAGGACTACCTCGAAGCAAACTGGACTACCGGACCTGATGCCAACGATCTTCTGGCCATGCTCTGGACCTGGCAGAAGGGCGATATCTCGCTGCTGCATCCCGAGGATGACCGAGATCTTGCTAAGACGCTGTCGAACATCAAAGCCAGGTGTTTGATAATGCCGAGTCGTACCGACCAGTACTTCCCGCCCGAGGACAATGAAGAGGAAGTGAAGCACCTGAAGAACGGAGAACTTGCGATTATCGAGACCGTATGGGGACACTTCGCTGGTGGTGGTATAGGGTCCAAGCAAGATACCGAATTCATCAAGAAAGAGGTCAGGAGATTTTTGAAGCTATAAGGGGGCTGTCACGGATATATCGCAAGTAACGCAAAATGCGCATATTCAAGAAGTTGGTATCGCTTGCAGCACTCCAACTTTCACCAACATTTGCCTCTGCGTATAACTGTGTGATCTGTGTGATGTTCTATCAGCTATCTTGGTCTGAGAATCCCGAGTGAGCTAAGAGCTGATAGACAAACAAGGTTGTCATCTATGGCGACCCATCATGTGTGGTTGATCGACAAGTCGACTGATCGAATATGTATAATGCTAATGTGGATATTAATGAGGGGGTCGGGGCTTTTAGCGTTAGTGGGGGGCTTCTACAGGGGGGTGCCTGGCCCGACAGGCAGGTCAACATGCAGGGACCGGCCTGGCAAGCAGCTAACATTGTGTCGCCTTATGATGATAAATGATACATCTTCTTGGAAGGCCGATGCAAGCATACAAAGTTCCGTTGTTGGGACTGTACGGAGCACTTGAAACCATATTGAGCAACCAAGGTCGACAACAAATATGTACATTATATAGTGTTCCCAATAACCCTCCTTCTTGCATTAACATGTACGACGGTGAACCTACGTGTAGTGTAGGGTTCCAGAGCCGGCGACCCGGTGGTGCCTGGTCTTTGGATTTGGGCCGAGGTGGACCAGACAGCTCAACACTGACTTCATCCAGCTCCCTTCCCAGCCACTCACTTTCCCAGCTTCACCTGTCGGTCATCGGTCACCGCCTACCAGACTTCTCCGTCCACGCAAGGGGTGCTACACGTACCGTACACCTTACAGCTTCTGCCATAATGAAGCCAAAGTGTTCCTGTCACACAACAAAAGTCCTGGACCGGAATTGCATCGTGCAATCGCAACTGAAATAACGTTTGGTGGTTAGGCTGTCTTACATCGGACAAGAAAGAACACACCACCACCACCACCGTAGCAACATACCGGACCAAGTCAAAACATCATCGCGCTTGGTCGCAATACAATATTTTGCAAATCCTGGCACCTGGGTTTTCCTGATTGGAACCCCAAGAAGAGCATCATCGCCACATCCGGGAAAGGACCATAGTAAACTTGTTCAACGACTCACCCAATCTACACCACTCACTGCCATGTTGCCCCAGCAAGCTCTCGTGGGGTTGCCCACGTCGCTGATGATGCTGGTCGCAACCCAACTCAACGCGCAGCAACTTCTACCCACCGAAATCAAGAAGATGTCGCTCGACGAGGGAGAGAAGCTCATGCCGCACTACCTACGCTTTGCCGCTGTCCCCGAAATGGAACCCGCCCGATCGCCGGTCGACGCGCGCAGCGTCCTCGATCCCGAAGAAGAGCTGCTCTTAGCCTCTAACTCCTCAGCAACGCTACCATACCGCCCGCCCTTTGGCATACACTACAGCGGCGAGGCCTTGGATGCATCAAACCTCGCGCTGGCGCTCTTCCGGCGGAGGCGAGACGCCCTGGCCCGTCTCCAGGGCCGCGCATTCGCATGCCCGCCGAATACCAAGAGTTGCGACACGATCGGGCAGCCGAATTACTGCTGCGCCACGGGCGAGAGGTGTTTCAAGGTCGATAATGCCCCGAATTCGGGGAACGTGGGATGCTGCCCGAACGGAGCCAACTGTGGCGGCAACGTCGGGGCCTGCGGGAGCGGGAGTACGCCTTGTGCGGCTGACGTAGGTGGTGGATGCTGCATACCGGGCTACATGTGCGCGCAGATCGGCTGTGTCGCCAGCTCCGTCTCCGTCATCACCATGACGACGACTTCGTCTACAATCATTGCGGCGCCATCCCCTACAACCGTAGTGACAACGGTCGTGGTCACTGTCAGCCCGTCTTCGCCGAAACCGGAGACGAGCACCGTCACGCAGACGACTACCGATCGCGGACCTACCAGCACCGCTACAGGTGGTCTTCCGCCGTACCGACCCACCAGCGGCTCCGGCTCTCCGGTAACTACAGACGAGCCTACATCGACGGCGGAACCGAGCGATTACTGTCCTACGGGTTTCTACGCCTGCCTTGCCACTGCCGGCTCTGGGTGCTGCCGCACAGGTCGTGACTGCGTCACCACTTCCTGTCCTCCCGTCGCGAAGACAACTCTCACGTCCAACGGCCTGACACTCGTGCTGCCCGTCACCGACGTCCCGGAAGCGCCGCCGACCACGTCCACCTGTGCCAACGGCTGGTTCCTCTGCCCTAGTGAGGCTGGACCCGTTGCCGGGTGCTGTCCTAGTGGCTACGAGTGCGGTACTGCCAGCTGTACGCTGAGCGCGGCTACCGCAACAGCAACGGTGCAGAAAGAGCAACCCGGCGCTGGCAACAGGTTGAGTGGAGGCGGTGCCGCGGTCTGGAGTCTGTTTTGGTCTGCTTGCGGTATACTTGCCGGAGCTGTGTTGCTGTAAACTCCACTACTAGATCTGGACTGCTCAAAAGAAAACGAATACACGATACGTTGCATTTTACGGAGTTTTGAATGGTTAAAATGGGTCACACCGACGATTCAATGATATTGGATGATATAAAGAAGACGCATCGGGGGTTTGAGTTATGAGTACATAATGGCAAGAATACAAACCGTGGCCTGCTCACTGTCTGCGGCAACGTCTGTACATATCTTCGCAATCAGGGGGGCAATAGTATATGAAATACACGTAATAGATATACAGAGTGCATTCCGCTGACACAGATCAGTGGCTTACTCGAGAATGATATTTGAAAGCACGTAACGAATGTCGCCGCTCCCTGGAAGGCGTTTGTTGACTGATGTTCTCAGGGATTACCCCTGAGATATGCAGCTCATCGTATATAAGATTTTTCCGTCAAACCTAATCTCTCTTTCTTGCATTCTGAATCCTGGACAATGACACCACACCACGGCCCGGTTTTCCAGGATCTAGGCTTGTCGATTTGCTGCAGAGGAATGGCTTCGTCCCAGAAATGCCATAACCTCAAAATTTCAAAATGTTAGCCAATAACCAGTATGATGGTTTGAATGAGTCTTTTTTTACGCGGGTCTGTATCATACTTTACCCGGGTATAAAGTACTTTAGACAGCGTTATATCTTTATTGACGTGGTCATGGATACTAAATGCTTAGGGTCATTTCCCGTATGCGATTATATGAGATGTATCTCCTTGTAAAACCAAGTACTTTTTCGTCTCTTTCTTCTACCTAAGCTAGATTATAACGGATTGGCTAATGAATGTGGCTGTGTGGAAGAATACATATGCATAAGTAATATACAAGAATCGAAAATCGTCCCGAAACCCAATTGCTGATTATGCTTCCATCTTTTTCGACGGTTATGCTACCACCAACGGACAACAATAAGGAATGGCCTTGGCCGGAGATGTGTAATGGGGGGCTGATAAAAAGGCAAGCAGCTCGAGAGCGAGCCCAGATATGGAATGACAGCAAGGAAAAGACAAAGGAAAGAGAGGAAAAGGAAATGATCATGAGTGTTGGACATTAAATAAGGAAAAAGGTCATCAATGCCGTCCCCAATAAAAGTGCTTGCGTGTAAAGAGCACCATGACATTATTATTGGAGAAGCAGGTGGTCGTGATGTGATGTCGTAACAGTATGAGATCAAGCTCATGGTTCCCAGAAGTTCAAGCCTTGTCAGCTCACTTTTCTTTCCCCAGGTCTCTCCCTGGCTATGGTCTGGCTTCCTAGAGAGCGATCATGGCGAAAAGTCCAACCGCGGCTAGCATGCCGGTGGTAGTTAGGCCGGAAGCGCCGTTCATCGGGATCGTGTTAGGACTGGCAGCGCCAGTACCCGACGGACCATTGGGCGTGGCCGTCGCGGAGCCCCAGGTGCCGTTGTACGCCCCAGCGCCAGACGGCTGGCTGCCGGAGACGGTGGCCCAGCCGTAGGACGAGGCCTTGTCCCAGTCACCCGACGAGAAGGCGCCAGTGGGGACGGGCCCTGGCCCATTCGTCGCGGCGGCGGTGGTGCTGCAGTCAGAGCTGGCGTCCGTGGCCCAGGGGCCGTTGCCGTTGGTCCCCGTGAAGGTCGTCGTCCACGAGGCGCCGGTCAGGACGTAGGTGCCGCCGGCCGTGAAGGAAGACCCCGCAAAGGTGTAGGCGTCCTTGCCCGGCGAGGTGGGCTTGGCCCCTATGCCCGAGGTGACGGTACCAGCGGCGTTACCGGTGGTGCCGGCGAAGATGGTGGCCAAGGCCTCGGTCTGAGTGCACTTGTCCGAAGGAACAGTGTATGCGGTTCCGTCGGCCTTGCTGAAGACACACTGTTTGTTGGGTTATGTGGTCAGCATCTAAATCCAGCCAAAAGTAGTTTGGGGCGTGACAGGGGGGTCAGGTTATTTCAAGATTGCTACGGGGAACCTACGTCGCCGGAGTTGTACGCTCCCGAAGTGTAGGCATTGTAGGCGGAGAAGTCGGAGGAGTTGAAAGGGGCATCAGCAGAAACTGCTGTGGCGGCAACGACCATGGCGACGGCGTAGGACTTCATCTTGACGAATTAAACGGTGTATGTGCGAAAGAACGACTTGTGATGGAGGAGGTAAGAGAGATTAGCACTTCAAGTAGGAGAAGTAGAAGGATGGAATGGTTTGATATTGGAAGATTGGAAGACTTGACTTTGAGAGAGATTCGAAGAGAGACTTATATGTGACTTGAGCTTCAATAAACATCTGGTATAAAGCTCGAAGGATCGTGGAGCGACATCATTTGTTTTCAGCGACGAACTTTACTCGGCGGTAGACTTACGACTATTCTGCCCGCAAAGCTATACCTTGTCCCCGGAGGACAACCCCTTGGAAACGTGATAAGGAAGGTTGAGTTGCACATACAACGTCCGACCCCTTCCCGAACTACATAGGTACATAGGCAGTGTTATCATGGTTCAGGGTCGGCGGACAGGCTCTGCTGGGTGAGACATCCAAGAGGCTCTCTCGCTATGTGTTAACTGGCGAGTGAACCGTTGGAGTGGAGATGGCTCTCTAACCTGTGTCTCAGGCCGAGCTCCCTCTCAGCATCACCTGTAGCTTTCGGTCGATTCCAGGCGCAAGATTCAAAGTAGCTTGTCGTATATGCACCCCACCGACATGGAAAATATCCGGGGTAAAGGCTCTAGAAGACCATCAATGCCTGTCATGGTTCTCGGTCTCTTTACTTTAAGCAGCTGGCAAGCCATCCCCAGAATTGCGTGCTGTAGCCTTATACCGTCGCGACGCAAGGTACGATCGGGCCTAATTTCGTTTCTCTCCTTTTCGGCAAGAATGCAAACTACAGATGGCCGAGGAAACTTCATGAGCATGAGGGAACCTGACTTGGTATTGCTGGCTTTTTTTTTTAAAAAAAAAATGCTTGTTGCCCGTCAACGCTTCATATTGACTTGAACGATATCTTCCAAGTTCCGAGTAAGTATGTGACCCTAAAGAGTCCAGCTTGCTGTAAGTGTAGGATGCTCTTGTTTCGTCAGGTCGGTATAGTTATAAAGACACTTGCTTGACTGGCACTGCATGCGGTTGCGAGCACGAAATGCCCGCCCAAAGTATGCCAGCTCATGCAACACACGCGACGAAGAGGTTCGGAGAGTTAACTGATGTGATTCTCTCTATATTTAGATTTGTATGTAAACACGGGTAACTCGAATACTTCCCTAGTGCCGGTGAAAGAAGTTGGTCATGGGTAGATGGAAATGGGCTCGAATGATCAACTCACCTCTTTCGATGTGATTGCGCGGCTCCTAAGCCTCGATCGTCCCAAGAAAATAGGTTAGGTACGTACAGTCGGTATGCATGTTGTTGTGCGGGGAGCATACTCTGAGTAGTTATTTAGCCTTTAGATGTGGCGATCCTTCGTTGCCCAGGGTTATGTGGTTTTGTTTTTGTCATGACTTATGTTGCGATCTAAACTCCTTCGCCAACATGGGCATTTGTGACGATTGGAGTAAAGATGCAAGAGCAAGACTGTAATTGTCCGTCGGCCTCACAAAGGACTTGATCTTCAAAAGACTAAAGTTAAGGTTGGAAGCGCAAGATCCAAAGGTCCGTCCCGTTTGATGGATGATGCTAATTAGCACGGTAAGTAAAGTACGGAGTACCTACTAAGTTGGTAGGAGTTCCCGTTGATTCTTCCTCTTCATTACTTCTCCTATCTACGTTTCTCTCTCGCGGTTTCCCCTCCAACACCCAATCACCTGAGGATTACATGAGTCCTCGAAGAAGAACAAGAGGAACACTAGGTCGAGACTCATACTGCCAACGTTATTTTTGCCGTGACATTGGCCGTCTTGATTGAGAACAATGAGATAAACGCAAGTCCAACGCCATGCTACGGGGCAATCCTACGACGTATTCCTCATCTCTACGCAAACGTCCTAGTCCCACTTGCGGCCACGTTTTCAGTCGTCTGATTGTCGCTCATCAATGACTCCCTGCCCTGTCGCAATATCCTTGGGACGGATTGCAGACCCTCCCCCTCAACAGCGGAGCGGTAGCCCCGACGAAACGTTTCTCCCTGAACGGGCGACATGCCCTGCGCTGGAGAATAGCTGCGGCCTATCGACCCTACCCGGTACATGAAATCCGTCGGCAGGGCTTCGGCGTCTTCCTCCTTCTCCTTCTTCGCCATCGCCTCGGATCTCCTCCGAGGGTTTTGAGGCGGGGGGGCTATAAAGAGCGTCGAAAACGGCGTGGTCCTGTTCTTCAGCTCCTCCAAGCCGATGCGCCAGCGCTGATTGCCTCCCGTGCAGCAGGGGAGGTCGCTCTCCGCGACCTCAGTCCGGTTGCCATCAGCATCCTCAATGAAGTGACGGGCGGGCAGGACCTCAAGGTCATAGATGGGCTGAATTCGCGGGTAGACGTCGTAGTTATGGATGTCGCGTTGTATGCGCTCTTCCCGGACCTCATGCACCTGCGGCCAGACGTGTTCATGGGTAACGGCTGGGCCGGATATGGTTAACATTGAACACCAACAAGACTCCCTGCGAAGTCTCGGAGATTGTGCGAGCATATCCCTTACCTGGAAGATGGTTTGTTATCCGGTCACAATCCACCGTATTCGTCAGGTTTAGTCCGCTTTCCACAGCCCATGACAGGTCTTCTACGTGGTCGACGATCCCCTTATCGAGTTCGCCAGACACTTCCGCCGGCTTTTCTCTGTCTTCAATGCCTTTAAGCGGGCCCAGTCTGGGTGGGACATCAGATCTTTCTTTGAACCCAGCAGTGTCGAGGGTCTGCCCATAACCGCCCAAGTTGGCCTCCTGGCGAGGCTTGGAGGTTGTCTCCTCAGGCCGAGGCGGTACCGGCGGGGAGATTTTCAGGTGATGGGCTCCCTGCTCAGTCTGGTTTGCGCCGCCCTGCCTAAGCGCAGGATGCTGCTCAGAGTTGCGTCGGCGATATCCCAAATCGACTGATGGATGAGACCCGACTTTCTGCTTCAGTCTAGGGCCGGCCGCAATGGCCCACGGCGGATTTTCCCTGCTGCTGGTTTTTGCAAGGGGCCGGTCCGTTTCCTGCCGCGCGATGACATCTACCGATTGACGACCGTATTCATGAGGCCTGGTGCTTGGCCGGCGGACCGACCCGAGCGAGGCCACTTTGCGCGGTTCGGGGAGGCGCGGGTTGGCTTTCCTGTAGGAAACGCTCCTGGGTATGGTGAATGGATTCGCTTCCGTCAAAGTTGGCTCCTTCGGCTCGCGATTCTTGCGCCTCAGGCTCCCCCAGTGGGTAGAGAGGAATTTCTTCATAGTTTGAGGTGGCCCGGTGTTAGTGTGTAATTCAAAAAGAAGTCGACAGCAGCGTGTATATCCAATGCTATAAGTGGGCCTTGCACAAAGATATAGTCGGGATTGCATATGATTTGTGAGACTATCTATTCGTGGTTTTCGCCATCGCTGTGGATTTCTGCATGAGGTATTGTTGCCATTATCCAGGTGCAGGAAGACATTGGAACGTAATGGCGGTCCCGGCCGATGACTCCATTCAGGACCCCCCGTTACATGCTCATAGGGTGAGATGAAAGACGACCTATGATGTTGTTGTTCCCATGATTTTTTGTGAGCTAGAGAGTTCTGTATGAGAGTTTACGCCGTTGTCCTCAGTCTCCCCAGGTATATGCGTCATCTAGGGATCATATATTGGCAAGAACCTAACCTTTTAGCTTCAACGTCTAGTAGCGCCGCTGACCCGTGTGGGGGCGGGCCCAGACTCTCTCATCATGAGAGAAAACATTGCTAAGTTCTACCGGACGGTAGATTTACGTAGTGTCTCGCTAGGTTCACATGATACCTACTTAGATATTAGAGGGGAGCTATCGGATATCATATTGTCATACCTCTGTGGTTTGCCAAAGAGCTTCAGCTATATTCAAGGGCCACATTATCTGTCGACAAGAGACTCTGGCGCGGAAAAGTTGATAGCTCTTGGTCCGCATCTGCAGCAACATGGTCGGCAGCCATGTCTATTCGTTGACGTACTGGAGGTGCATAAGGAACGACCACCAACCTGGTAATGGTGATATTACGATGCTGTAAGTTATCTTATCACTTGGCACATGTTTGAGATACTGTTTGAAGTTGGTGCTGTACTGTTGTCTTTTGCAAGTTAGTTCGCTGTCTTTGTGAATATCGCCTTGTCCTCCTCCATCTTCTAAAGGAGACATTACCACAGTAGCCGGAGAGACCGGGTATGCTAACGCCCCACTCAAAGATAGGTGTGATCTTCACCGATAGAATCATCGCTTGCAATAGCGTCTGGTCCTGGATGCAGATCCGTTGCCCCTCATCTCTAATGCATAGACCTCGGGAAACTCCAGTAGGCTGTCGGGTTAGCTAGGCCGAGCAGGCAATATTGAGCAGCGGCTCATCTGTTCCGTTGAATACCAAGCTTCCTTAGCAGCTCACCAGGCAAGCCCCATCCCCCCTGAGCTGCGATATATTGCGGGCGGCAGTAGTGCTGCAGCCATGGGATTATACTACTACAGTGCCTGGTCGGCGATTTGGCGATAGTGGGCGTCAACTTTCGAGGTTCTGGCGTTGCTACAACGCTCAGTGAGCTACTGCCACCTGCGTGAGAAAGAAAGCCCATTTTGTCTAGCATCACTCGTGAGAACGGAGGGTCACTGGCTCCCATCTGTCATCATCATCGGAATGTTTGCGTCAGTCTTCACTTAGTTTGATCGAGCCAGCGCTATAGGGGGAGATGACGTCCCAGGTTGTTCGAGCTCTACGGAGGCAATACGTCAAGCCTCTGTCAAGATATATAGATTATCTCCAGATGTTGGAGTGAAGGACAGATGAGACTTACTCGACTCATTCACAATAACATATAACATACTTCCGCCATCGTCCTTGCCACCAAGAACCATACTGCAGTAATCATACCCAGTTATCATTTTCATCAACTGAATAACACCGCAAAAATGGAGAAGGCTAAGCAAGCAATCCGCGATTTCACCTCAAAGGCCGGACATCATGACACCACAGTGCACTCTGCCACTGCTCCAGCAGTTGAGCATGAGACGGTCAAGCCTCAGCAGCACGAGAACATCAACACAGCCGTTGACCGGGAGGTCCACCAAGACCACTGTAAGTTGCCATATATTCTATCCGCTACCCCGGAATACCGAGAGTCGGATGTATGCAGAAATTGGACCACATTTACTGACCACGGACGACTTAGACCACCAAACGGTGCAGCCGGTTCAGGCCCAAGAGGTCCTGCCTGAGCAGCATCACCACAAACTTGCCGGCGTAGAGCACCGAGAGTTTGACCACCGCAACAATGAGGAGACCAGACGCCGGCTGGCGGCCGAGACCGAGGGTTTCCACGATGAGCGCGTCGTCCATGACGTTACTCGCACCCAGGCTCATGCCCCTGTCGTTGAGGGCGAGCATGTTCACCAGTATGTCACCCTATCCCACTTCCAATTCTACTTAACATTCGCTGACATGAAGCTACGCAGCCATCTCCATGAGACTATCCAGCCGGTAGTCCACAAAGAGACCATTGAGCCTCATGTCGTCCACACCACCGTGCCCGTCCATGAGACGCATCATAACAAAGCACAGCACCATGAGACAACCACGCTGCCTGCCGTTAACATGTCGGACTGGAAGAAGCAAGGAGGCCTCCTCCACGGCCGTGACGAGCGTTACGACAACTTCGAGGGCCAGCCCGAGGACGTCGGCGGCGTATCGGAGGCCCTTCGCCGCAGCCACGAGTCCAACAAGGACCCCGTCACAGGACAAACCTTCCACGGTGACTTCAACGAGGAGGGTGGCCGAGAGGGGCACCGCGCGCACCATTCTAGCCGCGACAACACTATGTCGTCTTCCACTGGCAACCGGATGGGCGGCACTTCTTCCTCCATGATGGGAACCACTGGTGGTACCACATCATCCACGGGCCGCACCGCCATGGTCGATGAGCCTATGGCCAGCGGACGCAACCCCATGTCTTCCGCATCAAGCACCAGCCGCAGCAGCACCACCGGAGCCCCAGGTGGTGCTGCCGCCTCCGCAGCCTCTGCCGCTATGAGGGGGGCAAGCCGCGATACCTCTACCACTGGACCAACTGGTGGCATGACAGGTCGCAACACCGGCGCTGTGGGTGGCATGACCGGTACCTCCGGCATGACTGGTACCTCCGGCATGGCTGGTACCTCCGGCATGACCGGCACCACGGGAATGACCGGTACCTCCGGAATGACCGGCACCTCCGGAATGACTGGAACCACCACTGGCAACACGCAGCCGACAACCCGCCACACCCGTGCGGACTCGGGCAAGGGCATGGATGACTTGGAGACGTACGACAAGCGTAAGCCAGGGGCCTTTAGTACCTCCCGCGTCGGTGAGCACGATCGCATGGACAAGATGGCGCACGAGGAGTCCAAGAAGCACCCGGGCTTGTTGGATCGTCTCAACCCCTTGACCGATTCCACTGGTGATGGCCATGCAGGCTTCATGAAGTAAATAAACGATATCACCGAGATTGATGAAGAGAAGAAAGCAATCGCCCAGGAAGCTTTTTGGGGAGCTAGTGTAATGACCTAATCGAGGATGATGTAAACGTCAATAGTATATGTCCAAAAACAGTTTCCTTAACTCGCCTTTTCCCCGTATCCCAATAGTGAGAAAGAGTGCGTGCGTGTGACTAGGATGCAATTGATGTGCACAACGAGAACGGAAACGTCAAGGTCGAACTACGCCTAAATCCAGCAGCTCTACTTGTTTGTTTCGTGGACGTGTTACTATACTGGGCATCGCCAACATTTATATTAGCAGTTCAGTTGCGATCAGGCCCAGGGGATGCAGGGAACGTAGTGGTCACAGAATCCTATGGCAGAACCGGTCAAGCAACCGAGCGAAGCGATTGTATGCGGTCCTCCAGCCAATGTGACGCGAGGCAGTGCTTCTTTCCCGCCTGCGAGTGGCCAGGTCTTCCAAAGCCTGATGTAAGGGACTATCATGTTTGTTCAAGTTTAGCCAGTCCAGGTGATACCTCAGCTGTGCGCTGCCATCATGAGGCGAAACAATTTGATGCCGTATGAACTGGTGGGGGCGAAGCCATCACGAACGCCGTCGGTAATTGCAATGGCGGCGAGGCCAAAAGCGGGATATATAGTCGTTTATTGTAACCATATTGACCGCTCGGGGTAGATTTGCCAAGTTGATTCAATACCATTCATTCGCTTTTACAATGGCTCGCAACGCCCTGAAGATTCTCTTGGGCTGAGTTGCTTGACGGTATCTAGGTTAGTTGGCAGTATATCGTTGATGGCTAACCGCCGACCAGCAGGTTGGCAATGCGCATCTGCTTTCGTGAGGGATTTGGTCTCTGGCAGCTTCCAAGGCACGCACCACTGGGCAATGACATTGTTGGCTGATCACTCTAGGAACTCGGAAACGGAACAAACGGTGCAACAACTGACGTGCAGCAAACAAACCAGTCATGGCTGAAACCCCCCCAAGTGACAATGAAAGGCCCGGCCACGAGTAACCATGCTGCATTCCTGATTCCTGCACTTGACTGACATAGGAAGTTCGTCTCTTCTCTTGGTAATGTCACTTTGCTGGAGGTTGTACAAGTACTGTATCAAGTAAAGGGCATGAGCGAGGTCCGTGGTCCACGTCGGTGCCAATTGACCACTGACATTGACTCGAAATGGTGGTGGCAGGAATCGAAAGTTGTGTGGGTGGTGTGGGTTTTGTTTGACCGTCGAGTTCGCTGGAATCGCTGGAAATTCGGGGTTCCCCCCACCTGCCTAATCCAGCACGCACTATATACTTGTAGATAAACTCCCCGACTTTTAGATAGATGCCGCCCGAGCCTATTGGAAGCCACCAAGTCACCTACTTGTAATTGCAGCATATATTTATTTTATTGACCTTGGCTTGGGGGAATTCGTCTTCCACTAGACCTGCTTCGGCAGTCATTGATCGATCGTCCGTTTCAATATACCGGTGGGCAATGCGAGCCCTTTTCCGACCCAGATTGTACGCAAAGAGTGCAGCAGTACAATAAGCCTGCAGCAGCAGCAGCAGCAGCAGCAGCAAGGTGCTGCTGTCCCCGAGGTCGCACCTCGGACTAGTACTACTCGTGATTTGGTCTTTGATTCGTTTCACCACCCTTGCGACCTGCAGGTCTGGCATCAAGGAAGCACCGTCCTGTTTGCTTCTAGAAGCTGATTTGTCTGGATATCTGCAGTACACTTGACGCAACTCTGCCGGAGGTCTCTTTACAGTCATTTGCTACCTCTTTTGAGGCAACTAGACCACATACAGGTTGCCGAATAGGAAAAAAGGAGGAGCCGAAAGCAATGGACACGACGCATACATAGGTGTATGTACAAGGTAGGAGTAGGAAGCAGGCAGTGCTCCGTGACAAGTCTCGGTGACAAGTCTCGGTGTTCCGATGTCGTGACTGGGGAGATTGGCGAGAAGGGGAATAAAGCCCACCCTCACTGCATAGGAGACGCCAACGCCTCATCCTACGCAGCAACCGGCCTTACCCTTAACACCAAACGCCAAAGAACGCTCTGAATATAGAACGAGTCAAGTGGTCATCCTACGATCACTCGTTGCTCTTGTACTTTCTCACGACTATATACTTCGCCTGGGTCGCGGGAGGCGGAACGGCCCCCCGTGAGTCTACTTTGTAGTTTGTTTTAGCAAGCAAGTGCGTATTCTAGCTAACCTTGCGGGCAATGCGCCTACGTAGTAGAATGCATCCAGCTAGCCTCCGCGGGCTTTATTTGACACGGACACGGGTGACAGGTCGTCGAGCTCGCTGACTCACAGCAACACATAAGATCGAGGTTTAAATCGAAACATGGAAGAAAAGCTGGAGGGAGCCCGGCCGCCAGGGTAAATGTCCTCAATAAATTGATGCGACGCTGATGGTGAATTTATGTACGCAAGTGCTCAACAGCTGCTGCTACGTACAGTAGGCAAGTAGGGTAGGCAAGTAGGGCGGCCCCCAAAACCAACCTCCTCGGGACCTCGTCACGACTCACATCACAGGCGTCCATCCAATACAATAGACCCGCCCGACGCTTTGGACTGCAGGATTAGCTTACATTGTACAGTGACGGGAAGTCAATCTGACCACATACGCCAGCAATCCGCCATGTTTTTTTTTTTCGCTTGACCTCGCCTGAAAAAAAAAAGTAAGGAAAATCGCTGTTCTAGTCCCAATCCAATCCCCTCTGACGTCTGTCTATTCTACCCGCCCTGCTTGTCCACCTTGTCCTTGTCCTGCCTGCCCTTCCACTTTTCTCCTCCGCACACCTGGATCGACCAGGACCATCCATCCATCCATAGAGGGGAGAAGAGCGAAAAGGCACCCTCGTAACCGCTAACCCACGATTCCTCGAATCTCACTCCCGTCATTGCCCATTGGATTCCCTCCGCCCGCATTGCCTTGTTTCTGGTATGAGACGGCCTATACGGGTCCATCCCCATCCCACGCGGACCTGAATTGAACATACTACATACTGTATCTCACCTCACTCAGCTCACCCGCGCAAAAAGCTGTGCCATCCGATAGTCCCAATTTGGGGGACGGCCAATGAACAGCCCGCCGTCGGACTAGTGATTTTTTCCCAAGCCTATCTTTATCTTGCGCCATGTGTTGCAGGTTCCTGATCGCCTGAGCTGAGTCGCCTCGCTGTCTTATTGTTCGATGCGAGTCTCACTTCTTCTCATCTCAAAGCGCATTTGACACCTGTCCACCCCCTCGAAGGTTTCCATTCTTATTTCGTTTCACTGGCGCCTGTCAGTCTCGAAGGAAGGGAAATTGGAACCACTCTGCTTCGTGATACGATCGCCACTGCACAGTTGTACCAGGAACGCGCCATCAATGTGACAATCTCGCTTTGCACTACAAAACTACGGCATCGTTCCAGGCACTCACCAACCGATATTGGCGTTATCAGGATGCAGAGGGAAGCTGGCTCTGGTTGGACGGAGTCGACCGCTCTATGAACGAATTGGTAATTGCGCGGGCGGCAACGTGGTGCAATAACAATCCACAACCACCATCGGAGACAATTATGGCTTCAACTGAGACCATGTCGCCGCCCACTCAGGCTGGCCTATATTTCGATCCTCCCTTACTGGATCCTGCGACTTTCACTCCAGGTCTAAAACCTCAGCCTTCTTTCAAAAAACATAAAGTTCTACCGCGCCCCAAACAATCCCCGTTATCTGTAAACCCCAAAGTGCGCGCGCCCCATCCTTTGTCAGTCGACACTACGTTGTCCTCAGTATCATCATTATCGTCGCGCTCAGGCACAACAACATCCGCGAGCCCGACGGCTTCCAAACGCGACGTTCGCGTAGCAAGCGGCCCCGATCCTCCACCAACACCACCGGCGCACTTCCGTACGTCGTCCAGTGGCCAGTCAGTGCAACCATCTAGCCCGACCTATGTCGTGACCCCCGTGAAAGGCGCCGCCAGCAACCCGGACGGACAGAGAACCCCCGGAACGCCGCCAAATCAAAGAAGCCCGCCGACGCCTGATGTGACGCCCCCGCAACAAGCCAGAAGACCTAAAGCTTTTCGGCCGAGCTTGGCCGATCGCATGCCTTCCAAGGCGACAAACGATTCTAGAACTGCCTCTTTTACAACGGCACGGGAATCGCCGTCTTCGGATGAGGACGAGAAGGCGACACTACGGCAAGTACCATCAGCCAGAACATCGTCGCAGAACACGGTGCGACAGGTCTCTGACCAGAGGAACAACAAAAAGAGTCAAGACATCGGCCTCGGGTTGGGACTGGAATCAGACGACAATACAACCCCGAGGACTAAGCAAAACTTGTTTACTTTCGACGAAGAATGGGGCTCTAGAGATGACGTCGAGCAAGAATGGGACGCCAATCTCAACAGGAATGTCACGGTGAGGAAACGAAGGAAGTCACCCAACAAGAACAAGACCAAAGACAGGCGAGACAAGCCTGCCGAAGTCGTCGAGGATGAGACTGTCACACCTACCAATGCGACAAAGGCCTTACGGACTATGCCCTTGCATCAGCGAATGCACGTGGCATCATCCCCTCCAAGAGAATCAGTCGAGAAGGACAGCAAACGCTGGGCTGCGCCATCCGCTTCTGCATCTTCTGTAAGCACAGACATCAAGAGGTTTTCGGGCATGTCTTCTAAATCTACCGTGTCCACTATCGTTGAGGCCATCCTGGTAGACGCGCCGCCGCAACGGCAGAAGACGCTGCGGCATGTAAAGAAGCAACTCACACTCAGGGATTCGGGGTCGGATGTTTCCCAGTCAAGTTCTGCAGCAAACTCAACAGGGTTGGAGGAATCGTCGAAACGGCTTCGGCCTCGTGGCAGGCCCCCGACAGCGCGAACAGACAGCCTTGCGTCCACAGGGACGGCTAATTCTATATCTAGCCGCAAGGCTCGCCGTGATGTCTGGAAGAATGGCGGAATACCTGTTGTGGTTATCCCTGACCGAAAGGCGTCCGTCAAGGGCGCCGCAACTCCGTCTTTAAGGTCGACTAGTAGCCGACGATCGCAGAGAAGTAACAGCTTGGGCTCAGTTCCCCTACCAGGAGCATCCACGACGAATGATCGCACGCCTGTCTTTGATCGTCCCACTAGGCGAAGCAGAGCCATGTCGGAATCCGACGGATCACTTCCAGGCGATCAACGAACCATAGATTACCCACCTATTGTCCCTATTCGCAGCTCGTCTCTTTCGGCCCCGACTAGCCGGAACGGATCTGTTGCTAGTTCACGGGCTGGATCGCGTTCCGGCTCCTTGACTTCTGAGAGCTTGAAAGCACACAACACGTTTGTACGCGATGAACAGCAACGGCATCAGCAACAGCTTCACCAGGCACTACAGAACCCTCCGAGAGTCAAGGTGGAGCGTGCGCCGTCTGTGGAATACATGCCGGCCGAGAGCGATTTCCATGATGAAAAACAACTGCAGCCGGCCCCGTTGACTGAGTCGCACAGAGACGCACATGATCAAAGATCACTGGTTGACCACAACGGAGACCCGTTCTTTGGCAAACGACTCACTACGCAGAACACGCCATTTTCCATAGCGTCCGTCGAGACAAACGGGACACACTCTGCAGCCGAGGTTTCGGAAGCCATGGCGGTGAACATCTACCCGCACCAAAATAAGTCGGTTGTCATGGTTGATCATACTTCCAAGATCCTCGACGCAAACACCTTGCAAACGGGCGATTTTCTTGGCACCAAGGATGGTCCTCCTGAAAAGCCCAACATCACCACAACAGCTCCCGATGGCGTTCCTGTCACACCGCCCCAGCCTTTATTCTCTATTGACGACGTCGACTCTCCGCTCCGAAACCCACGAGCACCGCCTGAGCCACCAGTCATCCAATTCATTCCTGCAACCCCGTCTGGTCTGACCCCCGCAGGGGAAAAGATGAAGATGCTCGGGAACTATTTTGACGAAACGCCAGAAAAGCGGCCTTCTGTCCTAAAGCGAGCTTTCAGTGTTCGCAAGAACGATGGCGATGATGTAGCACGTAACCCTGGCTTTTTAACCCGCACGTTTTCTCTATCGAGAAATCTTCGCAAGCGCAACGTGAATAACTCCCAGAGACCAGCACTCTATAGGTATCCCACCGATGACTCGATCCCGGATGAAGGGCGCTTGCACCCACACTGGCGGCCAGTATCATCTCATTGGAACCCGGACTCGGATGAGGACTGGGTTCGTGATATTGACAACGGCGACGAGGATACTGTCTACCGATATCCGCCTATTGATAACCGACCGTCGGCTCGGCGCCCTTCTCTGTCTTCGCGAATGAAGCGTACCTTTGCGATCCTACCCATCACCGATGATGCGCATTATACAACCCCCGATGGCCACGGTACAGAGCGTCGCACCATCAAGCGTACGCCCTCGGGCAATTTGAGAGTTATGCGTTATCGCGACAGTCTCAGCAGTATACTTCGGGATCGCCGTTCTAGTGAGGACGGAAGACCCTCAACCGCCCCTAGTTCGTCGACGGCGGCTCCTGGTTTGTTGTCGTTGGCAAAGCCTAGTCGCCGTACTTGGGGTGTCGAGAAACGCTTTGATGCCCAAGGCCGTCGATTCTTTCCCGGCTGGCAGGACAAGCTTGAGAATTACAGTCTTCAGGGATTGGGCCGCCGGCTCAGCGAGCGTAAGCGCCAGAAGAGGAGCCAGGAATTGCGTGGCAAAATCAGTGGGCCTCGCGAAGTTCGAGATGGCGTCGGTGAAGTGATCAAGCGAAATAGCTATAAGGGCCCGAGCTACCAGACAAGCCCTCGCGCCGGTTATGCTGGCAACAGTGGCATGGCTGGACAACAACAACAACAGCAGCAGCAGCAGCAGCAGCAGGTGCGCCAACGACCGCCAGGGCCTCGAGCTTTCGAGAGAAGCCCTAAGTTTCAGGATCAGGTTTAGGGACCCTTGGAATGGAATCGACGGATACAAGAATCTCAATGTGGTACGGCGGACGAAGGCGTGAGGGTAAGGGGTTTTCGTACTGCCTACACTGGCTTTCCGAGGGGTGCAAGCCGCATCTCGGATCGCTTGGAGGGTCTTTTGACCTGAATCGTAGCAAAGAACGAGAGGAGGAGGATAATACTGTATCCACAGAGCGGTACACAGTTACCTGATTGATACGACGCATATGAATGAAACGATCGAACGAAACGAAGCAACGGCCACCCAGAAACAGACATTGTACTTATTATACTACCCACCAAACCATCGTCACGCTCATACGAAACAAAAAAACGCTACACGAGGCATTCGGTTGTCATGTTCGAGATTTTCCAACAGAGAAAGGGAGATGCGATATTTAGTTCTGAGATTCTTTGCTGGAGTTTGCATGTGAAGGAATATGATCTTTGCCCTTTTTTTTCAACCCGAGAGATTTGAGGGAGATGCGAAGGGCAGAAGGAAGATGGCAGGGCGTGAGAGCACGGAGTTTGTCAATGACGAGCGCTGCCTTCTCAGACTGTACCGTGATAGAAACGAGTTGTTTAGTATTTTGGCTTTATTGCTTTCGATGGACTTCGCTGTTAGATACCATGCATCTGAATCAAATACGTTCATGATGGTTTCGTTACGTTCCCACTCCATTGGCAGTGCCTTTTTATCAGAGCCCGGCCATTGTGTCAGTCTAATATATTCGTGAGTTACGTGAGGAGATTTTGTCTGTTGGGAGTAAAAGTGGTTTGTTTCACTACGGCCTTATCTACGGCCATTTTTGTACAGAATGCGATGCTACCGATCAAAGTTGGCATTCTCTCTTTTTCCATATGCTTATCACCTATCTTTACACTTGATGGCTGCGTAATCGCAACCTTGTAGTTATGTGGCTTTATCCTCCACCCCTAATTACAGCAGAAGCATCACACTCGCTCGATGTACTGTGGCGAGAAAAGACTTTGTGGTACTTCGCTTGTCTTTGGTGAGGAAGCTCAAAATAAAAACCCCTTTCAACGCCGTTATGAGTGATGAACTCATCAGTTTTCCCCGCAACGCCAAGCTGTATAAAGCGTAAAAGAACATAATACCTACCCCCTTCTTCCTGGATCGTTGTGGACTACGTAAAATCTCCATGCCTCGTCTTCTGCCTGGCATGACCACGGGTGGAGGGCGGATTTCCTAATGTTGTCTTACCAATGTGCGTAACCTATCGTTGTGATCCCATCAGTCGACCATTACGACGATCAGGATTTTCCTGAGGAGAGCGAGAACGATAATTCTGTTGCCTCTGTTGGTCTGGGTAGCGACAACGACGACTTGGTTGGATCACAGGCTGAGAACCACGACTCTATTGGTTCGGAAGGTTGGCACGATTCTAACGTCCGGGAGGCCCTTGTTGACCTGGGGGGTTGAAGGGAGGAGCGCCGGGGGGCGTGGGGAATCCTTGACCTGGTGGCGGCATACCAGGGAAGGGGAAGGGCGGCGCGCCGACACCACCAGGGGGCGGGAAAGGCAGACCACCAGGAGGAGGGAACGGAAGGCCACCTGGAGGGAATGGAGGCATACCGCGACCACCGGGAGGAGCTTTGAAGAAGGAAGGAGCGTTAGAGCGCGGTCTTGACGAAGTAGCCGTTGTCGGATAGGGCTCGAACCGAGTACGGTGACGGTAAGGGTGCTTGGAAGGAGAAGTGGTGTACTTACGAGGCATTCCAGGGCCACCAAAGGCGCCCAGCGGCGGCGGGGGACCGCCAGGCATACCGGGCAGAGGCGGCATGCCGGCAGGCAGTGGGAAGGGCAGACCTCCGGGTCCCGGAGGCATGGGGAAGCCAGGCGCGCCAGCTCCCGGGGGCATACCGGGCAGGGGCGGGGGGCCACTACCGGGGGCGCCGTGATGTGACATGTGGTGGTGGGCGGCGTGCGGCTGGTTCTGAGGCAGCATGGGATTGGCATGGGCCTGGCCCTCGGCGGCGTAGGACGAGGTGATGGAGTCGATGACAGACTGGGCCTTCTCGTGCCCAATCTGCTGGTAGTAGTCGACGACGTTGCGGAGGTGGTTGCGGCCGCTGTTGTGTGCCTTGCGAACCGACATGCTGTCGTGCGTCAAGTAGACATCGCAGTAATCGCAGAAGACTGTTTGTAAGGGCGCAAGAGTCAGCGGTTTGGTTGCCTGTAATTGGGGGGGCAGACATAGGGGACAAGGCAAGACTTACATTTCGGCATTTTGAGGGTTATTGATACGCAATATGGATTAAATGGGGGCTGTATCGAGTATGGGGATGATGCGCCGTTTGGAGATGTACAATGCAAATGCAGCGCGCAATGTGGTGTTGAAACTCGAATAAAGGAATAGAGGGCGCGATACAATGGCCAATGTCGCGCCGACCTTTGCCTCTCCAATGTCAATGGAATTTTGGGAGGGTACAGACTACTAGGTACCTTAGCTTGGGCTTGGGCTTGGGCTTGGGCTTGGGCTTGGGCAAGGCTGAATGAGTGAGGCTGGAAATTATGTCGCCAACCTCAATGCCCAAGCGTCCTGCAAGGCTACTGTCAGAGCTGTCAGATATGGGGGTTTTAATTGGCCACATAGCTTCAGCGAAGCCACGCTGGCCCAAGTGGCCCATTAGGTGACTTTAGCTCCGGCCAGAAAGCGAAACCCAGCAATCAATTGACAATCATAGCACTAGACGAAGGAACTGGGGCATATTCTGGCCTCTCCTTGCTTGATCGACTGAATCTCGAGGTCTCCCGACTCGATTCGCAACAAACAACAACGCCCCAAACTCTCGACCCCTCTCATCACCACACGACCACCTACACATACCGCAGTCATGGCGTTCTCGCGCTCACTGCTGCATTACATATGCAGCATTGTGCTGTTCATCACCTCGATACAGGCCCTCAAGTTCGACATGCAAGCAACCCCTCAACATGACCGCAAGGAGCGCTGCATCAGGAATTTTGTCGCCAAGGACACCCTGGTCGTCGTCACGGCCATCGTGGGCGGCTACAAGAACGACGGCATGCAAGTGAACATGAAGGTCCGCGATGCGCTTGGTAACGACTACGGCCGCGCAAAGGATATCGCCGGCGAGCAGCGACAGGTCTTCACCTCGCACGCCGACGCCGCCTTCGATGTCTGCTTTGAGAACTTCCTGACTGGCTGTACGTAGCACTCTGAACAAGATTGTTCTCATTATTTCAAAGCTAACATGGTCGCTGCAGCCCGGTCACCTGGTGACCCCAACCGCCACATCGAGCTCGACATCGATATCGGCGCCGACGCCAAGGACTGGTCCGCCATTCAGGCCTCCGAGAAGCTGAAGCCCGTCGAGACCGAGCTGCGCCGCATTGAAGAGATGATTGGCGAGATCGTGGGCGAGATGGACTACCTGCGCTCGCGCGAGCAGAAGCTGCGTGACACCAATGAGAGCACCAACAACCGTGTCAAGTGGTTCGGTGTCGGCACCACCATGCTGCTCGTCGGCCTCTGGGGATGGCAGATTATGTACCTGCGTGCCTACTTCCGATCCAAGCACTTGATCTAAAGTGCTGGGGAAGTTGACGGCAACGGTGAACACGGGGGGTGGATTGTGGACAGGATAGGCTCTGGCATGGGCCTTGGAACAGGGTTTAGCACCTTGCAGAGGTTTCCCCAAAGTAGACATATTTTTACTTGCCTCCCCAGATGATGAAAGCCTGCGCCGATTGGAACTCATGTAATTGTACGCATAGCCTCTTCAGGAGTCATGATATTATGGGTTTGGAGAATAAAAGTCAGGGATCATGATAAGTACACTCTCTAGTTCTTCGCACATGCATCTACTACAATAACTTATCCTATGCAACATGCTCATCGTCAATGGCCTATTCAGTTGCTTCGATATGCTGGCTTTATTCTGTAGTTGCCATATAAGATGATGTGCCAAGAGCTGCAGGCTCATGTAGTACTGTAAAATAAGGGGAGACACCCCCGATCTGCCGGTGCATGTGGGCCGAGACGGCCTCCCTCGGTAATCCCTGGGCGATCGAAACACCGGAGCCAGCACCTTGGGGTTCGGGGACTATTGGAGCTAAAATCATTCTCCCTACGTCAACGATTCCTCCATCATCAACCCATTGTGACTTTGGCAGGTGAGTACAGCCCCTCAAATTGAAATCACTCCTCTCTAATTCCTCATCTTCCCAATACTCGTCTCCAATCTGTTACTAATTCTTCGATATTTCGGTCCAACCAGAGAAAAAAAACGATGGCCTCGTTACAAAAAGTCCTGCGTCCCGCGGCATGCCGCGCCGCATTCGCCCGGCAGCTCCTCCGTCCTCTCTCGACCACATCCGCCTTCCGCGCCAGCGTTAGTAATGCGCCGCCTCACGACCCCCCGGCGCAGGCTGATATTGGGGTGGGCGAGTTGGAGGGCGCCAAGTTTAAAATTGAGCCCATGCGCCGCGTGGGTGAGGACGATAAGACTATGAGGGCACGACTCGTGTGTAGGTGCTCCTCCCATTTAACACCCATACCCCTCCTCTACACTCTTACGACCCCGCTGTCTCCATTTTGACAATGTGTTCCACCGCTTGCGCGAGAGGATAGTTCGCTGATAATGTATTTATGATCCAATAGACCAGAGTCGCAAGCGCGGCACCTTGGAGTCCGACCTGCTCCTCTCCACCTTCGCCGACAAGTACCTGCCCCAGATGACCAAGGAGCAGATGCAGCAGTACGATAGGTTCCTCGACGAGAACGATTGGGATATCTACTACTGGGCGACGCAAGAAGTGCCGTCCCCCGCCAACGAGGCTGCAGCCTCCAACAAGTCAGAATCAGCAAACACCGCGGAAGATAGCTCATCTGCCTCGTATGGCGGCGGTGCTGAAGCGCAAAATGCCACCAAATCTGCGACCACACAGTCAACTTGGGAACCCATGGTCTCGCCATTCGCCGAGGCCGTTGCTGATGTCCAGGCGGGCAAGACGGGCAAGAACGCGGCCGCAGCGTCGGATGCGGTGAGCGAGGAGCTCTACGGTGGTAGCGGCCGGACGTTGGCGCAGTCGCCGGGACAGGTGCCGCCCCAACCCAAGAACGGCGAGTGGGCCGCCACCGTCGGCACGTTCAAGCCGGCGTACCGACCCGTGCCTGCGCGCTGGAGGGATAGTGAGGTCCTCCGGCTGCTGCGGGAGCACGTCAAGAGGCGGAGCAAGGGTGGTTCTGAGGGGGGTGGTATGGGCTTCATGCCTAATCTGAAGCCTTGAGTGAGGATGAGATTCGAGTAAGAGATGGGATGAAAGACAGAACGAAGTATGGGACAGCACTTTGGTGCCCCATGTCCCCTGAGCACTTGCGAAATGGGGCCATCCATCACTTTGGGTTGCTTGTTGAAGCTTGATATGATTCAAGCGCCGTGTGTTCCAGTCGGACTGTTTGTTATTGGGGTTGGAGGAAATGCCAACCTGTACATGCATTGCTTTTGGCAATGCTCTGTGTATTAGCACTTGTAAAAACAGCGGGACTATGGATTGGAGTAGAGCAGGTAGAATAAAAAGGGCCTATTATGGCATAGTAAAATCTAGCATATGCTTCTATTGCCTAAGTTGCAGCAAATATTGTATTCTATTGACACATTTCATCGCACACTTGGGTTATTGTAAGGCTACTTGCGTTTTTACACTCAAAATGAAAGACGTTGTGCCACCTGCTCATCCCCCCTTTTCCCCAAATCTTTGCTGCATCTTGAAGAACGAACAAACAATTGGTCCATTTTGGCATTGGCCGTCTAGGGTTTGAGGATTTCATATAAGGCATCATCAGTCCTCACAGAGCGCCATGCAGACTGGCACGTGAGTGGCTTCTTTGTGAATCACGTACATACACTATGGATGGGGTGGACTCAGGGGGCTATCTTGGTCAACCTATCGCAGAACCTTACCACCACCTCATTTGCCATTATGCGAATAAAGCCTACTTGGCTCTTTGCGCTTCTGCAAATTATCCAGTCTGCCTCAATCCGATCATTTCTATATCATGATGAAAGTGGCCATTGTATCTTTGTGTGTGTGCTCCAAGTCATTCGTATGCTGCCTCATTGGCATCGTGAACCCCCTTTCCTAGGAACCATCAGAAAAACATCACTTTGTGTGATAATTTCGGCAATAGATAGAGGAAGACAAAAGTTGCATTGTCGGATCCTTCTCCCATGCAAACATGCAGCTCGAAATATTCAACAACGTCGACAGCTTGTCAACCTCATATTAGGCTGAGAAAGCGACGATTGCACAATATTTTGGTCCATTCATTGTATTCATCATCAACCGCAACGCTTCACCCAACATTCATAGTTATTGCCTCATACTCTGCTGTATAAATAGAACCCCTTGCAACACCAGGCGCCGATCCAGACTTTCCTTCCTTACCACACACCATCCGTAGGCTTTCATACCACCACAGCCCTCTATCCATTGTGATCCCCTGGTCGTATTATTGCCGACTTTTACACGATTTTACAGCACTCGTATCCTCTCTCACGCCAAAAACTTCAAGCGTATTGAACTGTGTTCACTTGACTAATTGCGTAACGCTTGTCATTTCGTCCCAGAGACTATCCGTCATGATGTCCGCTACTTGGACGTTGGTCCAGAAGATGGCAGAGATGTCATTCAACGATCAGAACAAAAAGAGACGTCAGTCGAAGCTTCTATACCGAAAGGATCACATGAGTCCGCGTCAGTTGTCTAGCATTGAGCAGATTAAACTCCCGGATACTTTCTCACCAGCCCCCTTTGACCTTTTCTGGAAGGAAACGCTGCCTGCTACCCAGGACGATAATACGAAGACTGAAGTTACCGATGAGCATCATATATCCAAGGTGATTCACTATTGGCTTACTACTCAGGTATATGCGACCAGTGCTGACCTTGCCGTTCAGGATGGCCCAGAGGGTGCTACGACCGAGGCGGCGCAGTCCAAGCTCCAGGCGGCCGTTCGTTCGAATCCCGCCTTGAACAACGGAGATCAATACGGGTACAACAGCGCCTTCGGACCTGCGGCAAAACCCAAGTCGGGGCCAAAGAAATGCATCGAGTGTGGCGAGGTCTACTTGGAAGAGGACAATGCTTCCAATGCCTGCAACTTCCACTGGGGTCAGTCCAGCTTACAGTCTACTCTGTTTGTTGCAAAAAGATGCATCGAGAGAAGAGTCACTAATTGCCAATGTTTCACACAGGCGTACCCAAACCTAGACCATACCAGCGATGCCCACCCAGAAGCAATCGAAGAGCCCGCCGCCGCGGCTTGCCGCTCAGCGGCCATGTCTGGGTATGGGACTGCTGTGGCCGGGACCGCAAGGCTAAGGGGTGCTACGTTCGTTCCCATGTGGGAGATTGTTTCGTCTGATGGAGGAAACGTCTACAAATGGTCGACTTTGGGCTTACTCGTGATTGTAAGTAATGGCTTGGGGGCCGCATTTGGGCAGAATATAAGCTGGGCATAGCCCATTCACTTTCCACTTTACCTCGAATAGGGGAGAGCTAGAGATGGGTGAGAGCGTCGGTCAGGTAGCAAGCAGGTCTAGTGCAGGTACCAAGCACTTTCAACTCAACATGACTTCACCTGGTCTTCCAAGTTTTCGACGGAGGTATCTTGGGTACGCAGAGAAGCTACATGTGTGTACACATGCTACCTAACGAAGACAATGTTCCATCTGCATTATGTCATATGGTACATCATGTTCCCAAATATCCATTGGCGAGTGAGGTCCATGACTGCCTACGTAATGTTCATCGATGCGCATGTGTGTTCTCGATTGGTCGATTGGATTACATATTGATGCAAGAGGTAGGCGGCAATCCGCAATCCAAAGAAGGTGGCCCTTCTCTATTCCACTGCACAATGTGGTATGGAAGCGGCATGTTCCAGCTAGACACGTCGTATCCTACATGTACCTACAACTGCAGTAACTGATCACTAATAGCCCTCCAGGAAAGACCTCGAAGCTGGAGCAAGCGTTCCGGCTCTGGTTTGGTTCCGGTCTTGGTACATGTACGGGCTTGCAGAACGGTGCGCATGCTTGCCGTGGTACTTTTTGGCAGAAGCCGGTCCAAAGTGTGCAAGTGGCCCAGTCCTTGAGCCTTGGGCCTTGGGCCTTGGGGGGTGGCACCAAGTCACTTCCCCAAACTTCTACAACTTCCTCCGGTACACCTGCAGGTGCATGTTGGTAGAGGGCCAGTCCGTTGTTCTAGATGCGTCGATGCGTCCGTCGTTTTGTGTTGGAGGTAGGAAGGAGTCAGCTTGCTGCCCCCCCTTACCCAGCGACTCAGACTTAGCACTCAACTCTACCAACTGCTTTGGTGTTGCATGCGGTGTTCCTACCCAGATCCCATATCACCTTCCTGCTTGCTGCCTTCTACTTGCTTGCCATTTCCACCCGTCAACGCAGCTTGTCCGTCTCTCTCTCTACCACCGAGTCTGCCTATTTAAGGGCCCTTCTGTTCCCATCTTCTCGCTCTCACTTCTCCCATCTCCATCTCGTCCCAAACCACCAAGCACAACTATCACAGCAGTACTACCACCACTTCATCCATACTTCATCATCTTCTTGCTTTCTTTCTTGGCTTCTCATCTCAGGTCCATTTCATTCATTCGCTCTCACCACACCACTTCAGTACAGCAACTCCACAAGCACAACTGTCCACTCTTTGTCACGATGCCTTCCATCAAGACGGCCTTGCCCACCGCCGTCTCGGCAGTCCTGTTGCTCGCAGGTGTCTCCCATGCCGGGAAGTTTGCCATGTTCAACTACACACCACCCGCCATTAGCAACCCCACATACCGGGCTGGGTACTACTTCCAGGAACTTGACGAGGCTGCAACGGGACCAGACTATGCCAAAGCCTGCGACATAAGACGGATCTGGCCATCCAGGAATTCTGTACACGGCGACAAGAGACCTGGAGTCCGATTTGTACCTGATGACTCGGGCAACCCCAAAATAGTCGAGGTCAACTGGGGCAAGGGCGAAGGCCACTGGAGTAAGTATCGATATCCTTTAACCCCCATCCCCTTCCTCGAACCGACTCACTGACTTGTCCAAGCCTATTACGACAACTATAAGGGTTTGGGCCAACATTTGATCTTGGATCTTAACGGTCAAGACAAAGGAAATTGCACACCTGAGCCCTACCCTCTTGTGACGATACCTTGCCCCGACGGCAGCGAATTTGGCACTGCTACTCCCATCATGACGTGTAATACAACCTACTTCCATCTTCCCAGTGGCCTCAAACTCGCGTAAGTGTTGTTTTCCAACGAGAACGGAAGCTTCAGTATACCTAACACCCAAAACAGATCACTCGATAGTAACTTTGAGGAACCCCCCAATGGCTCCGAGAAGCGCGATGAGGACTGGAGTCGAATGGTTGATGTTTTATTCAATCTTCTCGTTGGGGCCCGAATCACCAATGGTTCGTTCGCGGTTAATGGCCCCAATGTCACCTTCAGCATCAACACCTCCGACCGAGGCCCCATTAACTCCTCCGACCGAGACCCCATCACCATCCCATACCCCATCATCTTACCACCTCCCTGCACCCCCAGTCTACCCAACGAGGTAAACGTCTTGAAGAACAGCGCCTTGAGTGTGGGCGACGGCGACGGTGTTGCCATCAAGATTGCCGCTTAGGTTGTGGCCTCGTTCCTTTTCGGACAGGTGGTTTTCGTCTAGGATGGGAGTTGACGGGCACCCCTAGGAATCTACATGAATGCTGATGGTGGTAATGGTGGGTTTCGGCCGGTGTGCTGTTGCTCAGTTTTGGACTGCACTAGTCGATGGTTCTCTCACTCAAAGGTAGCATTGAGAACCCTAATATATGCCCTATGAACCTCTAAATGCCTAAAGTCCTGATTTTGTGATGCTTTGACATACCAGTTGGGTCTGGTGGACCTCTGCCCGAACTGAGAGCTTCATCGTTTCACCGTAGGTATAAGACCTGGGTTGCCTGCGATGTGTTTGTTGTCTGTCTCTGTATCCTGTTTTTGCGTTTCCCCAACTACGTCGTCCTTCAATCCGGCACCAAGAGCTAAATATGGATGCGCTTCATGTTGAAAGCGGGACCAAGTCATGGGGTCTTTACCCAATCTTCTATGACCCGCCCGGTCGTCATGCTGGCATGGCACTGTTTCAAGGCTATATCCCTATACATAGTCAGTTTTGTCTTGACATGCAATCGATACAAGTACAAAGTGTGTTGAAGGAAGGACTCCATGTGCTTTATGTGACTACCGACAGTTGGATTCGGCCTTGCTTAGACTCTAGACGAGAGATACTGCAAACGCATCTGCCTAGACTCCCCTCTCATCGCTGGAATACCAGAGGGGAGGGCAAACATCACACAGGGACAACTCAGGGAGAGAAGAAGGCTCTTTAAAGAGGATTTCTGGAATGTTATCAGGGGTCCCATTTTCATTCGGTCATTATCTCATATACAGTCCACAAACATGACAAGATGAACAGCAACACCGCCGTCACCGCCATCTCTGCCTTACTACTATCTTGCTACTCCATCTCGGCGCGCCAAGTGAGTAGGCAGGCTCTTCGCGTGTGCGTGTGTGCGTTCCTTTCTCTCCTCCCCCCCCCTCGCATCTTCTCCTTCACCTTGTTCCTTCCTCTCCCTACCCCCTCCCCCATCACGCAGCTCGTTCTTCGAGTTCGGATTGAAAACAAAAAGTGGTATCTTCCAAGTCAAAAAAAGGTTGCATGCAGCAAGTTTTCGCCACCTCCCAGAGAAACAAGAAAACAAAAAGAAAAACAACGCCGGGTCCAATGTTTGTGTGAGGGTGCAAATGCTTTCTTCTCTTTCTATTTTGCCGCCTGCCTGCCTGCCTGCCTGCCAGCCCAATAAAGTCAAGCAAATTGGATCGAGACCATGGTTTCCGATATGTCTGTCGATGGTATGCCCCCTTATGAGCAGCAGCGGCGGCGGCGGCTGCGGCAGTATCAGCATCTCGTCGATCGATCCATCAATCAGCTACCATCATCGTCGGCCTCCGGTAATATCCTGCCTAGACTCCGCAACACTTCCATGACGGGCATTTCCTTGGTGCCGGCGGCCGTCTTCTCCTTGAGCTCGCGCTCCCTCAGCCGCGCCGCGCTGAGCGCCAGGATCCGGTCGGCCTCGCGCCCGGCCGTGCTGACCCGCTGCTCGACCTTGTGGATGCTGTCTCCGAGGTGGTCCACCTTGAACTCCAAGGAGGCCTGGAGCGCTTGCACCCGCGATTGCGTTTGGATCCGCAGGTTCGCAAAGTTCGTCGTCGTATCCATCAGGGAAGCCAGTATCTGCGCTTCTTCCGTGTCGAGCAGAGACGGGTCTGGCGGTGGCTGCTGCTCTTCTGACGGTGAGAAAAGGGGCGGAAGTTCGGTGGGAGTCTGTTTTAGAGATTGCCACGTTTTCTTTTCCGCTTTTAATCTGTGAATTGTGTGTTAGAACCATGTCTCATAATAGTTGTAGTGATTCCAAAATATCGCTTACCGTTTTATCCTCTCTTCCAACTCTGCAATTTTCTCCTCATGCTCGGTATTCCGAGGGTTTGGTTTCTCTATCGCAGGCGGCCGCGGGGCGTCCTCCCTTGTAAACCAGTCCGAGAACTCCGACTTGGACCCGAAATCCTTCAGGAGCTGGTCCTGTATCGCTCGGGCACCCAGAATAGCATTAGAATTCGGATTGCCCAACGGCGGTTTGCTGCTGAGAGCGCGTTCTCCACACCACGTCAATAGCTGCTTCATGCGCCGCGGCTCGCTAAGCCCTTCGGCCTCGATATGCTTGTAGAACTCGCTTGGGGCGACCTCGCGATGCGGTATGGCGCTGTGCCCGCTGTCGATAAGAGAGCTGGCTCTTCGCCCACGCATACCCAGACTGCTGCGCCGCGCGCCCGTCTTCCTTCGCATGTCCTTGTTGCGGTTGATGATGGGTGTGTCGCTGAAGGGCAGAGCAATTTTCTTGGTGTCTGACGTCTTAGAATGCGAATTATTCCTGTTCTGTACTCCTCCATCAACTTCCATCGGCGTTGCTGTCGATTGTGCTGGCGTTGCCGCTGCCGGTGGTGGCGTGGGTGGAAGCGGCGGCGGCTTTTCGCGTGCCTTCGTCGTCTTTTTAGTCACTCCATTCCTGCTGGGTTTCGGCCTAGGCTGCTCCTCTTCCACCGGCTTCTCAGGCGTTGGGGAGCGCGGTGGCCGCCCCCGCGTACTCCGTTGTGATCGCGTGGTTTTCGGTGCTGCTGCAACGGGAGCTGCCACGGATTCCTCCAAATGGACTGCTTGCTGGCTCGACCTTCGCGTGGATACTCTCCTAGGCGGCGGGGCAGGTTGCGGCGACTCTTCCGCCACGGGGTCCACGGATGCCACGGAGGCCTTCGTCTTCCTGGGTCGCCCGGCTTTCTTCGGCGCCGGAGCTGGTATTGATGCTATCTCGTCTTCAGGGATCGGTTCCGGATGCGCCGTTTTCGCCTTCTTCGTCCCCCGTGTAAAGAGGAAATCGCCATCTTGCTCGTCGTATGCTGCAGAGAAACGGTCAAGTCAGCATAAATTCCTCATCAGGTTTTCCCCCCACCAATGCCCCAAATTCATCCCCCCAAAGGCTTTTGATCCCTGCTATTGACCGACAGCGTAGGGAGGGGGGAAAAAGACGCGACATACAGTTGAGGCGCGAGCTGCGGCGTCGCTTGCCCGGCTGATTGCTCATGCTAAGTACTTGTAGCGGCTGCCGTGTCTGCACAAGCGTCGTCATGGATAAAGATAATGGTCGCTCAGCTCAAGGAGTAACATATGAATCGAAAAGAGTCGCGTCACTGGCGGCTGCGACGTCGGCGTCGTGGTTTTTGGTCGTGGGTAGTAGTGCAAGCTCTCCCAAGTCGCGATCCCTCGATTTGCGGTGACCCCCCCTCGGTAGTAGTAGCAATGTACGTGTGGCTGTAGCGCGCGCGACAAAAAAAAAGGAAGAAATCGCGCCGTCAATTAGGCAAAGTGTCGGAGATGTATTTCAGTCGATTGATTCAAAGGCATGGATGTCGTCGTGCATTGGTATTAATGTTGCTATTTGCTCCTCCCGGTCGGTACAGGGTGGGACTGGTGGTGTTGAGGCGCGAATTGACAGATGAGGCTGCGAGGCGCCTTTCCAATGTTTACTTTGGAGAAAGTCGCAACCACCAAAAGGCGCGCACGGGCCACGCCATATCAATCTAGTAGTACTCTCCCTCATTACCTGCCCCCACCTCGCGATGCCCCCCCTTATGGAAATAAATGGTCACGGTTAGGAATGAATAAGAGCCATTGACCGACATTGACCGTCCGGCTTACATCAATTAAATTGAAGCTACGAGTTTCAATGCAAATTAAATATCAAGTACATAAACACTCCCCTTCGGTATCTATGTGTGTAAAGTAGTCACTCAGGTAGACAAGCTGTCTGTCTAAACATCACATATTACCTGGCCATGCAGAACAGCGGCTCACAGTCATCATTTCATTGGCATCTTCGTCAAGAGAGAAACGTTCTTAACATCTTATATTTATTGTTGCCTATCCTTATAAAACTGCTGCTCATCGTATCTCAGCTACAACAACTAGAACGGCGTATTTGTAAAGTATCAAGCGAGCCGGCGGCGCAGTAGATGCGCACCCGCAACTCCACAGCGCTTCGTCCCCTATCAACGCCAATCAAAGCAAATACAAACAAATCCTCGACTCCGAAACACCACTTTTGATGTATATGCCATGTCTGTCAATATCTCGCAGAGAAACCATGGCAAAAAAGCTATCCCGAGGAAGCCGGTACTGTCTCAGGTCCCTCATGATGCCACCCTCCGGCTGTCTTTTGTTACTATACAGCCATCCAACCCAAACGCCATCCCGGTCCAGTCATTCTCGTCAATTCAAGAATGTTGTTACAGGCCCGAGGGCCAAGCACCCCCGGACCGTTCAAAAGTTCATACCCATTAATGCCCCCATGGTTAGTAGCGAGCCGCGGGGACCCTTTTGAAGAACCAAGCCAAACCAACCATGGCTCGAGATTCCACGGCGAGCGAGCCTCTTCTAATCCATATCCTAATCTTGGCTCGTGTTACAGATTATTAATCCGTTTTGATGTCCTTGCTCAGGAGTTCATCAGGGTCCTGTATGAATGAGGCGACGTCGTCCTCCTATGAAAAACGTCTTTGCACTCCTTGGCCCGCCATGACAGGTTGGTTTGGAATAGATGCAGCCATGCCGTAGGGGTTCATCTGTGGATTGTATGACTCCATCGCTTGCTGCATAAACGCGCCGTGCAGGCCTTGCTGCTGCGTGACGGGGCAGTCCTTGTGCGCCAGAAGAAGCGTCTTCAGGTTCACAACCTCTTCGCGTAGTTGCGAGATCTGCGCTGTCAAGGCGTCGTTCTCGCTGCTGAACATCTCAACCTTATTCTGGAGGTTGGCAAGCCATTGCTTCTTGCGCTGACGGCACTTGAGAGCAGCAACACTGGGTTATGAGTTAGAATATATATCGGCTGATGTGTGGAGGAGTAGGGATACATACCGATTCCTTTCAAGGAAGTTCTTGCGCTTCTCCTCGTCGGTCATCTTAGACTTCGGTTTGCCATCGGCGTCATGTCCATCCATGTCATCGCCGTCTTCGTCAGACGAATGGTCCTCGTCCATTTCAGGAGATGGGGCAGTCTTGGCCTTCTTGCTCGCAGGCTGTTTTGCGGGCGCCTCTTCAGCCTTTCGTCTCCCATTCGTCGCGGCAGCAGAACCGTTCGAGCCCCGCTTGCCTTTGCCTCGCGCCGCTGGACGCGAAGGCTCCATCTCGTCCGACGCGCCACTTGCTGCCTCGCTCACACCACGAGCTGACGCCGAACGCCCGTTTCCATTCATTTGTGGAGACGTACTGGCGGAGTTGGCAGGTGCTGGATGAGCGTGACTAGGCTGCGTACCACCAACAGGATATTGCTGCTGTTGCTGCTGCTGTTGTTGTTGAGTTTGCTGCTGTTGCTGCTGCTGTTGTTGCTGGTTTGCTGTTGGGGCGGCGTCACGTTGTTGAGCTCCTTGAGCAAGCATGAAAAGACCGTTGGCGGCGTCGTTGTCATGCGGATCGAAAGCAGCCTTGGCTTCCGACTTGACAGTCACTCCGTTGCTCATTTCTTGGGGGGCTGAAGTCACAGGGGCTTGGTTTTGTTCTCGCGCCTTTGCCGCTGCTGCGTTCATAGCAGTACGGTGGAAGTCCAAAGTGTTGGGAGTCGCGCCTCCGCTGGCTAACTGAGCATATAGCGCTTGGGAGTTGGGGCTTGGGGCAGGGAACATAGAACCACTTCCGCCGGGTGTCAGACCGGTGCGCAAAGAACTTTCATTGGGCGTAAAGCCACCACGCAAAGTATGAGAGGTATCGCCAAAATAATCTCCAGTCGGTCCGGAGAGCATCGCCGGACTGAGGGGTCCCGTCCTAAGAGAACCTCCACCCCAGTTAAACGGTGTTCCTCCAGTGCCTCCCGGCAGTAGCGAAGAGGGAGATGTCAAGGCAGCCACGCTGGGTAGCTTTGTTCCTCCCGGCGTTTCCACAGTTCCCCCGTTGCTGAAGGATTGTTCGAATGGGTTCGGCTCGAGGCTCAGGTTGCTGTTGAAATAGCTATCGCCTGTCTCGCTGGGTTTGGGTGGTGGTGCAAGTGGTTGGCCTGGTTCAGCATTGGCAGGATCGGGCTTTGCAGCAGCGTCGCTTGCCTTCTTGTCGCTGTTGGTGACTGCAGCGAGGAGAGGGCAGGTGAGTTAGCGATGATGTCAATAGTGGTGATGTGCATGAAGGTAGGGTGAGGGACGGTCCAATGACGATGATGGGCGACGAGGTATGACTATAGGGTAGACTACTGTTGCTGCGGCGGGATGGGCAGGCATTGGGGTACATGCAGGCAACGAGGTAAATGTGCGCGCGACAGAGTATAACGTAAACTCACCTGGCGATGTTTTCTCTGACGTTTTCGTCTCGGTAGCAGCCATGATGACGGAGTGGTCTTATGGAGCGGACTGGGTGGTGGTTGTATGTTTTTTGACTCGGGAGAAGGGAGTATGATGTAACAAGACAGACCAAGAGACAATTGGCAGCGCACTTGGGAGGCAGTCTGCGAAAGGGCAAACCACCTCTAGGCTCGGGGAGGTTACACGCAACAAGACAGGACAAGACAAGAACGGCCCAGGGAAGTTCCCGCAGTGGCGGAAATTTCTTCTTGCTTCAATCAATCAAATTGGATAGGCACGATTTAAAACGGTGGTTACTGCTCTGCTTCTGTTGTTGCTGCTGCTTCTTCGTCTTCCTTTTTGGGCTTCCTCGGGCTTTGTTGGAGCCTCGATTGGGCGACCACAGGAAGTATTGAAATGAAATTGGGGGGATATGATGGGACACCGCTGCTGCTACAGTTGCTGCGGCAGTTCCTCTTTTTCGCGGTACGGTACGGACGGTTGCGTTGCGGATGGGTGGTTCGTAGTTCGTGAAGCGAAGGTCTGAGTTGGCTGGCGATGAGGTCATGAGAGAAGAAGTGACATAAGGGGTGAATTTTGGGAAAAAGGTAGGCACAGCAGACGTAAAAGCCCCCGAAAGCTGCTTGGAGCCAAATGGTGGCCAAGGCGGGCCCCGTTTTGATTGGCGCATGTTCTGACCGGGCCAGGATCAAAGACGTGATCAAGTACCGAGACAGTGCGAGAGAATCCACGCGATCGTGATCCGCCATTGGGCCGCCCAATCTCTTTTTTTCCCTTTTTTTTTTTCTTCTTCCTTTCTTCCCCTTCCTTGTTGGTTGCCACCGTCTAAAATGCTATTTCCAAGTAGTGGTAAGCCAGCCCAGTTGAGCCGGTTGGACACCTGGCACTTGCCGTAAACGGGTGGACGGCCTGCTGTATCTACCACTACCTGATAATACTGGTACGGTACTATCGTGTTCGTGGTCCAGTCGAGACGAATCGTAGACAACAATTACCCACCGCCCACCGCCCACCACACCCACTTGCGGCCGGCTTTGCATGGCACGGCTTCCGGTGCGGGAAAGGGACAAGGCGGAGGGCTGTCGCCTATCTCTATCTGGACTCTAGTTCGATCTATCGAGCAAGTAGCTCCATGATCTGGAGATGTCTCTGCACATAATGATCGAGTTGTGTCGTTGGCATTGCGTTATCCAAATACGTCTAAACCATCTTGATGCGAGAATCGTGATAGAAAACGACACAAGACTGTGCCCGAAACAGTCCACTGGGCACTGCTGTCAGTGGCAGCCAAACAAGCAAGCCAGTGGGTCGGACCACTGAACAAGCTTACGAGTTCGACGGCGGTAGCAGGTGTGTAGTGGTAGTTTACGCCGGGATAAAACCTCCTGTAAATGTATGCCACTACCACTTAAACTAGATGTTTTGATTACTGAGAATATGCGGAGCATCTTGTAGTTGAACTCTCACCATACGGAGAATACCAGTAGTAAAGACGTAGGTTGCTATTGACCCGAGTGATTCGGACTCAACAACAACCTCCTTGAAGTTGCAGGGCTATCATGAGCCGAAACTGCGGGTTCCTACAGACTACAGGATCCGCTAAAGGACCGGCAGTCTGGGAACAACTCGATATCATTTTGTGGCAGTACACTCGGCAGCCTTTACATATATGTAGAGAGACAAACAGACAGACAGACAGCCATGCTGTATATCATAGATGTTGTGCCTATGTGCGATACGTTACCCAACAAAAAGGAGTATCGGTATCAATCAGGCATTCCGGAAGGAATGCGACAGAACGAAAGACGAAGACGTGCCAAATTGGCAATATTGAAATTGAAATGTGATGGTATAGACTCGAGCGTTCAACTTCGTAATCACAGTCCACTTTTTGTTCCTCAAATGAGATCACTGCCAAGCCCAGCCGACAAGCCCACTCCCCACCAGCGTTTCTTACCTCTTTTTTTCCCTTCCTCCTCTTCCTATCTATGTATGGTCTATGCTATGCCTGCCTGTTTTGCTTTTTCAGCCTTTCCCACCCCCTCCTTACGATCCCGCGTCTGATCAAATGGAGGGTAACGTAACGGCGGGCGGATTCCCAGGCGCAGGATTTGGCTTGGTGAAAACCATGTCGATACGATGGGCCAAAATCAAGGAGGTAGTCCACTGTTGAAGGTGTGTCTCTGTTGTCTGTCTGTAACCAAGGCACGCCAAAACGGAGACACAACCACCACAAGTTGACACCCAAAACTGGAATACACACGATGACCACACCATACCGAACGGTTCTTGTTTGTTTGTTTTTCTCTTCATCTCTGCAGTTTCAGCTGCGTATGCAGCCAGAACCACACCTATAGGTCGCCAACAAATGTTCTATGCTGGCCGTTATTGCTCAGTTTATCCTAGTCGCCGCCCATTATTGCGTATGACGCATGCATGCTGGATTCCTTCTGGGACAGCAATGAGATTCGATCAATTATGGTCAATACGGTTCTCCTAGCGTCGCCCCTGGGAGCCTTTCTTAGGGAACCCGCTCGCGTCGGCCTTGGTGGCCAATCAGACCAGCCAGTCGGGGAAGAACCAGAAAATTTCCATGCTAGGGAGGTCGGAATCAATATCGCCAGAGTTACGTCATTCTTTGTGATCCCTGCCTCCCAAGTCACTCGCCCAGTGTCTGCTTACTAGCGTGGACTGTGTCTCCCAACTCTGTCGCCAGAATCGCTGCTTTGTCTGACAATCTGACGAATCTTTGATTTCTAATTCTTGCCCTTTGAAACCGCTTTGATGATCACTTGGATCGTCGCTGCACAAGAGGCCTAGGCTCCAGATCCTAGTTCTTGGAGAACTAGTCCGCTGTCCTTGGCCCAGCTTCTCGAGCCGAGGCTTCCATTCAAGATCTCGCAAGATCTCAAGAGGCAGAGATAGTTGGCAAGCTGCAGGTAAATTGGGAGAGATGGGGGGAAAACTCAACGGTTCCAGTTGGCGTCTGCGCTATGTCATGCCCATCCCATGTTGTTATGTTTTGGCAAGGGTCGCCGTCAATGGCCTGCCAGCAATTATGACGCACGGGGTGCATAGTTCTGTGCCCCGCCCAATCATCAACCCGAAGCGTGTCTTTGTGACGGCTGCATGCTTCCGACTTGTCCATTCTAGCGACGCGTGCCTGGCTGGAGTCGTCTCAACGCATGAAGGATTGCGATTTCTAAGCATGCAACTGACTGCCCGATAGTTCCGAGATGGCAATGGTATGCTTTCCCGCAGTGCATACATCCAGTCCTCGACAGTTCGATGGCGGTCCCAAGCAGTTAGGCCTCGCATCGGCATAAGGTACGGGGGGAACCAAAGTTCTGGACCGCCGTATCGCACGCGACAGCTATGAGCGACATGAGCGTCATACGACATGAGCTGCCGGATCCTAGTTCATTACGCTAGTTTCCATTCGGAATCCCAGCAAAAATTGGCCTCGCGCCGGCTCCTACGACTATCGTCGGAGATAACCATCGAGGTCTGTGAACTTGAGCACCTTTGGTGCATTACTAATGAATACACCATTCAACGCGTCGGCCAGCCCTGTCAGATGCTATCAGATGCAGTATGTGGAGGATCTAGATGAGGCTGAAGATGCAATTGTGCCCTCGTTACATTATTACCTGAACTGACTGACTCTCTACCCCGGTGAAAGAGCCCTACAATATAGTATGCCAACCGATATCTATCCCCTGCTCCTCGCGCCCCGGGCCGCTCTAATCAGCTTCTCGGCCTACTCCCGCCTGTCATCTGCTGTTTGCTGCTTGCCGTAATGATTGTCCTACGGCATTTCTAAAACAGCATCTGAGCATCTGTCTATAATACTTTATTGTGACTTGGTCCATTATGTTAAAACTGGGATTGCACCTGTTCGATTATCTATCCTGAACTGTCAAGGATTCACCCCTCGATTTTAGCCATGCACTCACTTATGCATCTCACTTTTATTTAATGTGATGTTGCGCGTGAAGTAAAAGAGCACAACTTGCTCGCCCCTCTTAGATTCACTATTTTATTAGGATTAACACTTGCGCTTTCTTTATCTTGTAGCCGCTGGAAAGGCGAGATGATTGTGCGTTGGACAACATGGCTGCCCCTTTAAGGGTAGAAATATAATACCTTTCACCACGAAGTAACTGTCTTTATTGCTCTCAAAAGGGGTGGCGGTTGACTATAAGCAGCATCCAACACGCCTTCGTGTTGCTCAGGGGCCATATAGCAAAGCAAACATCGGGCTTTGAACGTGACGCAAGGGGTCATGCCAGTCATGAAGCCCCCTGCGATCATTTCGGTGCTTCTGTCTGTAAAACATGGCAATGTCAGTAACCTCTATTTGACATTCACCTTGGAAGTTTCGTCAGGTTCTGGGGGGTGCGAGAGACGCGCGAAGTTTGCTCTTCCTTGAGAATCGATTTAACTGCGTAGAACATTCCCGAGGGGCGCCCCCTTTGATGCACATGGACAAACGCTGATAGATCTGGGCTTGAAGTATCGAGCTGGTTATTCGACGAGTGGTGGCTGACAATCGCTTCTCAGGCGGGCCTATATCAGCTCTTTTTACATATGGCCAGCTTGATAGTTGGAATGAATAACTGCATGCAAATGTATACAACCATTCACTCCTGTGAAGAACCAAACACTGCGCTAAGTAGTTGGTGAAAAGCACTCCTAGAAAAGTGACAGGTTCTGGGAAATCATGATGCGTCTGCAAGGTGGCTCAATCAGGAGCAAGTACAACCGCGCAAGGACTAGTACACGGAGTGAATATTAAATATTGATTTGTTACCCCTTAGGAGGCCGGGTAGGAACGAAGCCCAATTCTAATTCAACCATCGTGTATGCGTTCATATTGGTTTTTCATTTTCGTGGCTAATCTACTTTGATGTCGTGTAATTGCGGCTTTTATAGGTTGGAAGATGTGCCAACATCCTTCTTCACCTTGTATCCATGCCTCGGCGCATGGATTCTAACGCTACTTCCATCCTTCCCCTGAGCCTCGACGACGATCTCCTTCAGACTCATGCTTACGAGCTTGCCCGACTCCTTGTGGCCGGAGCCCGAGTCCGTCGGCCACACCTTGACCCGATCGCCCTTCTGGAGCCCCTCCGCCGCGACGACGGGGTTGCTTGCCTCCACGGATCCCTCCGCCTCGGCGAACGCGGAACCGAAGACCAGCTTCGCCGCCTCGTCGCCCTGGACCTCCTTGGCCTCCCCGTTCTCCTTCTCGGCAGCCTCGACCGTCTTGATGAAGCGGCCGAGCCACGCGTAGAACTTCGGGAACGCCGCCGGCCCCATGGTGTCCTTGGGCAGCGCGCCCGGCATGGCCGCGAGCCAGGCGAAGACGAAGACGGCCTCGATGTCGACGAGCGTGGGCCGCTCCGTCCCCAGCAGCCAGTTCTTCTCCTTCTCGCCGCCGAGGAGCGTCGACTCGAGCAGGGTCATGGCCTCGGCGATCTCGCAGAGGGCCTCGGGCCGCCGGGCCGCGCGCGCCTCGGCCGAGATGGGCGACGGCCCGTCGCGGGGGAGGCCCATCATCTCGGCGCGGTCAGCAAGGAAGCGGGGGTCGTTGGAGCCGGGCATGCCCGCGGGGATCAGGGAGACGGCGTTCCAGAAGAGGCCGCCGGCGTCGTTGGTCCAGGCCGACAGCAGGCCGCTGTGGAGGGCCTTGCCCTCGGCCGTCGCGGCGGACAGGGACGGGTGCGCGGCGCTCGCCGGGTAGAGAGCCTCGAGCTTCTGCAGGATCAGGCGTGTGTCCAAGTAGATGTCCCGGCCGATGGCGAGGAGGGGGATGCGCCGGTAGGCCACGCCGAGCTGCGCGACGTCAGGGCGCGGCATGATCGGAGGTTGGAGCTACGTGCAATTGGGTCAGTTGTATGCTCATGAGTCAATGCGGGTCTGGGTTCAACTTACACATTGCGAATAGGGTATCTTGCGGAGGTTCAAATACCACACGATTCGTCTCGCATACGGCGAATTGACATAGTGATATAAGATGATGGGGAGGTCTTCGGCTGCCATATTGGGCGATTTACTGCTTCTGCCGGTGCCTTTCTTTGACGGATTCGGTGTCAAGCAGATTGAGTGATGATTTTTCTTTAATGTAGATAGACCCTTAAGTATTCAGTCATCGTAGGATATGGATATGATCTATTCTTATACCTAGTGAACCATTTGTTCGCTGCGGACTAATGATACGATTCATTGCGGAGCTGCATTCAATCAACCTCGGCCCCACAGCCGAGGCGAGGCGATCTGCTTATATTATTGGAAGTCTAGTTCACCCACCCCGTCGGCCGCTCCTACATACACACAAGTCTCGTATACCCACTTGTTGCTATAGCGGGGCTCAAGTGCCGGTTTAGTCTCCTCGCTTACAGCTTATACCCCTTTCATAAGCCAGCTGTGTGCAATATCTAGTGCGCCGCCGCTAGAAGAACATCAGTCGTCTGTGTTCTTGACACGATCCATCACAGTCCCTCTCTACTTGAAGGGTTCTTCTTAGCTCCAATACTCGATTCCTAATAAAAATCCTCGAAGTAAGGTTCGGGCCGAGCCCATTATATAATCAACAAGTACGTGCAGTTGGATAGAGGGCTGTCATTTGCCGCTGGCGTTTCAATGTCATGGGTTTTCAAGGTATCACTCATATCATACTCTCACTGAGTAATTAGTTTACTGGTATGGCGAGTTGCTAGCATTGACCCAATTTGTATGCACAAAAAGGGGGGTGAAGGCAGAAATCGCCATGCAGTCAATACATATACTCTATTCGACATGGCAAAGTTAGTAAAAGGGGTCACCAAACAGTGCCATGGGGGCCTTGATCTATTCAATACAGATGCCATCAAGGCCTCTGGTCTCTACCGGTGTATGCGCCCTTCATGCGTCAACACTGTCTACATCGCTACCTGAACATTTGTGGAGAAATTTTGAGGATATTGCTTGCTTGATACCATAGCCAGTCACCGAGAAGGCTAGCCAGGGTGGTATACCTACTTCCTCTTGGTCTCTCGATTCTTTCATTGCCATGGCGAGCATCCCTTACGTTCTCTTCATGATGTCATCCACCGGTTAGGCTTATCCTTTGTGATTATTGCTGGCGCCCGAGATTCATCTATTGCGAATCTCTTGTCTCCGTCTTTAGTCTGTCCTCAAGGAGCTGTCGATATAATTTTTAACCCACTGGGCATGATCAGAACGGTGGCAGACTATTTACCTCCTTGTTGGGCATTCCAAAGATAATGGAGTCTGGTCGTGGGTGACGGACGATCGGCTAATCAAGAAAGCCTACACTAGACCTATGGTCGTAGAGTATCGCGAAGAGCGTACGCGTCCCTGAATCTCTGAGTAAGATGAAGGGTGTGTCCTCTTGTACATCGCCTCGGAAATGATGGATTTGAACACTACCGGGGCTTTAGGCAACATGTGCTTCTGGGACTCCATGGTTGATAGGGTGGCAGAGACAAGCCCTTATCTCTGCCGTGGAGGCAGTATGTTGGAATCAATGAACAAATCCTCCATCGGGTCGATGAACAAAGGGGGTTAAGCCAAGTCAGAAATGGGCAGCATCGCTGACTTATCTCGAGTGGCGGAGAACCCAGCCGAATATGATGTTGGAACCATCAGACTCGAATTTCCTCTAGCTGGCGACTGTATACTAATGAGACACACTTGGGAACTGGGAAACCAATGAAATACCTCTTCTGTGAGTTGCTTCATTCACCAAGCTCAGTCCACCCCATCGCGCTGAAGGTACATGGAGGTAGTAAATGAGGAGTCGTTCCTGCAGCCCATGTATATACGAAATATGTCTTCATTCTCACGGAGTGCCCAAGCCCAATATTGGTATGATCGACAATATTTGTACAATAATAGTTGTATTGGGCAGCACTGGCGTTTGTGCAGTAGGATACAATCATCGCTTTCCTCACTGATACACTGACCACTTCAGCTCGTGCATGCAGTATCGTGCTTGACCACTTACATTGCAGCGCTAAAGACCTTGCATCCGCGAAAGAGGGATACGCGATGCATGCCGCTATCACTCTATATCGCCATCGGACGCTACCCCTTGGCCTATGAGAGCTGTGAAAGGCGACAGGCCTCGCTCAAGCAGCTGAGTAAATTCGTCACACAAGGGGAAATTGGCTCCGCGTATTGGATTTCTCGGGAGAGCTAACCAATACGCCACTCAACAGCGTGTAGCCTTCGTATCTTGGCGGCATGCTGGTTGTGTTCGGTGTGTACGGCTGCTGATTGCGCCGACAAACGTGATACAGCAAGTAAAAGGGGGCACGCGAAGGTGGTTCATGGAAGAGGTCTAGAAGCGAACTTCTGCGCAAGGCTTCGTCAGCTTTGTCGAACCTTGCTTCAACGTTACCAGTAAACCCGCGTATCGCGACAGGGAATGCCCCGCGCGCATCGTGAAGGCAGCGGGCAGAGAGCTCTCGGCAGGAGTGAGAAGGTGTTGCCTTGCATCCATCCAGATATTGGAAAAGTTTAAACTTGTCTGGTCAGTAGTTTGCGAGCCCACACAAAGTGTTACTTACTGGAATGTTCACTCGGGTGTCTTCCCGATCAACCTACCCGGGGAAGAGGAATGGGCGGAACCAAGAAAAAACAAATGCCGTTTGATAATTTACTGTCATATAGGTCTCAACCTGTATATACACAGGTCCGCTGTCACAGTCAGACGGGGTTGGAGTCATAATACGCACGAAATAGCTTTCTTGTGTGGGGTGAACGATATGAACGGAGAACGTGCTGTATCTGACGAGAGCCAACGATCCATACAAACGCATACAATTATAGAACACCCGACTGTAGCGATGGCTACCTGGTTGGGGGCTGAAACCCCTAAGTAGCGGTATGGGCAATGTCTGAGGCTATGACGTGACTGGTCGTCTTCTAGCAGTCAAATATGTAGAGCAAAGCGCTGAGCAGTGGCTTAGCCTAGCAAACGTCTCACAGGATGTGTTGGCAATGGGAGGTGTTTTCCTGGACGGATCTACCGGAATTTGACCAGAGTCCATCGGATGTGCGGCGCAGATACAGAAGGAAAAGGAATCCGTTCTCACGCACTTCTAATCCTTTGACCGCAACTCCTCGGCAGATAAGGCTCGATGCAGCAGCAGCCTGGGAGTGGCCGCTTATCAACGTGAAATGGGACGGTAATAATGAGGACCTGCAGAGAAGTGCATGAGGTGGTGACCGAACCAGACGGCCAAAGGGATGGAAACGATAAATGAGACCACCGAATAAGGTCCACTGCGGGAGAAGCAGTCTGGGGAAAATGCAACTGTCCATGCGTCATGTACCCCAGACTGGCAGCCCTGTAGACAACGCGGAAGGCCATGATGAGAACCGCATCGTAAAAGTCGCTGTCTACAACGCTTCTAGCAGGGATGCAATAACTCACCAAGCAAATTGGAGGGATGTGGACATGGCTGTTGTTTGAGGTATCGTATCGTAGTGTAAGCCGAGGCTGCTAAAGAAACGGAATACTGTAGTGATTGCCAAACGCAACTTTAAGGGGGCACACCGGGGAGGGCGGGATGAGGTAAGGCTTGCTGCTTAGGCATTCGTCCATCCAGGGCTCTCCCTGGCGATATGACACTTGTCAGATTTTCAATGGGGGTTTCTAGGTTCAGTAAATTGATAAGGCGGGCATCAGCATTGTTGACCCAGTTGACACCGGTTTGCTGACCGGCCGACTGATGGATTCATTTTTTCGTACCAATCCAATGCGAGGCAGGTAGGTAGCAATGTAGGTTTGATGATTATTCAATGTTAATATAAAAACAAGTATAGACGTGGACATTCGGTGAGATGGCTGACTTATTGTTTTACTGGGGATGGGGGGACATGCGCCCGAATCCCGACGGATGTAGATGGATCAATCAAACGTGGAAGGATGGATGGCCGGCCAGGCCGTCAGAGAAGCAACAGAAGCCAAGTAACAAGCACCAACCCCCACGAGCTGACAGAAGGATTCTCGAAGCCAATGATGGGAAAGATTGCAGGGATGTAATACTCAGCTCCGGTTTTATTGCTTTCGTATTTATAGGAATATTAAGTCCGATTTGTTCTTCTGGTGCTAGAGCTGGTGCTTGGTCTGTTAGTGCGCATTGCATGGCAATTTCGTGTCTACATGTAACTAACTATGTACAGACTTGACTGCCCACCACTGAAGCCCAAACGACAAGTCGAATAGGGTGAGGAATGCTACACGGCCGAGACGGCCGCCTGCCTTTCCCCGCCTCCCGTCGCGACTCGTCCATCCCCCCCCCCTGGTTTGTTTGGTGCGATGGTGATGTTGATATGATGATGGCCTATCTAACCTCTCCCTTATGCGTTAAGTTTCCGATTTTGACTTTGACCCAATCGATCTTCCTTCTATCTCCCCTCCCCCATGCTGGTCACGGCAACAGTCCCGACTTGTAGACGGAGACATGAGATCGGTCTAGTACGATAGTCGTACATGTAGTCAAGACCGGCACGATGTCCAGAATGAGAAGGTGAAGAGATAATTGTAAGGGGGTATGGAAAGGGAAGAGAGATGGAACCTTGATTTGGGACATGCCAACACGCTGGCACGCCTTCTAGAGCTTGCGCCCTTGCAAGCCCCCTAGCAGGCCTAGCAGGCCTAGCAGGCCTAGCAGCTTAAGAGGTACAGTAGATTTCTGTCGTTAGCCCTGCCTGCCCGCTCTTGTGCCTGGTGCCTCCACATTTTGTCTCGTTACTATTGTGGGGGAAACTGGAGTCGGTCCACTACGAGAGTCTGGGGTCGGGGGAAGCGCGGGAAACCCGAACTGTGTTTTCAGATCAGCATTTTTCGAACCTTTGGGACTCTGTGATAGGTCTTGGAACATGCGATGCTTGCTGTCCCCAACAAGGTTATAATCCGAACAACCAACGCTTGAAACCCATTGGCACGGTCCCTAGCGCCATCATACAGTACAGTATGTTACGTACGAAGAAGGCAGAAGGCCGACTCGCCGGTTTCCTTTAAGTTAAGATTGTTATTGGGAAGCATTGTGATATTGAAACCTGCCTGGGGTCTATGTTGACCAACGAACAACATCACATAGAGTATCAAAGCGGTGACTGGACGTTGGGTGGGTTGGGTGATATGCAGAGAAACGTGATGAATGTGGTATGTGGACGCCTTGGTTTAGTGACATTGGAGAAGCTGGACCTGATCTCGAACCTTTTGTGACTTCAGCTGGCGCGTTTGGCCGCTACATGTAGCCACCGATAATCGATCCCGAGAGAACAGCATTACGAGTCCCCTGGTCGCACCGACGGAATCTGACAGAGCCCATCCACTGCTAACATACCACTTAGCCTAAACTTGTGTCATCTCGCCTCCATAGGCGGAAAGCAAGGTACGTAACCCAAGGTATGTATGGGATTGCACAGTACGAGCTTGTTTCTACATGTATCCAGAATATGTTACGATTTGACCATTTGTCCCAAGGCTAGCAGAGTTACTGCAGAGCAGGAGCATACCGTACCACATACATTTTGATATCGATGCACACACTTCCCGACTCGATGAGCCTAGCTTGGATTCCTGCTTGGATTCCTCCTCCGCGCGATCCCAGGCGTGCCACGACCCGATTTCTGCCCCCCCAGCTGCCCCCAGCTTCCCCTTTCCATCCTCGGACCAAACATGGTCGGGGTCTGGAGACAATATGAAGCGTCTCTGACCCCCAAGCCCCCAAGCCTGGGGCCACAGGCCAAAGAAGGCAAAAACATGGGATGTGGAATGCCATGCCGATGACTGCATTGTGTTTGTGCGTCCTGCCATGTCAGTCATTTTGGCGCCCATGAATGTACCGTCCCTTTAGATCGTGGCACGGTTGGTACTTCCGTCCTCCCTCCAGGGCCTTATCATGCCTTACATATTACGTGTACGGAGAAATCCAACGATGGAACTTGATGGATGAATCCAATACTTAAATACCAACTCACTTCCCATCCCGCAGGCGCGCCCATCAAGTCATGATTGATATTTGCTGCTCCCCACACATCTTGCCCTGTTCAGAGTAGCACGCATTTCCCCAGACTTAACCTTACCTCGTTACACATACATCTTTGCCATACCCTACCACCGACCGACATAGTCGCCTACGCTTGCCCATTTACACACACATCTACATCTACATACACCCAACCCACTCTCCACGTTTCTGGGCCGTCCTGCCTCTGGAAAACAACCAGAGACAACCAGCTTTCTGTACGACACCAATCAAGCTAATTTATCAACGAGGGTACATACGTCAACACCCCGGTCCAATTCTCAAGTACCGACCGTGTTGCTGTCTGCCCAGGTGGTGTCTCCAACCTGCTCTGCCTACCTTGCAGCTGGTTGCCACAAACATCTCTGGATTCCCAAGCACTAGCAGTAGTAGTAGCAGCAAGAAGTGACTTACACACACCCACCGCTCTTTCCACACGCATACACTCACTCATAAAGACCGAGACACGTCGACCGGCTAGAGAAGTTGCCTGTCTTGCCCATCCCAAGACCAGAAATTTTATTTCAACCTCGCCTGGTCCATTCGCGAAAAACTGCATTTGATTCTCCTCTGCATTCTCTCTCTCACGCACACACACACACACACACTCACACTCACCACTTGAATACCTCCCACCTCCACACCAAAGGGTAGCTCCGTACCACCAGCACTCATATTGCACCCAGGCTGCTGCCATCATCCATCAATATCATATTTTATTGCGCTCGCAATAATACCGTTCTCTCCCGCACCAGACTCGTTGGACTTTAAAGAACAACCCAAAACCGTGAGTACAGCCCTGTTGGACTTCACATGCTTGCCCATTAGCCCCCGGTTCCCTACCAGCACTTCTCGTGACTAAATCCATACTCCCGCAATACAAATCACACCAATGTATTCGAGCATCACCAAGTCTCTGGTAGTAAGCTCACATTCTGCAACAGAGCAAGCATCATGCCTAGTCAAATCGCAGCGCCGATTCCCGTCACGCCTCAGCGCAAGTCTATACGTTTGGTCACGTCAGACGAGCTGTTCGCCAGCTTAAATGCTACGTTGACCTCGAGTGATAACAAGCCGGCAACGCCCGTCCGCACGATCAAGGAGCGAGACTGGGACGTCCCTGCCCCTCCCCCGCCTAGTCCTGTCAGCTTCCAGACAGACCACTGGCGACACTCGATCCGCCATTGATCGGTTGCACGGTCCTCGTCTACGTCGTCTACGTCGTCTACGAAGCGGCCCTGGAGCCGCGTGGAGGCGTTGTGACTTCGTCAGCATTGCCAGCATGTCTTTGTATCGGTAGCGAGTTTCATTCCAGGTCTTTCTCTTTTCAGGCGTTTTATGGTGCGCAACAAAAAGCTAGGCGTCGGTGTTCCTGTCATGGAAGATAAGAACAAAAAGGAATAATGGAAATTGTGTCAACGAGGGGATCCACGGGCAGAATATCGCGTCTGGGGGTGGGCAGGCGCAAGTCCTTTACCCCATCGTTTGATTGTATGATGATGATTACTACCGTTGTACGAAAGTTGCCTTTGGAAGCAAGTGATACTAGCAGAAAGCCCAGGGGGCGTAATGTGATAAGATGTTCCAGATGCTTGCTCATGGTTTTCGGCTTCTGATTTTGTGCAAGATACTACACGGGGGAAGAGGTGGCTCTTCATCTTGGGTTGCTCGGCAGCAACTACTAGCCGTGGACCGTGTCGCTGAAACGAGGAGAGTGAAAGGGCCCCCGCATGCCCATACGATGCTGTTCTGTTCTCATTTACAATTCAGACAAACTTGGGCTTTTCACGACATTCTTTTTCAAATTTCGAAAGCGTGGGGGAATTACATTCTTTGGCCTGACATCACTCTGCAGCCCAGCAGATTCTTCTGCAGACCGTCTAGGTACGCGCCATTGCATGGAAGGAAAACCAACTGGTCGTAGTGGTTGGTTTCGCGAGCCTACATATTCCGTTGCATTTCGGGTCCATCTGTTTGATAGCTAACGAGTGCTAATGGCCATCTGTACATGCAGGAATCGACCCTCGATCCAACGTACAACAGTTTCCGTTCTTTCACCCATTTCACTGCAGGATCCTGCATATACAGGTCCATAAGGTCCATAAGGTCCATACGGCGCAGGCGAAAAAGGAGCCTCAAAAAATCTCCCAATTTGGATGGGTCGGCACGTCGGGTTGTCCAAAAAGCTTGGCAAGTCGCGACTTTTGCACCAAATTACCGGGCCGGGCCTTGGGAACTCAGCTGTCTGATTGGTTGATTGGCTGATTGGCTACGGGCCTCCCACTTTACGCGTCTCTGTCACGCCCGCGGATCCACTAAACGCGCTCACGGGTCTTGCATCGCGACTTATACACACGCTCCTTATTCCTGTCATGCTGCACCCCACTCACTTGTTCAGCCCGTACTTTTACATTGATTGTTCCGTACCAGTACCATTGTCACTGGCGCTTCCAATCTTCTATTCTCCCACCAATACCTTCCATGTTGGATATCTGCAAAAATAAAAAACTTGCATCGCGACTGTCTATCCCTCATACACCATACACACACACACACACGCACACACACACGCACAATTCCACTCGCACCTTCTCATATTGCACACTGCAACACGCATACCACAATGCCTGCCGCCGTGAAGCGCCAACCGGCGTCCACCAGATCCAAGGCCACGCCTGCCAAGAAGCCAGCCACTGCCAACATCAGCAACTTCACCCACACCACCAAGAATGCCGGAAACGACAACATCAAGAAGAACATTACAGCCGCAGTCAAGCCTGCGGTCAAGCCTGCGGTCAAGCCTGCGGTCAAGCTCGCTGCTCTCACACCGAACTCGCGTAAACGCAAAGTTGTCGCTTCCTCAGACGATGACGATAGTTCAGCCGACGAGAGGACCCCAACCAAGAAGGTCTCGCTCACCCCAGCACCGTTGAAGTCGGTGGAGACACCACAGAAGCGTGGACGTGGTCGCCCTACCAAGAAGACACGCGCAACACCCACACCCCTCAAGCGCGCCAGAAGTCCGAGCGTGTCCGATTCGGACACGGCATCTTCTATCAACACAGACAAGCTCTTCAAGAGGCTTCGGCTCGAGTCTTCGCCCTTGCGCGCCTCATCACCACTCACTGCGGATACATCTGCCACCGAATCCGACTTCGAGCCATGTCTCCCAAGCGAAATCCTCAGCTTGATCAACCTCCACAGCTCTTTCTTGAAGACCCTCACCCTCCACTACGCGCACAACGGCACCAATGTCCCCGTAGATCTGCGCAGCTTGTGCCCGAACATTGCCCGGGCCTGGGGCAAGAAGGCAGTTACTGAAAATGACATCCGCATCTGTCTCGGAGTTCAGAACTTGACGGCCAGCCTCTTGACCCTCTCCAACTACGGGCGCGGCAAAATCTGCCTCGAAGTGGATGCATCCAAGCTTCCCGGCGGCCACCTGAACGAGAAGCTGCTCAACCACGACTACCACAACAAGATGGAGCAGCTCTGGCGCCGCTTTTCCGCCCACGGAGATAGGGACACCGTCCGCTTCACCAACAGCCTGCCCAAGGCCCCGATTACCATCTGCGCCTCGGTCGTCAAGGCCACGCCCGTCCTGGCCAAGGGCCAGAGGCGCCTCGAGGAGCTGAAGCAAGGAATCGCCCTCAAGAAGCAAGAGAAGGAGGCCAAGCCCGCAGTCGCCGCGGCCGTTGCCAACTCCATGACCAACCCGGACGGCTCCAAGATGAGCCTGCTGGACCGCATCCGCCACAAGCAGCTGGCCAAGGCCGCGCTGCCTGCCGGCCTCTCGCCCGCCGAGCTGGAACGCCGCGCCGCCCTGCACCGTGTCGCCGAGGTCACGTCGCTGCTCGGCATGCTGAGCCGGTCGAGCGCCGGAGCGGCTCAGGGCCGCATTTCCTTCCCTATGCAGGCCGTGCTCGAGAAGCTCAAGGACTCGTTCCGCATGGGCATCTCGCGCGAGGAGGGCGCCGTCTGTATCCGTATCCTGGCGCAGGAGGTCGCTCCGGAGTGGATCCGCGTGGTCAAGATTGGGGAGCAGGAGAACGTGGTGATCGAGGCTTGTCGCCAGCTGAGCAAGGTGGAAGCCGAGAGACGGGTGCAAGCCATCGTCGCAAAGCTATAAAAAGAGGAGTGGAAATGATGGGAGGACACGGAATTTGGAGGGAGAGATGTACCGATTGGGGGTCTGGAATTTATTGTTGGCTGTTTTTGAAAGCCTCCTTCTCGTTGTGGCATTCGCGAGGCGCCTGGATACCATGGGACTACCACTGTTTAATTAGCATCGCGAGGGCATCCCCATGAAGATTGGAACGTGCCACATGTTGCCAAAGACCTGAACTTGAATATAATAATGATCACACAATTCACACACACACAGCACTTGAACGCAGAATGCCAGTGACGCCATGTCTATTTTTTCTGAAAGACTAGAACGTAGAGACCAAGGAAACACTTGATGTTTCCAGATCTGCATCACAACAAAAGTAGCTGGAAAGCTACGCCATAAGTCCCGAGGACCATCATTCTGATGGTCTCCGCCGCAGGACCGAAGTTTTTTGTCTTTGCCTTTTCTATTGAGCTCGCGAGCTTCCTCTCGCCCACTCTCTAGCAGCGCCGTTTATATACGTCGTGTAGGCGCACCACCATTTCACTATTCCTTAAAGCCATGTCCTAGCTACCTAGGTGCTCTAGGCAACCCTTAAGCCTTCTTCTTGAACAGAGGCTCGCCAATGTTGGAGCCGCGGAGTTTGACCTTGAGGACACGCTCCATGGCGCCCAGGACCTTCTGGTCGGGGGCGGCGGTGCCGCGCTCGAAGTCGGCGACGACAGTCGGCGTGGTGTTGCAGCGTGTCGCGAGATCCTTCTGGGTCATCTTGGGCTCCTGCGCCTGCCGCGCCTGGGAGATGACGGTGCCGACCTCCTTGCCGACCGTTGTGGGCTTGATAATGTCGTCGCTGCGGTCCACCTTGGTCAGGCGCTGGCCTTCGACACCGGGCTTGGTGGCCTATTGTTGAATTGTATGATTAGTAAAAAGGATTCGCTAGGATACCACGGATCCAGCCAGCATGGAAATTAAGACACCAGGGGCTTGGAGGGGTTTGAGGGGAGGGTCAATGCATAGGGCAGCAGCCTGCGGTTGAGGGTGATGATCATTCCAGCTGGTCGCCAACCCAAGCATCGATGAATAGCCCACCCCCCACATTTTGCCCCTCTGCGGGCGTCATACACCACCACCACCACACGTGCGATGCATGAGGCCGTCGTGGAACGAATTTTTGAATGTTTATACTCACAGCGTTGCCAGCAGCGTACTTCTTCTCAGTGTTGATGGCGCCACCAGCTCGTCGGGCAGCGTTCAGGGCGGCGTTGCCACGAACCACGGTCTCTCGCTGGCTGGCACCGGAGCGCGCCTTGCTACCAATCTTGGTGACTTGATCCCAGTCATCAGACATATTGGCGGTATGTGTGGGGTTTGTGTGTATGTGTGTGTGTGGATAACGTGGGTTATTGTTGTTGGAGTCGTCGAGATCGATTAATATCAATCTTTCGTTGTTGTCGCGTGATGAGGTTGTTGGTGATGATGGTGTAAAAGTAGATGACAACTTTCTTTGGCTGGACGGAAGTGGAAGTCGATGGAATTGGCGCCTTTATGACGGTGTGAAGTGGGCTGGCTGCTGGCTGCTGGCTGCTGGAAGGGGTCCAGGTCCCAGTCACCAGTCACCGGTGGCAGAGTGGTTTGTGTGTGGTGGTCCCTCTTTTGCTTGGTGCTTGGTGCTTAGCCGTGCTTGGCCTTCCTTTTGCTCGCCGGGCTGACTCAATCCTCGAGTCCTTCGGACTACCACGTAAAAAAGAGGGTGCAAGGCTGCTTATTGCCGATGGGCGATGGGGGCTTATGTGAGGTGAGGCTAAGCAATTGACTGGATGATTGTCAGATTGTGGCGCTTGTACAAGAGCTTAAACCGGTCCCTCCCAAATGACTACTTTTACCTAACCTAGGTTCACATGTCCCAAACACACCCGTCGATAGCAGGAGAATCAGGAGAGCAAATACTCTGTGCGATCTAAGTCTGGCGGGTAAGAGTAACGTTCTATTATCACGAAGACTTACTCCCTCCAGTATAAGCCTTATAGGCGTATACTCTTCGTGGTACAAAACTGCACCACGGTTGGTCGGTGCTGATACTGGAGGGTGTGGCTTGGAAACAGCCGATACTACGCTAGCCAGAGCCAGAGGGGACAGGAGACATGCATTCGATGCATTGAACGCAACCTCAAACATTGTCGACGGACGAGCTATTGCAATCGCTGTTGTCTTTCCTCTTTCCGTTCCTACTATTCCTGCAGGCAGCCATGAAATAATTTGACGTCAACGTTTGTAATTTCAGCTTTCGTTTTGCCGGTGAAGTAGCTGCGGACAGAGCCAAGGGCCTTGGTAGATGGACATCTTCTTGGGAATGCCGTGGCATACCCTTCTCTTGAAAGGTGCCGCCGTATTGGGCGTTTACATGGGGTATGAGAGCCTTCAAGATGCTTTACTCCTCTCAATATTCACGCTTGGAAGGTATCGTGGAACGATACCTGAGTTGCTGGCCCGTTACATCAGCCAAGCCCTCTTGCTCAAGCTAGTTGTGACCGTACTGGTTGCATACCTGGTGTTCCAGGTTACAAGGACTTTCCTTGGCATCAACCATCAACCCTCGGCATGGGATGGTCCAACCACGCCTTTGCTAATCCCATGCCGAACTACACATTCCCGTTTCTTTCCAAAGAAGCATTCTTTTGCTAATTCGTATCTCATGATCGGATTCCCTGTGGGGTGGGAAGGTGTCGCTGGCGGCATGATCTCTACAGGCTCCCCGCAAAGGGGTTGGTATCAAGCTGATGCAGCAGACTATCTTGAGAGAGGTAATGGCCATCTCGGTCTTAGAGGGAAGTTAGACGTCTACTTGACCTCCCAGGTAAGGAAAACTTTCCTATACCTACCAGAAGCCCTAGCTAACAGGAACAGCATATTAACCCATCCGACTATCCACACGCCTATCTAGTTACCGCCGCCAAATTCCTGGGTTACCAATTCAACCCAGTCTCTTTCTGGTATCTGTACTCCGCAGAGAAGGATTTGACGGCGATGGTCCTTGAAGTCAATAATACATTTGGCGAGAGACACATGTATTTTGTGACCGCCGATGCTGCCCCCAGCGAGCTGGAAGACGTCACTGCTGGCTTAGAAGCCTTCGATGGAGAAAATACCGGAAAGGGTGGCGTTCCGCGGCCTAATCTCAAGCTACAGCAGAGAGCCATTCCCAAAGATTTCCATGTTTCCCCTTTCAACTCAAGGAAGGGCGCGTACTCTTTGATCGCACACGACCCCTTTTCCCCCTTCCTAGAAGGCAGTGGGAAAATCAACAACACCATCACCTTGAACTCGTCAAAAGAGCATGCTAAAATGGTGGCCCGGGTCTTCTCGGAAGGCGACCCGATAGATCCCATGTCCATGAGTACTTGGCAAAAAGTCAAGTTCCTGGCATCGTGGTGGTGGGTTGGTTTTGTGACTTTCCCACGCATCGTGAAAGAAGCTGGGATTCTGTTCTTCCAACGAAAGCTTCATGTCTGGTATCGGCCAGAGCCTCGGAAGCAGAGCATGGCGCGCAAAGCCGACGAAACCGAGACCGGGCTTGAGAAGTTCTTCAGGAAGTACTTGCGGCATCTTGTGCAGCAGTGTCCCGCTCCAATGACCATTCGCTACGTTTCCAGCGGCATAGCAGACGCGAGCATTGAAACAATGACCAACGCGGCCGATTCTGGGACTTCGGGAGGTGACCAGATCATGGAGTTCAAAGTTCTGACGCCTTTGTTTTACACGAGATTTGTCTATTATGCCCATGACCTCGAGGCCCTTTTCTGCGAGCTGAACGATAACTGTACTATATGGGTGTCCCGCCCCGACTTGCTACCCAAGCTACTGTTCAAGAAGCCGTCTCCGCCGTTGAACATGCAAAACATGTTTGAATACGGCCAATTCAAGCTGATCCAGCGCCTACGGCAAAGGCCTGAACGAATTGAACAGCCAATGACCTCGGCGCAGACCCCAACCAAACCAGCCACTCACTCGAAACAAGATATTCGGGACTTCAGACCATCGGCCATGGATGGATTTGTCATGACTGCCGAGGAGCCACAGGCAAGGCGGCTGTACCGGTCCTTGGTGCTGAAGCGCTTTATCGCGGATAGGCTCGCCCTTGGAGATATGGGCTTGTTGTGGTTGGAGACTTTGGTTTTGAAGGCTTGCTTGGCTTGGATGGTAGTTAGGTGATAAATAGATATGCCACTCATGGGCGGACAATGAATGTCGTTACTACCTTCATTGTCTAAGCTACATGCAACGACCAACTAACGCGATGGGCTGGGTCCTGGGGGGATTTATATGGACTAATGCCAATGGACACGACATTATGCACTTGAAGGGTTGCCAGCTGGGTTGGCTGTACAATTGGCGGCCGTAGGCGAATTTATAGGATTGGAAAGAAAGAGATTGCAATCAATCATCAGCGTAGAGCCGAAAGGAGCTCCCACACAAACCCATCCCCTGGGGTAACGATAGGATATGATCAATGACTGCACAGCAAACCACATTTGTGTTGAACCTGGCAATCTTATCTCTGGCTGTTTGGTATATGGGACCAGCAAGAAAGGTTGCCTGATATAACCATGTCCCTATTATTTGATATTGTCATTGGATGCTTGTCTAGTCTGTCCATATGCCACCAGAAGAGTCAAGTAGGTTGGATAATCGCTGGTATTTTCCATTATACAATATTTCTATCTCGTAGCAGTAGTAGCTTTTGTCTAAAGTTCATCTCGCTCTTGTCCCTCATCGGGTATCGGCTTTTCGGGCCTGCCGCTGTCTTTGTGTAGATCCACGCCGATCTTGCCTCGCCACTTCTCCCACGTGGCCCAGAAATCTTTCTCCATCCCGCTTTCTAGTTGGTCGGGTAACACCACTGTGTATTCGACAAAGAGCCTGCCGAACTGGGTGTCGTGGTAGACCGAATCTCCGTCTTCGTGCCATATGGGCATGCCCTCGCCCTCTACTGTGTCCACGTGCCCGGGCTGCACGACTTGGCCGCGTTTGCGTCCGAGCCGGACGATATGACCGTCCAGATGGGTGACGTTGCGGGTCCAGTCACCCATCCAAGCCTCTCGTAGCGAAAGCACCTCGCGCCAGAACAGGTCGTTGCCTCGCCGGCGGAAGAAAACGCCGTCCACATGTTCGGGGTTATCAAGTTCCAGATCGGGTTCCTTCTCCGTCAGAGTGACAATAAGATCGCCGGCCACATAATCGGGGCTGGCGTCGGCTTCGTTTTCATAGACAATCTTGGAGTCGCGGGCCGCACCACGTTCGATTTTAATAGACACGGTCGTGGGCTTACGCAGGACACGGTTTCCGTTACAGATGGGGCACTTGTGCTTGATGGTTTTGCCGCGGCCGCCGCAGGCGTCGCACTGGGTCTGGATCTGCTGGAACATGCCGGGGGCAAGCTGATGCTTAATGATGCGGATGCCGTGGCCGCCGCAGTGCTGACAGACATCAACGACGCCGTCCTGGGAACCACTACCATCACACTCCTCGCAGATTTGTTGCTTATCCCACTGGAATTCGGTGTCACGGCCGTTGTAGAAGTCACGCAGGGACACGCCGACCTTAACCTCGACGCTGTGCCCGCGCGGCTGTCCCCGCTGGTAGTGGCCGCCGCCGCCGAAGAAGCGGCTGAACAGGTCAAAGGGGTCGTGGTGGTGGCCGCCCCCTTGCTGGCGCTGCTTCAGGCCCTCGTGGCCGTATTGGTCGTAGATCTTGCGCGACTCGGGATCAATCAGAGCCTCGTACGCCTCAGCGACCTCGACGAACTTCTCATGGGCGGTATCATCATTCCTAAGGAGTAAGTGTACGGTTAGTTGGTGTGCTTGGTCAAGACAGGACAAACGGGCTGTGCATATAGACTTACGGGTTCTTGTCCGGGTGGTACTTCTTACTAAGTTGGCGGTAGGCCGACTTGATCTGCTTGTCGGTGGCTTGCTTGTTGATGCCGAGAAGCTTGTAGTAGTCCTCGGCGCAGACGACGAGCTGCAAGAAGGCGAACAGGAGCAGCCAGGCTGCTCCATGCAATAACATGTTGGCGGCACTGGGGCCAGTACTGTGTAAATGGCAAACCCGAGCCCGCACCCTAGAGCTATGCAGGAAAATAAAGGCTGAGCTGTCGCAATATGGGTGCAGCAATAAAACCAATGGTCAAGGGCGTCTGCTTGGTGCGGTGATATTCCCTTGGTGTAGAAGTAGAAAGCAATGGGATGTCGTTTGTCTGTTTGAACGAGTGTGGTTATGGATTCTATTGTTCAACACAGCAGGAGCGTTGACGAGTGCCACCGTGTTACTTCCAGTTGATCAAAGTACGTACAGAAGCTACAGTGTTCAATGGACCTGGACTGACAGCTACCCGCGCTACGGATTGGGAAATTTACTGATAAGATAACCTTGAACCCCAGTCGTGCCTTGAGTGCTCTTGGCATTGGATACATGGCTACTACTACAGGATCCAGGATCCAGGACCCAGGATCAGTAGGACCAGGAGAGCTTCAATTGTGTTTGAACATTGGAAAAAGTACTACTTTGCTTGAGTCATAGGCGTGGTAAAGTTTTTCTTGTTTTTTAGTTAACCAGTGCATGTAAATGCCAGTTCTGTACAGGGTTTCGGAGAAAGTAGACATTAAATATTCATATCAATATCCTGATTCCCAGCCCGTACCTACTATCCCATTCTTGCTACGGCGTAGTATTCCTTCCCGCGATTATTCATGGTGAGATAACTGTAATATTCCTTTATACACCTGGTAGGAAGTGGACTAATTCCATTTATACACCTCAAGAAGTGGACTAAGCTGGAGTGGATCCATTAATCAGGCCCACCTATTGCTGCCTCCAAATCAATAGACAATTATTGTTACAACGTTGATTTCATGCTTCTGACAACATCCACGCCGCCATGAATAATAAGAGATACGCGTTCGTGCCAATGGCCGATGAGGAGGTCGGCCCTCAGAAGGTTACTGGCAAAAAGAGGACCAAAAATCACCACCGCGACGACCGGGACAGACGCCATGACCAAGAACGACATTCCCGATCTTCCAGACATCGGAGCCCATCCCCGAGGACCTCCCGCAGCAGTAAATCTAAGAGTTATAGGCGGCGCGATCACGATGCAGACACGGATGACCGCTGGGGCGACGAAGAGCCTGCATCTGAAGATGGAGGCGCTGACCAAGAACCCGAGTTCCAGGAGTCAGCATCGAAGCGAGTCAAACTAAGCCGCGACGACAACGATGACGACGCCGACGATCTATCCGACACCGCTCGCGATCGACGAGAAGCAGACGAGTTTGCAAAGCGTCTCAAGGCCAAAGACGATGGCAAATCCAAGGTTGTCGAGGACAGATCATCTGGGAAGGAAAGCAAAGCCATGGAAGAGCGCCGTCGCATCGCAGATGATGCCGCGGCTAGGCGAGCTGCTATGCCTGACCTTCGCGAGCGCTCGCGCCAGGATTACTTGAAAAAGCGTGAGGCAGAGCGACTCGCGCTTTTGCGGAAGCAGGTCGCAGACGAGCAGGCCGAGTTGCGGAGTGGTGCAAGACTTTCCGACAAAGAGCGAGCCGAGTTTGCGAAGAACCTGGAAGTCCTCAGCCTGGCAGAGCAACGGCTGAAGATCGATGACCACCGCGATGGCTACTACATGCCCGAGGACTACATTACGGAGAAGGGCAAGATCGACCGCAAGAAGAAAGAGGATGCGCTGTACAAGCGCTACGTCGACAAGGACGAGTACGGCCAGGAGAAGTTCGTGACCGAGCACGAGGAATGGGAGCGAGAACAAACCCAGAAGGCTAAGGCGCAAATAAATCGCGCCGAGAGGCAGTATGAAGGCGACTATTCGCTCGTTATGGACGAAGAGCAGTATATCAACTGGAACCTAGATTCAACTCTCGCCGGCGAGGGTAAGCAGTTGACTAAAGAACAACAGTTCCTCGACGCCCAGATTGATGCAGCAGAGAAGAAGGCACTTTCCATTCAGGAGACCCGAAAGAGTTTGCCTATAGCTGCTTACCGGGATGAGTTCATTGCTGCCATCAACGAATACCAGATTCTTGTCATCGTTGGTGAGACTGGAAGTGGAAAGACGACACAACTGCCACAGTACTTGCATGAGGCTGGCTTCACTAAAGATGGCAAGAAGGTGGGCTGCACGCAACCACGTCGTGTGGCAGCCATGAGTGTTGCTGCTCGTGTCGCCGAAGAGATGGGTTCCAAAGTCGGTAACGAGGTCGGATACTCGATCCGTTTTGAAGACAACACAAGCGACAAGACCATTTTGAAGTACATGACCGACGGTATGTTACTTCGCGAATTCATGACTGAACCGGATTTGGCAGGCTATTCCGCGTTGATGATTGACGAGGCCCACGAGCGTACCGTCCACACGGACATTCTCCTGGCGTTGGTGAAGGATCTCTCCAGAGAGCGACCTGACCTCAAGCTTCTCATCTCCTCGGCCACCATGAACGCCGAGAAGTTCGCGAAATACTTTGATGATGCCCCTATTTTCAACATTCCTGGAAGGAGGTATCCTGTAGATATCTACTACACTCCGGCGCCCGAGGCGAACTACCTGGCTGCGGCCATCACCACTGTTTTCCAAATTCACACAACCCAGGGCAAAGGCGACATCCTTGTGTTCCTTACTGGTCAGGACGAGATCGATGCGGCAGAACAAGAACTGACCGAGACGGCCCGGAAACTTGGCAATCGCGTCAAGGAACTCGTAGTGTGTCCCATCTATGCAAACCTTCCTTCCGAACTCCAGGCCAAAATCTTCGAACCTACCCCCGATGGAGCGCGCAAAGTGGTTTTGGCAACCAATATCGCTGAGACTAGTTTGACCATTGATGGCATTGTGTATGTTATCGATCCCGGCTACGTGAAGGAAAACGTGTTCAACCCGGCCACGGGCATGTCAAATCTTGTGGTTGTCCCGTGCTCGCGAGCTTCGGCGAACCAGCGCAGTGGTCGTGCTGGACGTGTTGGCCCAGGCAAGTGTTTCCGCCTCTACACCAAGTATGCATACATGAACGAAATGGACGAGTCAACCACCCCTGAAATCCAACGGACAAACCTGAACAGCATCGTGCTACTCTTGAAGTCTCTGGGTATCAATCAACTTTTGGAGTTCGAGTTTATGGATCCGCCACCCACCGAATCTCTGATTGGGGCATTGAACCAGTTATTTGCCCTGCAAGCACTCAACCACAAGGGTGAGCTTACGAAGGTCGGCCGTCAGATGGCAGAGTTTCCTACGGAACCAATGTTAGCAAAGGCTGTTTTGGCCGCCGACAAGTTTGGTTGTGTGGAAGAGGTTCTGTCCATCGTGGCAATGTTGAGCGAGGCCTCGGCGCTGTTCTTCAGGCCCAAAGACAAGAAGATTCATGCCGACAGTGCGCGGAATCGGTTTACTGTTAAGGAAGGTGGTGATCACCTCACCTTACTCAACATCTGGAACCAATGGGTCGACAGTGACTTCTCGCCCATCTGGGCTCGTGAGAATTTCTTACAGCAGCGGTCACTATCCCGAGCACGTGACGTTCGCGATCAGTTGTCGAAGCTCTGTGAGCGAGTAGAAGTCGCTCCGTCAAGTTGCGGTGCAGCCAACATTGATCCCATCAAGAAGGCACTCACAGCTGGTTTCTTCCCCAACGCGGCACGATTGCAGCGAAGTGGGGATGCCTATCGGACCGTCAAGAACAACACGACCGTTTTTATCCATCCCAGCTCCGTCCTCATGGGGTCAGATCCACCCGAGAGAATGGTTATTTATTTCGAATTGGTGCAGACCACCAAGGAGTATATGCGGTCATGTCTGCCCATCAAACCACAGTGGTTGAATGAAGTGGCGCCTCACTTCCACAAAAAGAAGGATGTTGAAGAGCTGGAACAACGCAAGATGCCCAAGCAAAGGCAATGAAGCCTTGCAGTCGAGAGGCCAGCCGACCTTGGAGAAAATATTACTGCTACCAAGTCGTACGAGCCAACTAGTCCACTTCCACGGCGGCATCAGCTATTCTATATACATTGAAAGCTTAGCATAATCGAAAGTAAATAATGGCATAATTAGCCAGGGCAATGATTATTCTATTGTGGTATACATTGTCATACCGGTGTAGGTCATTATCCAAGTTTCGTAGATACCACCAGTGCTAGAGGGCAAGAGGGTTGACCGGTGGATTCCTACAACCCCTAATACCGCCCAGTCGAGACTTATCCGGCAGCTATCCCCAAATCCTGCACGAGTTATGTTGTTGCCTAATTCACGCCGCACCCTTGTGGTGCCGGCTAGTACAGGTTTGGGTACCTGACCGCTTCGTGGACGGAATTCCGTTCCTGAAAGGGACAAGACATCGTGGGTTGGGGTTGTGGGGACCATTGAATCGGTATTAGGGAATCAATACAAATCGAACGCTCACGCGATTGATGTTCGAGATTGGCTCTTTATAAACCCAATGCTCATCCTCTGGTGCGTGAGGCAGCTCATCATATCGGTTGTGACTTACACCAATAACAACAGCAACAATTTGTCGCGGCGTCTGACAGACCTCGAAGCTCTCTTTACCACTTTATAGACACCCATCCTGTACACTCATCCCACAATGAGAACCGCAAGCCTGGCCTCGGCCGCCCTCCTCGCGGCGCGCCCCATCCTCGCCTCCGAGCTCACCGACCCCGTGGTCGCCCGCGCTTCCGGCAGCAGCGACGACAACAGCGGTTACATCCAGAAGGTGTGTAACCCGCCGGCGCCCAAGGACGGCTTCGCGCCCGGCCAGGTTCCCCCCTGCATCTCCATCGACAGCATCGCCCTCGCGTGTCAGCCTAACGGCACGTCCCCGCTGGCGCTCGAGGCCCACGCCCAGTGCATGTGTGGCGGCTCCTACTTCCGCGACTACCTGGGTTGCCAGAAGTGCCTTCTGCTGCACGGCGCCCGCTCCGAGCGCGACAACGCCTACTGGGGCTCGGTGCTGGCCGTCGCCTCCAGCGCGCTCTGCACGGGGACCCCGACCGCCAGCTTCCAGAAGGTCTTCGAGTCGGCGGGCGCTTCGGTCGTGGGGCCCACGACCGGCGGCACCGTGTCCAGTGACGCCAAGAGCGGCGAGACGGCCGTCAGCCTTTACTACACGGTGAAGGGGTCGCAGGGCCCCGGGCCCATCACGGGTAGCGCTACGGGTGCTACGGCTACGGGCTCGGCGGCGCCCAAGGAGACGGGATCGGGGTCATCGACGGGTGGAGCGGCGAAGACGACCAGCGATAGTGGCAGCAGTGGTTCGGGTGCTGCTAATACAGGAGGCAGCGGCTCGACGGCCGCCGGGTCCTCTACTACGGCCTCGGGTAATGTTGCGGCGCCCACGGGCGTAGCAGGCGCCAAGGGACTTCTGATGGCGATGGCGGGTGGTGCGTTGGTGGCCGCTATTTAGGAATGAGAGAGTACGATGGTAGAACGGGGTTTATATATTATTATTATTATTATTTCTTATGAGAAATGTGAGAGATGATGAGGGTGACTTAGGACACTGCACTTACGCTTCTGTGAATAAAAATAGTTGATAATGCTGCAAAAATATCACTCTTTACAGTGCATTGCAAATACCGTCACCCATGTCACTCTTGGGTTCAGTGCGTTATTCAATGCTGTTTGGTATCTTGAATTTACTCTCATATTCGAGCTAACTGCGTTTTACGCAATCCTCCCGTTTATTGCCAACTCCTTCACCCATCAACGCCGCTCCTTCGGAGCCCTTCATGGGCTATGAAGCTCAGTGGGTCAATCCCAAAGCATATCCCATGCTGCCCAAATCGAACTTCCAACAACCATCTAAACCCATGGGTATATTAAACGAGAAAGGTCGGATTTGGTTTACTCGGGCATGTGCTGGAAGGGCTTCTCCAGGTGCTCCTGGCAGAAAGGCAGCTTGGAGACAGACCAAATCTCGGTGTCCTACGAAGTTGCAAGTATTAGCCGTTGAAGCGTACATTCCCATGTGCGTGGATGGACAGGGGAAAGAAAGGAAATGGGATGGCCGGGTAGATCACTTACGGGCTTGAGCTTCTTCTTGTCCTCGACACTGAGGGTACCGCCCTTGAGGGCGATGATCGGGGGCGCGGCCTCGGGGTCGTGGGCGATGGGGCTACCGCACTCGGGGCAGAAGACGCGGTGGACGGCCTGGCCGGAGCTGCCCTTGCCGGCGTAGGACTTGGTGGTACCCTCGATCTTGAGCTTGTCCTTGGGCACGACGACGACCAGGGAGTAGGTGCTGCCGGACTGGCGCTGGCAGTCGTCGCAGTGGTCGTAGCCGACGATCAGGGGCTCAGCGTCGACGGTGTACTTGACGGCGCCGCAGAGGCAGTGTCCGGAGAGACCCATTGTGATTGTGTTGTATGGTGTTAGGTGGAGGTGATGTTAAGATGAGAAATTGTTGAGATTGGTGAAGTAACAAGACAGGCAGATATGAATTTGTGACGAGGCGACAAGATATTTTATATAGCCGTACGTTTTCGAAGGAGGAGAAGAGGGGTCCGAGGGCAAGGCAAAAAGGTGTTGCATGTAACTGCACGTTTATCTCAAGCTTAGCTGGGTACATATGAAATATGTAGGCACTACGTAGTCACGCACTCACTTAAACAATCTAATAGCATCAAATGAGCTGCCAAAGCTATGTATGTATCCCGAGATGATACCTAATCCCTACACGGAGGTAGCTGCTGGCAGGTGGGGGGAGGGGACGCCCTCGACGCCCTCGACGCCCTCGACGCCTTCGCTCGCCCTGTTATGACATCTATTCGGACCAAATATGCATATCAGCCCCCCAGAAAGTGGATGGCGGCAAGTCAAAGAAACACTATCCTTGGAGAAAGAAGTATTTGGAATGTGGCCTTGCAGCCTTGGTGCCTGTCTGCAGGTGGTCTGGTCTGGTCTGGCCTGGCCCGTATCTTTTCTCTTTCCTTCTTGTCTTGGAGTCTAAGGTTACTACTTTTCGAAGTCCCCAAGACAGAACAGAACAGCGTGGCATTGCAGTATCCTCTCACAACGCGCAGCTTTAAAGCTATCTATGTATGTTGAAAACATACATGCATTCACTCAGCCGACTGAGCAGAACTGCGCAGTGAGATCAAGTCGTCCCTCCCCTAAGCTCCCCCCTCCTTGCAGTCCGTCGTCCCTCAATGACGATGGTGGGGGGGCGCGCTGGTAGCGGGATAGCGGGGTAGCGGTGACAGTAGCACCAATAATAGCCCCGAAGCATGGAAGCTACATGCCCATGTAATGTAACCTAGGAAAGGGACTTGACAGCTCGAGCTCCTTCTGTAATACTTACTGCCTGCCTGGTTCAGCCGGACTGTAACTTTGAGCAACAACAGAAACAACAACAACAACAACTGTCTCGATCTGAATGGCTGGGTTTCGCATTCTCATATTGATAAGCATTGGATTTTTTAAATCAATACAGCGCGAACGTACTGTATGTACTCTTCGACCCCCAACATTGACGCAAGCAAGCATCGGGCGCGCCCCGATCCATCCGACGGGTTTTACCCACGGAGCTTCATTGGAGGGGTAACTAATAACTCAAGCAATCTAGAGCAGGGGGAGCTCGAGCTCTTCGAATTAGGGTCCTCTCTGCCTCTTGCCAAGGAGCTTCGTGATCTTTGGCCTGCCTACTGTACCAGTAGTATCCATTCACTTGCACCTGCAGGACGATGTGGCGCATTATTTGTCATGGAATCCTAGTTGGTGTCGTGGTGGTGTGGTCTTCGTAAGCCCATCACCCGCCTGCCAGCAGAATCATTCACAGCTTCGATCTGTCTCTAGGTCGCTTCGAGTTTAGCACTTCCGAACAAGTGTGGGTAAGCGCTGCGAAACATACAGGAGGAGCCGGACTCCGTATACCCCATTCCCATTCCCATTCTCATTCTCATTCTTGATCAAGGGACTGGATGCAGTTGATTTGGAATTGCGGTACCCGCGGCCCTCGTCAGCTTATCTTGACTACATGTACATGGAGGCTAACAACCCTCCTAGACATGGGAGCAGCCGAGTGCGACGAGAAGGGTTGGCATTGATTCTGAAAACAGTCGGTCAATTAGCCCAAGGATAGAGAGAGTAACTTCACCTCTAAACCTGCCACGACGAATGCTTAGCCAGAATCATATAGCAGTCTCATCTCTTGACCAACGATGCTATAACTTTCTCCACAGCCGGCAGAAACTCGACCAAGAGAGACCTCACGGCCTATTGACAGCGAGCCTAGGACGACGCATTGTAGCCGTTGCGATGTCAGTACCGCCGGTAGCACAACCCACACTCGTCCTGGCTGTGTGGACTTATACAACGACCAAACCAACAGCTGGAATCAACTTATTTATCCCCTTACCTTGCCTGTTCGAGGCCACACACGTGGTTCTGACGGGAAATGCCACAATATCGTCGGTAGTATTGCTTCTCTCGCTCATCTCAAGAAACACATTGACGGGCTTTGAAAACCGACCAGGCGTGGCCTCGCGCTCAAAGTGCTAGCCACTAGTCTAGGATGGCTTCCCGTGATCGGTAGACGGCACCGCGGTCTTCCCTGTGTATCAAAGATTTATCGATATCAGAGACTTCGTCCATCCGGCCCTTAGGTGTCGTCATGTGCCCATGGGGTGCTCTCCCGAATTCGAACCCCTTAACAAGAACGATTCTTAGGTAAGGTATGGCAATTTATTGCATTACTATAAACCACCGTGATACTCGAGTAATGTCCTGGCGGGTAGCCTCGTACTGTATTTTGTTGACGTCTCTGTTTTGACTAAAACCAAGGGTTGTTCTTGTGTTAGGCCAATTATCGTGGTAATGCTCGAACTAATCTGCTCTTTCGACCATTCCCACAGTGATATGGCTTGTTTATATATTGAATCACGTCACGAGGCCCGCAAACCCGATACCGGAGCCGGCTGCCAAGATCGGACCGAGACTTGAGGGGTTCCCGTCCGACCTAACCATTCAACAACGGCGTCAGGGTCGCAAGCTTCCCATAGCCTACCTTGATACGTAACATATTTTATAGCAGATAGAAGAACTGATCCTCCCAGCGGGCCTAAGGATTCCTGCTAGCTGTCATAGGGAAGTGGGGCCGGAAGGAAGCCGATTAACTATGTGAAATTGGCTACGCCTTGTAGAAGACATGCAAAGACATACAAGTATTTTGATCAAGGAATCAGTGTTCTATTGAAAACCGGTATATATCCTTCCCGCGGTTCATACTTCTACTTCATTCTTGGCTCGAAGGGGTTCCCGAAGGATACTTTACAAAAAGACATTCGCCAGAGCAGAACATTAGTCTGAACGTTCTGGAGTAAAGAGGCTGCGGAACCTACTCACTTGAAAACTCACAAACGTCAAGTTCCAACGTATAACAAGATACCCCAGCCACTATGACAGGATCGGATGTGAAGACCGGCTCTGCCGCTGAACCCGAGCTGGTCAAAGGCATGGCTCATCAGGACCCATTGGAGGAGACCGACCTTGGCAAAGAGTCCACGAGACTGGCCACGAGGTTGCAGCACATGTCTCTATCGGCGCAAACCATCCACGCCGATGATTTCATGAACTCGCACCAGGCTGTCGCACCGCCGATGCACGTGTCGACCACGTTTCGCTACAGTGATAATCCGGAGGAGCTCTCGCCGTGGCACAATCCTAATGTACGCACATGATGCATGATAGCCATCTCTCAAGAACCCCCGCTCGTCCTCGACGCTAATACCAGCTTTATAGCCTGCTAATGTCCACGACTCGCACGTCTACTCGCGCGAAAGTGCGCCCAACTCGGCTCGCATGGAAGCCATCCTGACCTCGATCTTGCGGGGCCCGGCACTGACGTACTCGTCCGGCCTGGCGGCCTTCCACGCCATGCTGGTATACCTGAACCCGAAGCGCGTCGCCATCGGCGGGGGGTACCACGGCTGCCACGGCGTTATCGCGCTCCTCTCCAAGCTCACGGGGCTCAAGCAGCTGGACCTTGACTGCGAGGACGCCGAGCTGGGCCCGGGCGACGTGCTGCACGTCGAGACCCCGCTGAACCCCTTCGGCACGTCGCGCGACCTGGCTTTCTACGCCGAAAAGGCCCGCCGCGTCGGCGCGTACCTGACCGTGGATGCCACCTTCGCCCCGCCCCCGCTGCAGGATCCTTTCGCTTTCGGCGCTGACCTCGTCATGCACTCGGGCACAAAGTACTTCGGCGGCCACAGCGACATGCTGTGCGGAGTCGTCGCTGTGGCACCCCGGCATGCCGACAAGATGATTCAGGGGCTGCGGGAAGAGCGGTTGGTGCTTGGCTCCACCCTCGGCAACTTTGAGGGCTGGCTGGGAATCCGCAGTCTGCGCACCCTCGAGGTCCGCGTCAAGAAGCAAGCGCACGACGCTGAGAAGCTGGTGGCGTGGCTCGCGGCCGAGGCCTCTCGGAGCGGCAGCGCGGTCAGCAAGGTCGTGGCGGTGGTGACGCATTCCAGTCTGCAGACGAAAGATCTCGAGGGCCAAGACAGTTGGCTCCGCAAGCAGATGCCCAATGGGTTCAACCCGGTCTTCGCCTTCCTGACCCACGAGGAGGTCCAGGCCAAGACTTTGCCCAGCAAACTGCAACTATTTCACCATGCGACGAGTCTGGGCGGTGTCGAGAGCTTGATCGAGTGGCGCCACATGTCGGACTCTATGTGCAGTAAGCGGCTGCTGCGCGTCAGTGTCGGGCTCGAGGGGTGGGAAGATCTGAAGAGCGATCTGGAACAGGCCTTCGAACAACTGGCCAAGGGCAAATAGAGATGACATGAAAGATGAGATGACACTATATCTACGAGTATTATGACACCAGCTGGCTCATAGAAGATTGCGTATAAGAGCAAGGTCTACACAAGTTCAATAAAAATTGTAAGTAGTTCAGCCTACGTACTTCTTGATTGATGTATATCGTAACGTGCACATTATATTGAGTATAGCTGGGTGCAGATGTAAGCAAATGTCTATAGTTCCCAAACCCTAGGACGTGAGAATCCTCTTCACTACAAGAGTGATGTTACATGCGAAGAACTCCCATATCTATCGTTTCTATGTTCTCGCCCAGATCCGATCGCCACTCTGTGAAATCGGTCGAGTCATGTAGTTTAGCGAACCCCTGGCGCCAGACCAAAATACCAAAACTGTATGTCAATGAATCCTCCAAATACCAAAGTTTTCCACGCCTTTAACCGGTGCTGGGTCATGTCCTCTTTAGCTATGGCCGGTCCTCTTCAGCAGCTCCGTCACGCTGACCGCCTGGTACCCCCGCGCCTTCATCTCTTTGAGTACGGTACGCAGCATGGGCGGGGTCCAGGGCCGGCGGTCATGGCAAATGATAATAGCACCAGGGCGCAGCATGCTCAGGATGTGCCGGGCGTTGACGGCCGGGTACTGGATCTGAGGGTCGTGCGGGTAGATGCTGCCGAGGACCATGCGGTAGCCCAGCTTGTCGACGAGCCGGCGCATGCGGTCGCTGAAGAAGCCCGACCCGGGCCGGAAGTACTGCGGCGGCAACTCCGCGCTGCCGGCCTCGCGGTACGCCGCCCGGATTTTGTCGCGCACCGTCTCGATCTGTGCCGTGAGCTCGGCGTCGCTCAGCGCCCGCGAAGGCTCGTCGTGCATGGCGTGGTTGCCGAGCTCGTGGCCGCCGCGCACGATGTCGGCGAGGATCTCCTCGCGGCCAGACACCTGCCCACCGATAGTGAAGAAGGTGGCATGGGCGTCATAAGACTTGAGGACGGCCAAAATCTCCTCCGTGTGCTCCGAGGGCGCATCGTCGATGGTCAGCCCCACGATCTTGTTCTGCTTGGGATCCGCAACGTCCACCTCCCACAGGACGTCCGGCCACCGCCGGGCGAAGTACCGGATCAACAGCCGCGGCGGCTTGTAGATGACATAGAAAGGCACCACGAGCACCAACAGTATCACCAGCAACGCGAGCAGGGTCGTCATTCTGCGCCGCCGTGCCCGTCGCCGCAGTTTGGGCGGCAGGCGGAAGACTGCGGGGAGGCGCACCATCTAGCGCGGGGGGCCGGGCGGATGGGAAACGGAAGGCGGGAAACAAGGCGAAAAGGGGGAGGGCGGGGGTCGAAGTGCGATCACATTCGCATCGCTCAGCGCCCAGGGCGTGTCCTGATCGTTTCCTCTGCCTCTCGCTCTATCTTTCTGACTGGGGTATGCCTTTCGTGGAAATCGAAGCGATCGTAGTAATCGGCAGCCGGCCGTTTGTCGGTGCGAAGCGGCGGGTGGTTCTGCACACGCAAGGGTTAGGGGGTGCCTAGGGGTGGTGGGTGGTGATTGCTCGCTTCTGCTGGAGTTTGGAGTCTTCAGAATGGCCCTAGGGAGGGGTGTCGTCGTAGTACTGTTCTTTGCCTCCTCCTGCTACATAACGCAGCTATACAGAAACTTTGTCCTTGTTTCCGATCTTGGCGTTTGACAGCCGACAAAGTTTGAATGCAGGTAGTAATGTGATATGATGTCCCACTTGCTGTCCCCCTGACCATCAATGCATAAAAAGAGGCTGAGAGAAAGAGGCTCTGTTTACCGAGGGGGGGGGCGCTAAAATTAGGTATTGGCGGTAGCAGCAGCAAGCACTGACTGTACGGGAGCACCTACTCAACTACTCTACGTCGTACTACAAAAAGTATGAATTGGCTTTTGTTTTAGTGGAGGGGAGCAACCCATGGGAGGGCGGGACGACGTTTCCTGGAAACGACCCCTACCCGCGACGCGTCAGAGCTAAATTGGACCATCTCATGTTAATCGGTCGGGGGGCATGCCTAAAGATAGGATATATCTAACCTTAGGTAGGTATCAACCCGTCAACCGTAAAACGGGCTGGGCAACGTGGATTCGATCTGTTTATCATGCGAACTGGGATATGGCAAACATATCGGTCAAGGTATTCATGTTAAGTGTCGGCGGGACTGGAGCTGCACTGATGATACTGAAAATACTGAAAGTACTGAAGTTCGGGCGTCTTCAGCGCACATGGCGGCGTGCGCTGGTTCACGATTTCTGCATGCACCCCCCTCTCAATCTGTTGACCGAAGGTTCGAAGTGAAGATGCAGCCGCAGACAGACCGCTATATTCTATTTTACATAATCTTTTCGGTGCGATGCACTGTAATAGGCAAGGGGCCCTTTCGGCGTTGCTGCCGCCCCCGTTCACGGGCTATCTATTGCGGCTAAAGTTGGACAGACCAGCCATCAAATCGCTGTACTACCAACTACACCACGCTGCCATGCTCTGCATACACAGCTGGCGTTCAGTCTCGATTATTACATGCGCGTACTGGAGCGAGGCGCTTTACTTTGGGCTCGTTTTACCTACCTAATGTCCGATGAGGCACCGTAAAGATCAATCAAATGGTGGATTTCTAACAACTGAATAAGCCAAGCCATAAGCTAGCTGGCGGCCGATTGCTGCTGTAGATAGTCGTAGTCGTAGATACTTTAGGCTTCCGATACACACATACATACCAAGGAGAGCCAAGGCTGCTTGGCTGATTGCCCAATGGATTTGCGCAGTTGATTTGGGTTGACGAAACGAAATCCATCGATCGGATCGTCAACGTCATGAACATCGCACAACGACGGACGGACTGCCCAAAACTGCGGGGGAAGCCATCCGCACACCTGACCCCCTTCCGAGCTCGGTGCAAACTCGGCGCAAACTACAAATGATGAGGCGGGGACGAATTGCCGCATCATGTAGGTAGCAACCTTTTAAAGTACAACAACCAAATTTTCTCTGTATATTTCGGTAGTTCACCGAAACGTGCTATAAGCCAGTAGCCTTGTCTAGAACGGTACTTTCGAACTTCTGCCATTTGTGTGGAGTCGATACTCCACATTGCTGTTGGTCTGAACATGGCCCCTCAAGGCATCGCAATCATCGGGGGAGGTATCTTCGTGAAAGAAGAGCATTTGGTATGTGCAAACCCTATATGGAAATGAATGTGTGAATTGCCGCTAACTACCTGCTCCAGCCTGCTGTACTGGCCTGTCCTCAACTCTCTTTGAAGGCCATCTGGAGCCGATCCATCAAGTCGGCCCAGGAGACGGCAAAGCTTATCCCCGGAGATGCCTCCGCCTCGGTGGACCTTTATTCTTCGGATTCCGGAGAAGGTAAATCCTTTGAAGATGTTCTGAAGCGCTCCGACATCACCGGGTTGATCATGGCTCTGCCGATCACGGAGCAGCCGACGTACATCAAGAAGGCTCTGGCGGCCGGCAAGCATGTCCTCGCCGAGAAGCCCATTGCCAAAGACGTTGAGACTGCCAAACAGCTCATCGCTAAATCCCAGGAGGTCTCGGCGGAGACCAAGGCGACCCTCTCGATAGCCGAGAATTTCCGGTTCATCCAAGGCTATACCTACGGCGCGGAACAAGTGAAGCAGCTTGGTAAAGTGACTGGCTTCGTCGTTAGGATAAGCTGGAGCATGCAGACAGACAACAAATATCTCAACACAGCATGGCGGGCCAAGCCCGAGTATCAGGGAGGTATGCTCCTCGATGCTGGTGTTCATTTCACATCGGCGCTCAGGAAACTATTGGGCCCGGAGAACGCAGTCGACAGCGTGATTGCCGAGACTTCTTTGATCCAGAGCTACCTTCCACCGGTGGACTCGATCAATGCGGTTCTCAAGACCAAGTCCAATGTTGTCGGCTCCTTTATCTTCTCTGTTGGAACAACGTTAAGCGCGTTCGACTTCTTGATCGCTTGCGAGAAGGGCAGCGTTCAGGCTGAGGGGGGCAAAGTTGTCACTACTCGAGGCGCTGGACCAAATGCGACTCGGGAGGAGAAGACGTTCGAGAAGTCGAATGGCGTGAAGGAGGAGGTCAGCGCCTGGGCCGAGTCCATGGCATCTGGTACACCCAACCCACAGCAGGCACCGGAGATGGCACTTGCAGATCTAGAACTTCTCCAGGGAATGCTGACGAGTGGAGATAAGGACGGCGTGCGCCAGAAGCTGGAGCTGCAGCACCACGTCTAAAAGACCCCAGAATAGAGAGTTAGATTCAAGGGACGTTGGTAGTCCAGGGGCCTAGAGCTTGCTAGATTGACCTGTCGATACGAGAAGTTTCTGAAGTCCTTGCCGTAATTCGCTGTTCATTCCGCTGGCATTAGGCCTTAAAGTAGCTCGGTCCACAAAGACGTGAACGAACTCGCCGACGGCCTTCACTCCATCCACGTCCTTCTCAAAGAGGCCGACTTCGTAGGTTACGCTGGACTTGCCAAGCTTGTTCACGCGCAGACACAACTCCGCGACCTTGGGGAAAGATATGGCCGAGAAGTAGTCGCAGTGCGTGTGTGCCATCAGTGGATGCTGCGCCGACGTTGGCGGTTGAAGTCCACAATGCTCCATAAGATAGGTATTGATGACTGAGTCAAACCTTCAGGGGTTGTTGTTAGTGCCCGAAGACGACCATAAATTGCCCGGGAGCTAGCAGCCTTACAGGAAATTGTAAACGGAGTTGTTCATATGATCGTACATATCATTGTCCGCCCTGGAATTTGACATGAGCAACAGAAGACATGCGGCTGCTTGTTGGATAGGGTTACATTACCATCGTGTCCGGTATTCAAGCAAGTAGGGATAATCCTCCCTTGACCGTTGTCTGAGTTGATCTGATGCTGGCATTTTGGTGGATGAGTCTACAACAGAACCGGTAAAAGCAGTGCCAACTACAATGGTATGAATATCAGTTGTACCGGAAGCGAAGTGTATGATATAAGTTGATGGCTGTTGATGTCAATCCGACTCCTCGGACAAGACAAGTTGAGCCGAGGTATCGTATTATTATTGGAGAAGAGAACCGGACGCTTCAGATGGCGGCAGCTGTCAAAGCCTGCGCAGGTATTCGACTCTCGGTTTTTGTACCCCGGTACCGTTGAAGGCTTCATTCTGCCGTAGCCGCCCGCCAAAAATGAGAGAGCCTCAAGTTTCCATACCTGTGACTCTTAGCAGTGAGTCCCATTGCAAAATCAATTTGGCCTTTTCTATACAGCGTTACGCCCATGGAATCAGCTGCATCAGCACTTATCCGGACACTAACATTCCCAATCAGTCGCTGCAGTCAAATCTTGCGTCTTGCCATGGCATCACTTGGGACGGATGCGCCCCCGGTGCCAGGGCCTGCTGCTACGCCACCTGCTGTCGATGCGGCTCCAGCTGCGACTTCAGCCGCAACTCGAGCCGTGAAGAAAAAGAAAGCCAAACCCAGGATCACAGGCAAGCAAATGGAACTTTTGGGTCCTTTGCTGGACTGCGAAGTATGGCCACGCCCTTATTATATTGAAGATGGCCTTCGCCGTCTGGCCCCCTATAATTACACATACAACACTTGGTGCAAGGAACGATGGAGGGGCCGGCAGCTTCTAGAGGTCTTTGACAGTGAGTTCCGGGACCGTCCTTTGCCATATTACAAGGCTGCTATGGAGTCTGGGAAGATTCTCGTAAACGGAAAGCCGGCGATGCCAGACCACGTTCTGAAGAATGGGGACTTGGTTTCCCACAAAATACACCGTCATGAACCGCCAGTCACAGGCGAGCCAATTGGCATCATATACGAAGACGAGGATATGATTGTCATCAACAAACCGTCAGGCATTCCCGTCCACCCAGCAGGGAGATACAATTTCAACTCAGTGGTTGAAATCATGAAGGAAGACCGCGGCCGTGATTGGCTTGCATATCCTTGCAACCGGCTGGACAGACTCACCAGCGGCATCATGTTCATAGCGAAAAGTGCCACAGATGCTGAACGTCTGGGCGCCCAGATTCGGGACAGGAGCGTTCGCAAAGAATACATTGCCAGGGTCATTGGCGACTTCCCTGATGGGGAGGTCGTCTGCGACCAACCGATTCTCCAGATATCACCAAAGCTGGGTCTCAACCGCGTGAGGGCAAATGGAAAAGAGGCGCGAACTGTGTTCAAGAAGCTTGCATACTACCCCCCTGAGGTGTCGTCTTCTGACGCCACAATCGATGCAACCCAGCCCCCTTCGGGCACCGAAGGCGACGGAGGAAAGCCATGGCTGAACAAAGAAGGTTATTCGATCGTGCGGTGCCTTCCGGTCACCGGCAGAACTCACCAACTTCGAGTCCACCTACAGCACCTAGGCCATCCAATCCAGAACGACCCGATCTATGCAAACCAACGCGTATGGGGCATCAGTCTGGGGCGTGATGACCCCGACGCCAAAGAGAATACAGATGACGATATAGTAACTCGACTAAACCGTATGGGCAAGGAAGAAGTTGCAGATGCGGTGGCGTACCACGACGAAATGGTAGATGAGTACTACAAAAGGAAGGCTGAGAAAATGTCTGGTGAACTCTGCGAGGTTTGTGATACTCCTCTATACACCGACCCTGGAGAGCAGGAGCTCTGTCTATGGCTACATAGTCTTCGGTATGAAGACGCGGGAGGTGCTTGGAAATACGTCAGCCCGCTACCCAAATGGGCTTTACCGCCGGCTGGGACAAGCGGCCCGACGGAGGTTGGAAGCATTGATGCCCTTGTTGAGGCAGTAAAAGATGACCCCCAGATGGCATGAGATCTATCCGTGGCACTCAGTTACCACCACCAACAAAGATGATAGCTATGGTTCACCATTGGGCCGCTCTCTTCTCCGTGACTCTTGGCCAACCCGGACCTTGGATTTACCAGATAAGCTCGGCCAATTGGGAAAGAAAGATTCCCGCAAGCATATTCAATAGGACATATAGCCCATTCTGCAGCTGCGAACCATTGGCAGCGGGCATACACCTTCGACCAACACCGCACAGCTTGTTATCAACGTGACCGTTTACCTAGCACTAAATCTGGGCCAAGCACGGATCGAATCTGGCGCACGGTATAAAGTTTTTCGATGCAGATTTCGAAGGCGCGAAGAACAAGTTCGGGTCTGCCGCTGGTGGCTTTGCCACCCACGAGAAGACTGCGGGCACGAAACTTTATTGCCGTAGCCCGCAACGGCGAGATTGGCTAAGGCGCCACGTGCAGTTTCAAGAATTGACGCTGCAGAGAAGTCATGCTGACGACAACCAAATCCATCGATCATCCAAAGCTGCAACTCGCGTCACTATGGTACTTGAGAGTACCGAGTCTCTCTGATGGCGTTTCTTTGCAAAAAAAACGTGTTCGTCCAGGGATGCGGTCTCTCGTTCTGCGGGACATGCGTCAGCTGAGTACACCGTCTTTTGTTTTCTTCTTTGCAAGCGATGTCGTACAGAATCGACGGCTTATTGTGAGACATGCATCTGTCAGATATATCGCTTAGAAGCGTTCTTGGAGGTCTAGCACCTGCATTTGCATGCTCAAGGCCGATTTGACTGCAGATATGGCCAGATAGAAGACAGTCACGCCGTGTTGGACTTGGGATAGAGAGGCAGATGGCACACCAATTCGAAAGGCTACATACGGTCTTAAGCGTTGCCACCCCTGATTTGTGCGCAGCTTTAAGGTGACGGATCGTGAAACGTGGCTAACATGTTTCTCTTGACGAAACTCAAGCGTATGGGTTACAATACAAGTGATGAACTGTACTGATGATGATATCTACCACTACAGTATGGAGGAGGGGGTCCGTCTCGTGGCATCAGACTTCACCGTGGGTGACGCAGTAGAACAAAGCAGCTGCGGGGTCTCTGCTCCCCCCTACCACTACGTGCAACGGTCAACGTCCTTGGTGAGAGCATCCTTCCGTGATGCTTGGAGTTGACTGCTCACGGATCAGGGGTCTCTCCCGTCCGTTGTTGGTGTGATGTGGGGTTACCAGCAAGGCACGTCCAAACGCCGACCCCACTATTAAGTACGTGTAGCAGCTAGCTATTAGTAGCAGCAGCAGCAGCAGCAGCGGCGGCGGCAGCAGTAGAAACAAGTGGTGGTGGTGGTGGTGGTGGTGTTGGTATTGTCGAAACGTATTACCACGCCCACTCCCACTACCGCTAGACCGACGCCATGGCATAATTTCTCTCACAGATCTGGCGTCTCCGCCGGCCAGGATGTTTGAACTGCAGACATAATATCATATTTTCTCGACCCCGGCACTTTCCAGCCCCGCCACCCCTCGGAGGAGACATCGGGGGCCCCAAACCTGGCCTAAGAGCACTAGCGTAAACTCTATTTGCGCAGCCTACCCCAAGGTACTGGAAAAGCAAGGCACCCCTGTCAAGAGGCCAAGCTGCTTTAAGCTAAGGAGAAGTGGGAAGGAACTCTCTGCCTGCCTGCAAAAGTCAAGGTCTGCATGGGCAGCAGCATGGGCGGCAGCGTGAGCAGCGAGGGCAGCGTGGGCAGCATGGGCAGCATGGCGGGTGGATGGAGAAAATTCGGCGCTACCTTGTACCACATACCACTCACTACACACACCACACGTACACAATCGGCTACTGCACTGCACTCTGCATTCTGCACTCTGCACACTCGACGCTCTTGACCTTTGTTCGGCGATACAGCTCGGCAGAGAGCAGAGAGACCAGCTGAGGTTATGTAATAACAAGGGGCGTAGTTCGGTAGGACCGATGGCCGATAGAGAGAACATCACTTCACTCTAGCCTGGCTGGACGGCCTCCCAAGGTGAAGAGAATCCTGGACAACAATGGCAGCGGGAATACGTACATTGCCTACAGTGGTCTACCACTACAGAGTACCACGACTGCCACGGCCACTGCCACTGACCAGTCTGCTACCTGTAACCTGTGTAGGTAGAGCCAGAGTTATGCAATGGGACGGTCATGGGTGCTTGCTTGCATGAGCTTGTCTCCCCCAGGTGGCAGGCCCCCTTCAAGTTCAACCGTTCAACCGCTCGATCCCACTCCTGGAGCCCTGGGAATCTGGGATATCGCCAGCAGCTCAAGTACTTCAGTCACAGAATGTTTGGATCGATACCTAAAGCGTTCTGGCTATGATAAGAACGGTTACTTCCATGGATTATCGATGCAGCCGTGCTCGTCAGTCCAAGAGACGACCTGCTCGACTGCCACTAACCACCCCAAGTACCGTAGGGGTACGTGTACGTGTACAGAGGGACGAGAGTCCTTCACTTGCTCCCAGTGCCCTCTCCCACAGCACTACCCACTGCTCCACATCATGGCGACTATCCATCATGGCCCCTCCTCTCATCGCCTGCGAATGGCATAGCCTGGCATGTGGCAGCAAGTCTCTTCATGCAGCCGTGCTTTCTTTTAGCTTACCAGTCTAGATGTTGTAGGGTGGGTACAGTCTTCCGTTGCGAGAGCCACCAACCCTGTACAGACCCAGCGTCACTAACACACACCCTGGGCTGCCTTGATGACACCCCATCTACGTGAGATATACATTTATAAATGTCCTGCCATGACGCCAGTCCTACAACCCTTGATCCTCTCTGCCCACACCTCATCCTCCATATCTACGCTTCTATCAGCATGGCCGATGCTACTTCATACAACTCCAGGAGTTCTTCACCACTCTCCCCAGACAAGATGACCAAGTCAGACACCTCCAAGTCTACCAAGCGTAAGGGTAAGCATGGCGTCGTCGACCACAACCTCCCACTGGGCTACCGTCCTAACTCGGCTTCATCAGGCACTAGGAGTGTCTCTACCCTGACACCTGCTCAACTCGCCCGGAAACGAGCAAACGACCGGGAAGCACAACGTGCCATTCGCGCCCGCACGAAGGAGCACATCGAGAACCTCGAGCGGGAGATCGAGGAGCTGCGGAGCTCGCACAGCCGCGATGAGACCGTCCGGAATCTGCTGAGGCGGAACAAGGCCCTCGAAGACGAACTGCATCGCACAAGGGAAAGCATGGGAATCACCAGCGGTGGCCCACGCAGCTTGTATCCATCAGGTATGATGGTTTCCAAGGGTGTTTACGCGACTCGGTCTCACCATGACGCAGCGTACCATAGCCCAAGCTCGCGATCTTCGCCCATGGCGCAGGGCTCCTCCGACTACCCAAGTGTGCACGACATCCCCCCATATGACAGCATGGGCAGCTCTGGCGAACCCTGGTCGTCCACCGTCTCGTGCACGGTTCCCTCTACCGTCTCCAGTCCTTCCTCTTCAGGAGCCACCGACGAGCTCGGAAGCGCCTACTTTCCCACCAGCGCCCCGACCTCTCTCCTCGACAGGTCCGGGATTCCCTCGAGCATGAACTCACCAACGGCTTCGTGCCTGAACGGCAAGATGGGATACGATGATATGAAATCAGGTAAGTTGCACCCTTTGGCTTTTATGCGGTGATATGAGGGACTGAAGGTCTAATTAAAGCCAGATCTCGGTTGCACCCAAATCAACGTTCTCCCCATGCCGCCGGCGTATCACCAGCCTCCGCCGTGGAACATGTACCCCGTGTACTACCAAGGCTCCCCGGCTCTGTAGTGAGCTCCCGTCACGACAATCCGCACCACTGGGAGACCCCAGTGTCGGTTTCACCACCTACCACACACAGCGATGCACTGTTAGTCGGCTACATCCAGGACTGTCGGCGCCTGGTAGACCTAGCCGGCGGTCAGCCAAACCCAGAAATCATCTACGGTCCAACCTGCCCCAACGTTCGTCCCCTTGTTGAAGCTCACTGGAGCGTGGAATCGAACATGGGGCTTGACCGGAACCCGCCTCGTCCTTCTCCCCTGAACCCACTGGTCGACCTAGTGAGTGCTTTCCTCGACAACAATGGCCTGGTAGGGGTGCTCGAACGGGTGGGCTCCTTCGTGTTATGCCAAAGGCTGGTGGCGTGGTTGATATACCCGACACAAGAAACACACTCAAGGCTAGGGTTTCTTGCGCCATGCCCAACTCAACAGAACATCCCACACAGCCAATGGATCGACTTCTTGTTTTGGGGACCGCTGAGGGACGTTGTACTACACAGACAGGAGGAGTATGCTACGGAGGAGTTCATACAGCTCTACTGTACAAATTTGCGTTTATTGAACTGGCAGGGGGGAGTAGCTCAGGCGTTTATCACGGATCATTCCAACGGCGCACTGTATCTTACGGATGCATTTGTCCATCATGCCTTGGAACTCAGGAATTGGGCATTAGGCGAGTCTTTTGCCAGGCGTTATCCGGAACTCAGGGAAATGGCGGCGATGGAGCCCAGAGACTGTTAGGTCTCCTAGACGGCAATGGCGCACACGGGGATCCAGTCATGTTTTGGAGTTATTATGTTTTTCTTCTTGTTTTCTTCTCTATCTACCCTTTTTTATTTGTTCTTTTACACTACATGTTGGGCGGAACGGGCAGCGTTACAACTGACCTTTGGAATCGGTAGGCGCTAGCCCAAGGGCATTTTGATACCACGGGGTATTACGGCGTTGCGGATGATGTTTTATTGACTCTCATATCAAAAAGTGGGATGGCTGCGACAACTATCCATCACCAAACCAGGGGGTGTTACGGGACCATGATACTCAAAAGAGATAACTTTGCTTGGCATCTATTTTTCTTTCCAAATGCTGTTTTGATATAAGTTTTCCCCCAGTATAGATAGAAAGCCACGAATGTAATAAGTCTTCTGATTTCATATACAATCAATTCTTTGCTAATCTTGTTTTTGGCCTATACTGAAGTGAACCAAGTTCGTCGCTATGTACGAAAACCCGTCCAACCAATGATTAGTTGCTGTTCCAAAAGACTCCTGAACTGGACAATTTGGTTAGTCGTCGACTGGGCAATCCACAGCAAATGCCAAGCTGTAACCGACTACGGGACATGTTTGCAAGAGATGTCTCCATAAGGCGAGACGACAACGACTCATAGAATCTGGAGAAGCTAGCTGGCCTTTGGAAGCAAACATATGATCCGTGCCAATAGCAAGCTGAGTCATGAATGCTATCTCTACTTTACATAGCAATGTCTAAATGTCTAATGCCCAGGAACTCATCAAGCTGCCCAAGTGCAATCTGAAAGTGGGAATCCCGTAGGACCTCAAACAGCGAGCGCCTGGCCTGGCCACGTACATGAGCGAGTACACAGCAGAGATTGCGCTCATTTTGTCGGCCAGCATCCCAAGCTCCGCATAAACACAGACACAGACGCAGACACCGAGGGAGGGGGGGAGAGAGAAACGGAGCCACGGCCGTTGACGAATCTTGGTCTCGACGGGAAGCACGCCTACGGGTTTCAGCCAATGCGAGGTGGGCGATGTAGCGGAAACGGAATTCCCCATTCATGGACAAATGATTACATATGGAGGCTGGACAATGGACGGGATCCAGTCAACGGGTCTCCAGCTAGCCAATTCATACAACTTCAAGTACAGTCGGCACACACTGCCAAAAAGGTCCGCTTCTCAGGAAAACACTTAAGATATGGATCATACTATATAGGTGGGTGGACCTACCGCCTACCTCCCCCTGGTAGTCTCATTAGCTAAAAGGAGGTAGTGGTGCGAATTGGACTAAGAAAACAATGGGTTGCCTATGATACTGCTACTACGTGCTGCTGGCAGTAGTATACGACTGCCCTATCTCATACGCTAGACGCAACGACCACAGCTGACGGAGACGGAGACGGATCAAACATGCCTGAAAGACCCCATTCGAGATCCATTCTCGGCTCGAATCTCCCATCTTCCCAGCACGCACCGCACACCCCCGACCGTGTTTCTTCACCATCTCTATCACTACCCTACTGCTAAGTACACTTGGGCCAGGCGCTTGTGGGCTGGCGAGCGATTGCCGCAAGCAACGAACGGCCAGGTGGTCGTTAGACGACAAGGCCCATCCGTCCGGCTATCTATATGCACTTATTAGCTAATCGCATCGGATGTAACCTGTAGTACATTGCAGCTGGTGAGGGAAAGCAACTGCCAAGAAGCACTCGATGCACCTGGAAGAAATCCGATGGTAGGCTAGACAGACGCCCGCCCTGCTGTTCTACATACTACTACTACTGCTACAACGACAACAACGGCTACATAGCAGCCCGTCTATTACATACAGGAATGCAACGGGTCCTGGATCTTCTGCCTTGCCTGCCCACTTTCTATTATTCCCACCTTTATTTAAATCACAAGGAAGGAGGGAAGCCGACGCACACACACGCGCGCACATACACACACAAACACGTATGACCGGCTCTCGCTATGCAGTAATGCCGAGTCCAATGCATTATGGGGGAGGGATCATCGCAGAAAGTTTATAGAGACCAGTCCTAGCGAGCAGTCAGCCCGTATACACTGGAGACAAGCCAAGAGAATTAGCGAGCGAGAGAGAAAGAGGATAAACCACGGCTGTATAACCACCCCTCCCTAGAGGGCTTCCAGGGGACCCGGGTATTTACGCGGACACGGCTCACTGATGGTTGACTAAACCGGCTATACCTTGCTGCAGATCATCGATGGCCTTGGAAGATCTACCACTAGCAAGCCGTATTTGCGCTGCCATATGCATACAGAAAGATTGGTAGAGCCCCACAGAGCAAACCACGGACAAGGGAAGGGGAGGGGGGGGGCCCCAAAAGAGGACTTGAGCGTGACGAGGTCCAATTCTGCGCGCCCCGAATTGAACACACCAACACCCAGGCTGCCAGGCACCCCCCTTCCCCTTGCCTACCCTTCCCTATCCCATCCAAAACAGAGACACAATTTACGGCCCCTGGGACCTGGACACCTACACGGCTGGACGCGACACGGGTCCCCGCTGACCGAAAACACCCTGCCCTGCCCTGCAACGCGACGCCCTGCAAAGCCCTGCAGGGCGGTGTATCCCCTGCTTGTTGCTTCCCTTTCAATGAAACGACCGAACTCTTTCGATTCTCGCACGAGAGATACATGGGAGCTCCGAAATGTCGGAGCTATTACGGTCCAAGCTAATAAAAGCATGCCACTCAAGGCCAAGGCCCAAGGATCTACGACTACTCAACCTACTAACATGTATTTCTATGCTGGAATACGACTACCAGTTTACTACGAGGTACTACCAGTACTACACTGGCAAGACGAAGACACTAGCACCATGTCCCGCGCTGAAAACAAGACCGAGCGAGAGCCTAGAGCTAGTGGAAGACTACCGCGACCAAGTGCGTATGGGATCGAGAATCAGTTGCAATCGAACAGCAGGCGAAGAAGGAACAATATTGGTCCAGAGGGAGAAGAGAAAAGAAAAGAAAAAGAAAAAGACGTTTGTGGAGATGCACCTCGCTACCCTAACCTTACTTGCCTTGCTGTGCTAGGTTAACAGACAGACCCAGAGAGACCCTAGCCGCCTAGCCCAGCTAATAACAACTTAGGCGAGCTGCCACTTGAAAGTACTGCAGCACTGCAGCAGCGCTACCAGGGTCAACGACGCAACGGCTGCGTACCGACTTATCTAACCTAGGTACATGTAGTTGTGTGTGAGCAAGCAGCATCACCCCCACCCCTCCCTCCCTCCCCTCGTCAATGCGCCGTCGGTCCATCTGATGATGGTACTGTAGTACGGTATGGACGGATGGAGTTGTATGAGGGCATGTGGTTTGAAACGGGGTGCTATGCCCTTGGCTGAACTTTAAAGTCGTCGGTCCTTGTGTCGTGATGCCCACGCACGCTGCACACTTCTTCTCAAGTCTCAACATCCTACGCCTCGTACGTCATGTCGTGAAAGCTGCTACTACCAAGGCGGCTAGCGAGCGAGGCACCGAGGCACTGAGGCACGATTGACAACCTGTTTCGATGCCGTCTTTCCTCTTCGGCTAGAGTTTCGTCAACAGAGTTCGCGCCGCCTTCGCTTGAGAAGGTCTTTCCCCGCGTTCGAGAAGAAATCCCGCACCCTCCTCGTCCCTCGTGGACGAGCCAGCCTGTGCACTTTCTGCCACCGCACGTGGCTTGGTTGGTCGGAGCCGGACACTGATTGCAGTCATGTCGAGCCTAACACCACACCACCCATCTGTACCGGTAGTCAAAACGGCCGAGTTAAACGCAATCGAAACCCAACGAGACTGATGAGACTGATGAGACTGGCGAGACTACCCCTCCGACCTGGATATCAATTCTGCCCCGCAACAACTGCCTGCTCACTACGTACAGTGAAAAGTGGCCTGCACGTACCATTTTCTCACACTGTCGGAATCTCCGTTTTGGGTTGTTGAGAATTGCCCACGGTTACATTAGGCGACTTCCCTCGTGCAAATCAAATACGCAGGGCCCAGGGGTCACAATCTCCAGGTGGCACCACAGCGTTTGCGACCCCTTGAGAAACATCAGCCTCCTTCTGTCAACGTCAACAGACCCGTCAAAACTGGAAGCGCACACCCACGCAAGTTAGGCGCGGAGAGACGGGATCGCTTTGCTTCAATTTTGCTTTTTGTCGTCGGCAACGGGTTCAAAATAGTACGGAAGTGAGCTTCCCGGGTGGCGCGCGATACGGGGGACCTGTCAACGCAAGCCACATTGAGCGCCATCCCTCACTACTGGCTAACCTAGGAGCCAGGTTTGTTCGCTAATCCGGCAGCGTGGCAGGTGACTTTCGGGATCACCCCAATGAGCTATCGGCTTTCTCTCCGATGCTCGGAAGGAGCTCCTCGTAATTGTGACATGGGGTAAACAGTACCTTGTTACTTGTTATCCCACCACCACAATCAAGAGGATCACACAACACATGCGCCTACGGACGACGGATTGTCCGTCAATTCTTGCAATTTGCGGCACAATGAGCTGTTGCAGTTCGCCATTGGTTTCTACCAAAATGTCTCTCCGGAAAAGTCCCTTGTATGGCAGTCGACCAGACGGAACGGTCTCCGGCACTCAAGGTTCGTGCTCGTCTACTTACAGAAGAGCCTCTACGCCCCCCTGCTTAATATGGATGAATGATTTTCCCTGGGCCCCCAGCTTGGAGGACGGGAGACCAAAGCACATATGCTTCTTTTGCTACCTTCCTCTTTGAGAAAGCCTACGAATGCCCTAGCACGTCCAATTTCAGTATACCGAAAACCCACTTGGCCATGAGATACAGCGTAGTTGACGCCAGTTCATCTACTTATTGTTTGAGAAGTCTGGTAACGGTGTCCCTAGATTTGGGCGGTTTCTATATGGAACTTTCGCCGAAAAGGAATTTCGAGAAACAAAGGCCAGTTACCCAACCAAAACGTCAAAAGAAAAGAAGAAAAAAAAGAAAGCGGTATGAACGGCATGAACGGTGTTCTCTTACCATGGTCCATATGGCGCGGAACTGGCTGCACCCCGTTTTCGGCTCTGAAGTGTTTCTCTATATAGCACATGATGGTGATCTCAGAAAATGCCAACACCACGCCATCACCCACAGCATATGCATCTACTGCTTGATGCAGCCTGCAGACTGGCAATTGACAGCGGGGACTCCGTGATCAACTTGCAACCAACGAGCAGTGCAAACCTGAAGTTATGAACTCAAAAATGGTTGCTGCAGATCCTTATCGCGTACAAATGTCAAGAGGAGAATATGACGGTAGGAACAAAACCACGTGCGACGGGCAGATCCATACACGGATTGGGCACAGTCCCGCATCTGATGGCCCAACAAGGCAATTCCGTAGCTACGCCTTATGTCGGGATTACGCACAGCGGTTGAGCCCAATACAAGGGGAAAGGGAAATTAGTCAGGTAGGCCTGTCGGCTTCCGCTACAGGGGACCGGTAGCAAAGAGCAAGGGTGTCAGAAAGAACCCTGTCGGCTCTCCCCTGCTTGAAGGCAAAGCTCTCCGCAAGGCCGGTTCCCCTCTGTCTTCCCCTGGCGACAGCCTATCTCAAGAAACATGTGTCGTCGAGTGCCACAGTGGTCTAACGCAACGAGGTGAGAAATGCACAGTGACGCATCTCCAAACCTTAAAAAAAACGAACACGGCTTACTGTATCCCGTAACGGTCATCATCTGTGGGTATTGCTTGCGTTACCTATTGACAGTTGTTAGTCAACGATAGCTCCTGTCTTCGGCTTTTGGTCCCGTTATCTGTGATCGGATCGGGATTTGCAACGACATCATGGCATCAAGAGATGCATAATCTGTCGTTTCGGCGAGCCACCATCAAGATGGAAAACCCCCCAACATTTACCCACCACCTTGGCCTGACAATACCTAACCTTGGTTTCTTTGACCACTGGCCTGCCTAAAGAAAGAAAGAACAAAAAAAAAGGAAGGAAGGAAGGAAGAAACCTCATTAACTTCTGATTTTCCTACTCTTCAGCAATCGATACACCCTTCCGCAAGCCTCTCCGACCTCCTGTTGGACTAGCAGCAGCGACGTTGGTGCAATCCCCGTGTAATCCCCGTGCGCTACACGGCGCGCGTCCGCCGATAGGAGTGCAGCTTCCGGTTGTCTCAGAGCTATTGCCTCCCTTCTAGGATATTTCGGGGATCCTCGATGTTGATCGATGGCTGGCCGCCACTCCTGTGCGGTCCAATCGTTATCGAAAGCTTCCATTGAAGGGTTCCAAACCTTCCAAAGCAATGACTAAACAGGCTAACGCTCTCTAGACCAGAACTAGAAGCCTTCTGGAAATCTTCTAGCGCGAACCTATCCCTCTTGATGGTGTGCCGGACCGCGTGGAACTCCCAGCCGTCGAGTCATGGGCGGCGCCGTTGTTCCTGTGAATGTTGGTGGTGTGGATGTCGCCCCGTGCGGCCAATCGGTTCCGTCATCGTAGGGGGGTCCCGGCCTGGGCGATCTGCCATTTTGTTTGGGAGGTAGGCTTCCTACAAGATTTGACGCGCTTGCCTCCAGCTTACTTGCTATCGAGGTGCTTCCACGGCTAGAATCTAGCTTCTACCACTAGGAAGGGGCTGATGATCAAGTGGTCGCTATTAACCAGAGTTCAAGATCACGGACGGTACGCGAGCCACGTGCGTGGCATCACATCAAGGTTTGCACCGCTGCGAAGCAGCGTGCAAGTATGGACGGTGTCGCCCAAGGTACAAGTACGAATCCCCTCATGGAACGGTACTTGGAGTTTCCTAAGCTGCTGCTTGCGACTACCGGCGCCTCCAAGAATAGCGTCGGTGTCTTTTTCTTGTCGCGGCGCGAGCGTCACAATTGACATACGGCAATAAGCACGCTAGAAGGTATTCTTTGGGGATCTGTATTGCAGACTGTTGGTCTGCGCCATATCATCGATTTAAACGTTGGTCGTCAACCGGGTAAGGAAAAAGTTCTCGGAGCAGAGCCATGCTCCCTCCCGCCTGATAGCGCAACTGTGGTGTGGGCGTAGGCGAGTCTTTAGCTCTTAGGTATCGTCTTGCCCCCCCGCCACCTAGTGACTGACGAGCTACCGCATTATGCGTAGCCTTTCCGCGCTCTGTGATATCACCATGGCCTGATTACCATCTCAAATTCATCACACCATATCAGCATAAACACTGCGCAGTACCATCTTTGTACTGTCAGGATAAGGCGGTGAATGGTAAATTCCACCCTGATATGCAAACACGACGATGGTATTGGTGCTGTCGCACAAGTGCTACATGGCATTGCATACTCAAGTGTCTACTCCCAGCCCGGTAGTCTACCCTCCCTTCGTTTTGCCATGTATTGCGACGAAATCGGGAGGCTTGATACGACGATTCCACTGTGAGGGTTTTCTGTAACTTTCTACTTGTACGACTAGCTAATTATCCCATGCGGTTCGAATCATTCACGACCCCAGGCCTGTGCAGCTGGCTGGCTCTTTGATAAATCGTTCTGCATCTCATGACGAGCGAAGCTTGGCAGTCGACCTATGCGCATAGTCTCGGATGAATCCCCTCCATCTTTGAGAGGTGTCTGCTTTGAGCCTATTCGTCTCATCGTCGCCTGATGGATTGGTTGGTTTGACGAGTTGGGGTACCAGGTGGTACGCACGACGATGATAAGCAAGGCTTGTGCACCAGACTCTGGCTGCTACTCTCATGCGATCCCAGGGGGCCCCCAGATGATCGTGATCCCCCAAGACCCTCCAAGATTGTTGCGGTTTCAAACGCGAACGCTAACGGTGTGCTTGCTACTATACGGAAACACATTACAACGGCGAGCTTGCAATAGCATCAGCGAGTTGGGGTGTTATATCAACCGTGAATAGACATCCCGGGGTGGAAAAATACCAAAGGGGAGGAAATAAGGGGTCTTCCCTGTTCCTCGAAGTTGTTTGGAGAATGGTCCAATCGACAGGCTCACCCAGGCACGGAGCGTTCCTTCTGCTCGTCCGGCATGCTAATTGGCAACACACCTTGGCCCCCTCACCTCAGCGGAATTTGACTTCATCACAAGAAACTCTGTTCCATCCGTGACATCGTTTGGTCGACGAGATAAGAGACTTCGTACGAACAAATACCGGACAGAAGAGAAAGGATCAAATCAAACTTCCCACCTCGGAACCTACTCTGCATTCCAGAAGGAGAAGGGAAGCAAAAGTTAGCTTCGGGACGAAAATAAGGGTTCAGAGTTGGGTCATCATTCATGGGCTTTTCAACTTTACCCGAAGATAGCAGTAGTTTGACGTACATATGTGCCCTTGATATTCGATATTGTGCTATCGATCGTGGTAATCACGAACAAGCACATACAAACACCAGATCTCAGTATCCACTGCCATTGCCACGGAGCGTAATGTTGCATCACTATCGTGTATTGATAGATTGCCAAGCTGCTCCATATAGAGGGGCCTCATTCTGTGGGATGGGCCGACCTAGATTGTTGCTTCTTGGTGAGATGCTTAGGGGGGGGATGCAAGAGCGGTTCGAGTGACAGCCGTTCCTGGACCTTCAATGCCTTATATTGAGTTTCGATCGTGGTGGGCCGTGAACAACCTCCGCATAGCTCAGGGCTGGTGTTGATGAAGAAACTCCATGTTGAAGCTCCTGCATCGGTATTGCCAAGCGGCCGCGAGCTATAGGTTATAGGTAGTACGATGCTGCGGTTGTCGCCTTCAACGAGGGATCGAGCTCTTGCCCCCTGAGTGACGGCCACAGCATGCCCTGTACTAGCACATTCGTCGTTGCAATCAATATTCATAATAGGGGCTGCGCACTCTATGTTAAAGGTATATTGCCCCGCATGACAAATGAGGTAGGAATCCGGGGTTCCTTCCGTCCCAATGAGGTCCTTCTCGCTCGATGATTTCCCGTCACGAGAACAAATCTCGTCCAGCCCCATTTTCGGGCCTCACGATGAGTGCTGCTATGCAAGTAGCAAACCAGACGCTCGTACTAGAACTTAGTCGAGCACACAGAACCCGAAACTGCAGATACAGTAAGATAGCAGCAGCTTTCACATGCTTGCGAAGAGGGGGGAGGGGCGGACATTGGTGGGCATGCGCCAAACTCTTCTGGCCGGGGCGGACATTGCCTTGAGATCCCCGTCTCTCTCGTCCTGTAGGATCCCCTGCCTCTCCCGTCCTGTAGGATCCCCTGCCTCTCCCGCCTCTTCCCTCCGTCGTTTCGAAACCGCCACTTGAGCAGCACCCCGAGCCAAGACGGCGCACCAGCGCACACGGGGCGCCGTTGAAGGAAATCCCGCAAGAACTAGACGATGGATGTTTCTCCTCCTACATTTCTTGCCTTCCTAATCAAGAAGAAGAGGGCGTCGGATAGGATGCACGTACATGTCCAGTTGTCTAGCTGCCCATCTACATCACGTCAGCTCGGTACAAAGGGGATACTTACGGCAGGTGTTTTGCTGTTAACGGGGGGGGCCATGATGCGCACGTACAGTATGTCAGTGCCGCCATGAACATACATGCCTTATCTACATCATACTCGTACTACCATCCCACCCCCGGTTCCGCGAAATGACAACAGGCCAAGCCCCCTTGCCGGGTGGAAGAAACCAACGAAAATAACGCGCCCAGAGGAGCGTAAGAAGAACATGATGATGATGGCAACATCCGTGACCCGTCCCCTCCCCCCATATGTTTTTTCTCCGTTGAAGAAGCTATCTATCTGACGGTTTGATTTGGTTTAGTTTGGGCCTGGTTGCAGCTCTGTACGTTCCACTACCCAACACCGTCGACCAGGCTGGCCGGCCCTGTCCTTCCCTGCCACTTCCGCTGCCCACGATGAGTGATTTGCTGCTACTGCTGCTGCTGCTGACGATGTTGTTGTTGTCCGCGCAAGCCTGCCCAGTCATGCACGTTCGCGGCACAAGATGTTTCCGACGGTGTCATCTGGGGGGGCTGTCTTCGAAGGTTGCTCACGGGGTAAACCCCTGCAATATTTTCGAGAGTGCGTTTACCGTAGTACAGGCCTGTTGGCCTCCAAACCTACCTACCTACCTACTTGCCTACCTACCTACCTCACCTACATAGGTACAAGGCAGGGTGGTGGGTGAAGGAAGGAAAGTGGTGCATTGCGGAGCATCAACTGCAAACAAGAGTGAACACCCACCCCGTCCGTCAGTGCTCCCATCCCCACACCAAGGATGGAAGAGAAAGCGCTCCTCCTTCCTCAAATGGCAAGACAGGGAAGGAGGGTTACCGTCTGTGTTCATGGATTGCAGCCCAGCGTGCCACTCACTGCCACTATCACCACTGCTGCTACCACTATAGCCGGCGTCTTTGATTTTGTTGCGGCTGTCGCCATCGCTATGGCTACGCTCCCTCGCAGGAGGCTTCCTAGTCCTGGTGTACCCGGCGTCAGTGGCTACCTGTCGTGGTTCTCCAGCAGGATCTGGCGAGAAACAATTTTGTGCTACTACTATATCTACACCCAGATGTATGATAGTCTAGGAGTTTCCATAGACACTAAGATGAATAGGAGATTGGGCTTCCTGTCGCAGGTCACATTGAAATTGGCTTGCTACTGGTATGCTGCCTAAGTACGCATGAATTGCCTTCTTCATTTGCAGAAAGGGGTAAGCAGGAAGAGATCGTCCATAACTCCTCCTTTCTCTGTTCCTGCGTACCCCTCCCTTCCCTCGCGAGAACCTTCTCTAAGCATGTATGGTAACGGCCACGAGGATGGAGAGAACTGGAGTCGCCGGGTTGCTCCCGCTAGAAGAGGCACGCCGCGGGCAGGGGTTGCGGCGATAGGCTTGGTACGGTGGAAGGCCCCAGGCGGCTGGGCTGGCGGGCGGGCGACGCGCGACGACCAGCGACGACTGAGTTCCTGGACGGATCTGTGCTCGCCGGGCTTTCATCGGCGGATAGTGTTTATAGATAGGACACAATGGGACTCAGGGGAGTTCGGTATATGAGTTTGAGATTGCGATATCAGTCTGTCTCTCTCGTGATTCTACTCAGGGTTGCATCGCCTAATCCTGGAAGGGGTGACTCTCTACATTCGCAAAGCCGGTTCGAGTCAAGGTTCCCAGCCAGCTGGTCTTGCCTGTGGCTCTGTCGCCCGCTGGAGGGTGTCATCGCTCGCGATCCATTGCCATCTTGCGGTATAGCGGCGTGATTGAGGCTGAGATTACAGCCGGCTAGAATGAGTCGAATAGGATGACCGATGAATACTAGAAGTACTTACGATGTCACGCTATCCCGTCTGTCGTTCCAACCCTCCCATTAGGAAAGGGCGTCAGGGGTTGTTCCTCGTTCTAACCGCTCGAGTGCCAGCAGAGCCAGGGGGTTCCGAAACACGTGTTCAGAGTGCGAGACGATTCTCTGTCCAATATTGGCACTTGTATACAGTCAAGACCCAAATAGTATACCCGCGTATGATCCAGTCACTTCGCGTCTTGTTATTTCAAGATCCTGTGTGTCCAACCTAGGCAGAAATGGGTGGGAAACATCGACAAATGACGGCGCTTCTCGTAAAATCTCAGCATGCTTGTGTGGTCATGGAAAGAGCCATGCATCGATTGGGAGGCTAAAGGTAAGAAACTGCCAGCTTCGTTTTTGAGAGATGACACGCACATTCAACGCGGTCCTTGGTATCATACAATATATACAACAGAAGAAGTAGCGGCAATGCGTATACGAGCGACCCCTATTCAAGGCGAAAACAGGGGTAGCTCGTACATTTCAGGGGCTCATGCCAGCGACGAACATTGTATCCAAGGGGAGTTTCAGTGACCACTGACTTCGTCGTTGCTTAGCTTTGTGTTCGTCTGTGTACTGCACCTCGTCACCTGTTGTTTTTGATTTTGACTCTGCCTGCCACATTGGACAGTGCTGTTCTATCTGTTCTTGTTTCCCTCCATGTACCTGCCATCAACCAAGTTCCCTTCGCACGTTGCACGTTTCATGTTTTTTCGTTTCCAGTCGAACAGCTTCCAAGTCACCCATCTGCGCCTTTGGTTACTGACCCGTGTTTGTTGGCCGATTGATTGATTACCTTGACTAGAACTCGACTGCCTTTCATGTCTTAGTCACATCCCGGCCTCATTTCGACACTTTTATCCAAGATAGATACACATGATCGACTCAAACAACCCATCACATGCCCATCGTCATTGGGCATTTCAATGTTTCTTTCTTTTTTATCTTAAGTCTATGGGTATCATCGACATTGCTTAGTCTTATTCCTCAAATTGTCCAAACCCTCCCGAACCAAAGCCACATTACCATTAGAAGCTGAAAACGCCCATGCATGCCATTAAATCATACCTACATATCTGGAGACATGCAAGCGTCGTCGCATCTTCCCAAGAGTTTAGGATCATCTTTTTCTTCCAAAGTAATTCTTATCAACCGACACTATCCTCTCTCGTGGTGGCGTAGGCGTGGGATACTCCTGATCGGCACATCCGGCGTCACAGCCCATCTGCTTGCCAATAGGCGCAGAGAAGCGGAAGTCGGCCATGCCGCGAACCCAACGGTCATTTGCCATCTTGGTGTTCTGCTGGATCCCTACGTGCGCCATATCTGTCAGAAGATTGAAGCCATCAAGGGGAATATTGAAGAAGGACTCACCCTTGGCATGGCCAACGTTGCGGCTGCAGACCCGCGCAACGTAACCGTACGTATCGAGCTTCTTGGTCGATTCCCAGGCTTTGTGACACTTTTTGTCGTTCCACTCGCAGCGGCTAATCCGTCCGTTTCGTCAGCATGATGTGTTCGTCGTAGCGTGCCACCCTGTCAACTACCATAGACGTACCCTTGGTGGCTGCCGGTGGCTAGGCATATGCTGGTCTTTTTGGTCTGCGTGTTGCTGGTGAAGCTGACATGGTTGCCCTCCTTGAACTTGGTTTCCAAAGCACCCCAGTCGAGCCCCTTGACCGGGCTCCTCGTATGCGTGAGGCAATCCGCACCTGTGTCGGTCCAATTCGTATAGCTGACTTGGGTCTCAGCGAGCCAATACTCCGTCCTGTCGCACCCGTCAGATCCTGTCTTTTTTCCCCTTTGATGTTGCGCAACATTGCAGCTTATCTTACCAGCACTGAAACTTCGCCTCCCCTTCTCCCCACGCATCCAAACAGGGCGCGCCCAGCCCTTCAACCGTTGGTACCTGGACCCCTTCTCCGTACAGGTGCCGCGACTTGACGTCCAGCACGTAGCTCGGGTCCTTGCCACAGTCTGGCACCTCGTCCGGGAACTTCACGATTCCGCTGTCCTGCTGCCTCGTCCCCATGCGCTCGCCGGAATGGCGCTTGTACAGCTCCGGCATCGTGTTCCTCACGGCATGCCTTGATACGGCCTCCCTTGACGGGTAATCTGAAGAGGGACGCGCAGCCGCCAAAGGCAGAAGGGCAACGAATATCGAATGTGAGCGTCGCATTTTCGTCGGCTCCCCAAGGAAAACAAGCAGCTGTGACTGGTTCTGTGGAAAACGCCTAAAGGACAGGACCAACACCAGATGCTGCTGACAGCGAGACACCTTTTGAATGACTAGCGAAATGACGAGGAAAACAGAAGCCCATGATGGACTGATGCTGTGAGTTAAGTACCGTCATGATTGGGAACACGCCGTCTTAGCCGTTCTGTGTTACCATGCTTCCAGTGATATGAAAGTGGCTGTGTGAAGGATGCCGGGTCCGAACGGGGGCGACTAGTCACTATAAATGACACAGTCAGCAGAATTGGTTCTCTCTCACGTAATCCGGAGCAGCAAAACCGATTCCGGGATAGTTGGCGGGTGGTGACATGTCTAAGCTTTTGACAAACCAATCCGCGACGAAGCAATCAATTGGCAATGCTCAAGGTGTAGTGTTTCGTATTTGATCAAAATGTGCAGCGACAGCGACAGCGACAGCGACAGCCCATGTAGACTACCGACCGAGTCCTAATGATCAAGTCATTGATCTGTTGTTGTTTTTTTCTTCTGCCTGTAAGGACAGCACGTCGGTTGGGGCGCAGTGGTTTTTGGAACGGCACAGCAGCTTCGGGCGGCACAGCAGTAGTTAGTGAATCTTGGCCTCAGTTATCATCAGTATTTTGGACCCCAAAGGATTTCTGTCATGAAGAAAACGTTCGATGGGGGGGTGCCGAGTCTCCGCATTTGATTCTAATTATAACTCGTATTGCCATGTGGCAGGGCAGACAGATATTGTGAGGGTTTTATAACCTGGGCACGCGTTTTGAGTATAAGTAAACAGCCCGGGCTTGAGTCCGCACTCTTCTCCTTGACGGCTAACTAACTTATTATAAAGCCACTACAAACGTCGCTTCTCATACTCGAGAATCTCCGGAATAGACGCCTCGAGCGACGCCTTCTGGGGCCGCCACCCGAGCACCTCGCGCAACCGCTCCGCGCGCCCACGCGAGTTCCAGCCCCAACTGACGGCCTCGAAGCCCGCCACCTCGAGCGCCTCGTCCTTGTCAAGCGGGTGGTCCTGGGGTTTCCTGTCTGTAGCGAGGAATCCCATTTCGAACGCCTTCGCCGCCATGGCCCTCGCGAGTGCGCCCCAGACGTGCTCGCCGCTCTCGACAAAGTAGTATCCCCGAGCACCCCAGAGATCTTCGTCCTTTTTGTCCTGGACCCCGGTCCCTGCTTTGCTATCATTATTACTATTGTTGATTGAAGCGACGGCCTGCTCGACTAACAGCCGGAACGCCTCGCTGAGGTCCGCGACGTGGACGTGGTTCCAGCGCGCCTGGCCCTGGCCGACGATGGGCGCGTACCCCTCGCGCAAGATCAAGCGGGCCAGCTCGTAGGCCTGGCGCCCCCGCGTGGCGACGGGGCCGCGGCCCGTGCCGTAGATGGTCGGCGGGCAGACGATGGCCGTCTTGACGCGGCCGTCCGACGCCGCTCCGAGGACGACCTGGTCGACGTGGCGGTGGAACGCGCTGTCGGGCAGCGAGGTCAGCTCCTCTACGCCCGCCCAGTCATTGAACTCCTTGTCGTCGTGCTCGCCCAGCCTCCCCGCTTCCGAGTCGAGGTAGGTCAGAATGCCCGTGCCGCCCGTGTGCAGCCAGTACCCCGGGCGAGCGGCCGAGTGACCCTCGGCCAGGCCCCTGGCGATGGCGCGGGCGGCGCCTTCGTGGTCCGAGGCATCGGCTGTGTCTGAAAGGCCGTGGGATCAGCCAACTAAGTTCGTTTAACCACGAGGTATTGTACTGACGCAATACAATGTCAGCTTTGGCAGCCTGTTCCCGGAGAAGCTCCGAATCACCCAGATCTCCGAGAATGATGGCGGCGTTCGGGTATTGCGTCTTGACTTTGTCGGCCTTCTCTTGCGTCCGGATGAGCAAAGTGTACTCGATATCCGGGCGCGCTTGAGTCAAGACGGATAAGGCGTCGCCGCCGATGTAGCCCGTAGCGCCGGTGCTTTGCGGCCGGGGCGTGTTAGTCGCTAGCACTACCACTATGTATTTAGCAAAAGGAGAGCACCAGCAAGCACTTACAGGAATATCTTGACAGCCATGTTCGTTCTTCAATAAGTTGAGTGTTTTCAGATGCATCCAAGTCCTTGTAGTATATAGACTCTGGATCTGCAAGTTTCTACACACTGCGTATGCCCGCCCCATGTTCATGACGCCATCGATCCCAAACGGATCAACAGCAGGAGCCTCCGGAAGAACACTTACCCACCAGCCAGCGTGATTCTAGACGATCATGTCGTATACGGTCTAAGCAAATTTCTATCTCTTAATACCATTTCATTACTATGGAGCTAAGAATCCCGGCTCGGTTTTCCCCCAGAGCCATTAACGTCCCCTTTTAGTCTCCATATCACGCACGACCTAGATGTTCGTATATAAACTGCTACATAGACCAGTAAGAACAACGTGCCGCGAAATATTGCTCGACAACCAATTTTGTACGCCGTCGCTAAATCAACCCATATGGTTATAGGCAAGAGCCAGCAAGACTCCCTCCCATAGTGGCATCAAGCACTCCCGTATTCTCGCCTCCTCTCTCTTCTCTCACATCTTCGAGAATCCACCTGTCGCGCCGGTTGCCGCTCCAAACTCTATATGATGTATACAAGAAGGAAAAAAATTGTCACGTCAGTCGTTATAAAGGAGAACGATGAGATCCCGAAGAGCTGGGGCTGGCTCTTCTAATCGCTTCCACCACCTCCGCTGAACTCCCTAATAGATCGAGACGCTGGTCCGACGACGGGTCGATTCGGCTGATGCTGTGCTGGTGAACATGTCCGTAACTGGTTGGTCGCTCATCCCCGCTGTCGCCACTTTGCCCGGCCGACGGGAACTGGCTGTTCATGTCGTCGGTTACCGCAAGGGAAGAGCCTGAGAGACGCTTCTGCGAATTGGTCCTGTCAAACGGAAGCCGGGCCGAAGCAGTCCCCGATGCCCCATCAGGGAACGTGGCCGAGGCGGCAGGTTCATTGGGTGGCACTAGATTGACCAGAGGATTCTTGATCAGGTCCACACCAGAGTTGCGCTTCGAGCTTTTTCTAGGCACGTCGGGCAGAGGTTCCAGCTCAACTCCGCGGGTGGTCCTCCTTGACGCCTGTCGGCTGGTCTTCGCAGAGTTCAGTCGACTGGGCATATTGAAAGACTCGCCGGCATCAAGATCAGGCAGAAGGGGTGGGCCCTCCGCGAGTTTTGATGTCCCAATGTCCCGTTCCTCTTCGTCGTCGGCTTGTGACTCATCCCCGTCATCACTCAGGAGATCTCTCTTCTTGCCTCTCTTCGCTCGCGGGGAGGAATCTTCATCGTCACTTTCGATAGGACCATTGCGTAAAACACCCATGGCAACAGGGATGCCTTCTGGGGGACCATCGTCGGCAAATTCGCCCCCGCGTGCCTTCATCGCCGGGGGCATTCTGGCGCTTCGGACAACTTCGAACCCTTTACCCTTTTCTTTGGTCTTTCCACCAAATAGTCCCTTTAGCCAGCCTGTTGCAGTTGAAACAGGGCTCGTCGGATCTGCAGGCCCAGTTCCCAATTTCCTTCCCGGCCCGTCTGAATTCAAGGCTGGTCCTCGTACGCCGTAGTAAAAGTCGACCTCTCGAGTCGAATAGTCCGCCCTAGGTGCAAAGACCGGCGTGTATGCTTGGGGCGGCGCTGGCGTTTGTCCTCTTGTTGGCGAGCCATCCGCATCTGGAAAGTCCTGGAAAGAGGCTCCAGCCTTGCTCAGCCGTTTGTCTGCGAGATCTACGCTCCCAACAGATTGACGACTGCGATGATGAGGGGGTGTTCCTCCTATATCTTCATTGGTTTGGCGCCTGGCCCGAGGCGGACGATAGTATGGATCGGCGGTTGGCTGCGGCCGAGTTGCTTGCCCAGGCGACGGCAGGAAGGAGAAGGTGCTAACCTCTCCTGGTGTGCCCGGGGTAAAGTTACTGCCGCCCATTGGTAGTGAGTAAGCATCGATACTGCGACCGTCCAAGACGCTGGAGCTTCGCTGCTGCTGATGTAAGAGTATGCCCATACTACCCGCAGATTCGCTCCGCACACGACCATATCCCCTCTTCGAAGCTGGCGCAGTATCTAGCATTGCCGATGTGCTCAATTGACTTTGACGGGACGTTGCCCCACGCCTTGATGTACGCCTCTGGAGTTGGCGAGCTCCGAATATCTTGGACAAGCCTCCTCTCGTCTGACCCCGGGAATCGTCTCCTCCAGCGCCACACATACGGGCGACAACTTCAATGATGGTCTGCAAAGCATTGAGGAAAAAGCCAAAAACGAGGACTCCGCCGTGTATCAATAGGATGACATATCCGATCCACCCTTTGGGCCCTTCAAGCACTCCCATACTAGGCGAGAAGGCGACCATAAGAATAACAGTGACGAAACGTAACGCCGAAAATCCCGTGTGATAGGCGTTCATCGACGTTGGCGAATGGAATGGGCGGAAGGCATGTAGGGTCAGCATCTGGACAACCTCACAAGCAGCAAGGATAACCAGTTGGGCGATGCCAGACGCTTGGACCGCCCCCAGCGCGATACCCCTGAGAAACGTCAGAAGAACCGGGATGAGCGCAAACGCAGCCGCTTCGTCAGAATACGTGTTGTACAATGGCCCATAGAGCAAGACCGTAGGCAGATCATCGAACAAATGCGATCGAGGTCTTGTCGAGGCGATCAAATATATGAGCCAGGCTGCAAAGCCCACGATGAGAGCTATAGTCACCACAGCCAAAGCCACAAGGTAAATCGAGGATCGAGATGCGACAACCAGTTGAAAGAGGGACAAAGTGACTATTGGCAGCAAAAAGTAGCTGAAAACCAGTCGGATCACATTGCCCACGGAGAAGGGCATGTTCTTGGCACGCAGGTCCTCTTCGGGGTTTTGTCGAACATAGCGGAAAATCCAGCGGAAAAAGAAGCCCAGCTGTATGGCGGAGAGAACAAGCGCAAATATGACCAGCAGCCAGACCATCATCCCTGCCCAAATATCTTCGACCTGACTCATCCCCACCAAGCGGGCGACGCTCTCTAGGCCATAAACGCTGCTACCGTCATAAACACTGGTAATGTTCTGGGTGACGTACACGCCATCCTTTATATTCGCCCACGGTTCGGCTTGAGATACAAAGCTCTGGTTGAACATGAGAGTGGACCATGCCCCATTGCTGATTACTGGTTGATAGTAGCCAGGATAACTTAGGGATAAACCGCCCGTCAATACGATGAACTGAATATACTGAAGACAGTCGCCAAATCCCGGGGTCACTAATCGGAGTAAGTCGGGATGCCTGCCGTAGTTTGATGTCCAGTGGAATACGTCGCTGGTTCCCCAAGGACTGAAAACGCCAGCAAAGACGGTTGCCACACCAACCAGCAGCAGAACAAAGACCGGAAGGAATCGAAGGAACCAGGAAATGCCCCCCAGACTGGGAGTAACCACACCAGATATACAGCCGATAGACGTAGCTCTGGCGTCTCCGTTCCAGATTATCAGGGTTGGCGCAAACGAGGTGAAGGCGTAAGACGTCGAGAAATCATTCGACAATTCGAGATACGGTAAATCCTTGAAAGCACTAAATCACCGGTCAGCTTTCCGAATCAAGATTAATGTGAGCGATAGGACCACAGGGTCTTTGCCCATTTCCTTCTCCTTTGCGACATACATGGGAGTTGTGTTGAAGACCGGACCCATGGGACACTGAGCATTCTTAGTACTATTGCAGAAATTGGTCGTTGCTCTGAAGGGCTCATAGCTCAGAACATCGACTTTGCTGAAGAGGGTGGTCGCCTTCCCGTTCGGTCCGTCTGGCTGGTTTTGGATCTTGCCATTGAGAACGCCCCCTGGTGCATCCCACTGTTTTGAGTCACTCCAAGGAGGCAGGGTAGTATTACCGACAGTGCCGGTGATGTTGCCATAGACTCTAACTCGGAGATTGTGAGTCGGATTTTCGAGGTCGAAAACGGCATCTAGATAAAGAGGAACCCATTGGAGTTGGGCATGGTCGGCGTTATTGCTGGCGATGTAATTGCCGGGTAGGCAATTGTCGAATGGGAGCAGGACGGCGGATGCAGGCTGGACACAGAGCAGCGCAAGCAGCAAGAGAGCCAAGTGGCAGGCGGCCGGTAAGCAGGGTCGAAATCGCCGTATGGGGCTGTCTCGTTGGGGTCTATATCGATGCATGGTGGCATGGCGGTCGCTCGCGGTCGCGTCGTGTAGCCAATCTGGCGTGTCGTCGTGTCCAGGCGGTCTCGTACTCATAGCGACCGGCAAGAGGTAATTCTCTGGTTCGACATCATCACAACTTCGGCCTTCTATTGAGTGACAGCGAGGACTGGGACCTCGCATATTCTCTTTGCCCAGAGCCGTACGACGAGAAGTTCGGAACTTTTCCCAAATACCAACAACGGGGAACAGTATTGCCGAGACGTCTACAGCCGCATCGTGTTGAGCACCCAATCGAGGTTTGGCCAAACTGACAGAAAACCAATTAAGCTAACGGGGCGGCGAGTCTGAAACAGCTTGGGTCGACTGATCGGGGGTAAAGGAGTAGAATATTAAGCGGGAGAATACGGGCAACGGCAGTAGGTGAGTAAATGAATATCCAAATAAGTGAGGAAGTAAGCAGTATGACAAAGGGAATTCGAAGTCGATTCTTGCACAGCCCAAAGAATGATCTCGACAAGAACGATGCTAAGATAAGAAAGGGTGAAAAGTAATCGCGGTACGGGTTAGGTGCGGTAGGAGGTAGGCAGGCAGGCAGAGTGACTGACTGTCAGTCAGTAGTCGTACCAGGAGGTGGAATTGGACCGGGCTAGGCAGTGCGCGCGCGCTTCGCTGGGTTGGGATGCGTTGCGTTGCGTTGCGTTGCGTTGCGTTGCGTTGCGGCGTGGAGACTGGGGGGGGGGGGCGGTGTTCCTTAGAATGGGGACCTGGAGCTGGAGAGGAGAGAGAGGAAAGCGAAGCGAAGCGGAGCGGGCCAGACAGATAGACAGACAAACACAGACAGGCTTCGGCACCCAAAAGAAAATGATAAATTCAAGTGCGGCCCAGGGATTCTCCTTGGTTGATTGATTGCTGGTCGCGTCCTTGCCCACTGGCTAACAAATATACAGGACGTGTTATTTTGATTGATCTGATTGATTCTCCCTTTTTTTTTCCCCCTTTCTTTCTTTCTGTGATTTTGAATTCTTGCCCTGCCTTTCTGTTTGGGCCAAGCCGCACCACAAGGGATGAGAGATGGCTCTGACGTGAAGCTAAAGCAGGTGCAATTGACTTATCGACGCGCCTTTCTAGATGGTTTGAGCTAAAGTTGAGGCAGCTAGCATGAACCAGGAAAAGGTTTGCAGCGAGCGGGAGGGAGATATCAAATGAAACGAACGAGTGGTGATGACGAGGAGGGGAAAGAGGAGGGAGAGAAGATGGGAAGGTTCTGGCTGGCAAACAAACGAGAGGAAGTCGGTCCTATAGAGTTGAAGGTACGATATAGCCGACTCATTCAAACATTAACCAAGCATAGCACAACAGAGTCTTCATACTCGAGGGATCTCTAGAGAAGAGACTCCTGGCCATGCCGCTGTTATTTGCTACGCAACGCTACAGCTCTGTAGTCTGTCCTGTAGTCTGTCCCGGAGGCTGTAGGCTGTAGCTGGGAGGTACATACATGTGGTAGTGCATGTACGGGACTTGACTCAACTCAGGTACTTACTTCCCTAGGTTATGTACGTAGTGGTTGATGCGCTAATGCACCTTGGTTTAAACGGCCAGCTGGAACGGTTGGTTCCTAATAAGCTGCCTGCTGTCCTCATGCGTCGTGTTGATTATGAACGGCTGAAGCGGTCCAATAGGCACATACAAAACCGCCTGTCCGGCACACTCATACCGTGGTTTTTATTATTATCCTCCCTCGTCTCCCTCGTCGTTGTGGCATTCAAGTTTGGTTGAGTGTCGGGCACTTTCCCATTAATCTTGACTGTCGATCTTTCAGCGGATCCTATAAAACGTCTAGTATGTTGCATTTCCACTCCTGACGTCAGTCGCTGCGGTTTTCTAGCAAATCGTGAAACTTGATACAACCTATTTCACCGTAAGAACAGTTCTGGGGGGGTGGTGCACGCGTGGTGTTCCGTTCGAGGAGATCCTACTGCATACAACAACCCATGCCAAGGTGAGATTGTCGACAACGAAGACCTCCTTACGCTGCTTCCATTGGGCTTTTTTCGTATCGGATGGGGAGGGGCAGAGGCGCTGACTGATAGGCAGATAGGAGCGACCAGTTAACCTGCCAACATACTCAGCCATGCTTCTCCATCAACGATTGCCATTCGCTTGGCGAGGCTGCAACTCATACCCACTGGGGAGAATGGGCTCGCGTTTCACAGACTGTAGGCGAGAGCAGAGTAGGCGAGTCTTTTGATCTACCGGCGCTGCAGCTGAGAAGTCCTTGGTTTGTTTCATCGCCGTGGAACCCCGATATATGCATGTGTGTGATGTGTGATGTGTGTAAACAAATTCGTCCAACCACTCGGCGGCAGCCAGCTCAGAGGGTAGGCCCACTTCTCACTTGGGGTATCATCTCGAGATGCTCTTTGAGAGGTCAACCATCAACACACGACTCGCCAGGTTGTTTCGTTGTACCGTTCAGCAGGCAGAGGTTTTGTTCTTTTCCAAACCAGAGCAAACATCCCACGCTCCAAGTACCTGTTATGCGCTCACAAGACTGTATATCTTCAATACATGCAGCTTGCTTGCTTGGATGGCGTCGCGGCGTCGCAGCGTGGTAGCGAAGCAGGTCATCGAGTAGTTGTTCGCTATGATGTTGCTATATTAAGTGTCGTCTGGGCGTTGCATCATTGGGGGAAGCCAGTGAGCGTCAGCGCTAAGTACTAGGTCCGCAGCCACAACTTGACAGCAACGCAGCACTCTCTGCAAACTGTAAGCCAGCCTGTCTGCTTGTGGCTTCGTGAAAGGTAAGGTTAGGTGATTGAACAATGCTGGGTGCTTATCAGTTTGCAGTCTTCATAAAAGAGTCATAAGATCAGCTCGTATAGCCTGATGAGAACAACTCCCCCGGACAAAATGCTTAACGCAGTGAATGTGTGGACTGGTAGAGTTTCGTATCTATTCTGGCCAGTCACACGTCGGTGCTGCTGGTTGTGCTGCAGCGTGTGGAATACTTCCCGGGACATCTCATGCAAATACAAATACGAGCAAGAGAGCTGTGGCGCATCGAGATCGACGGCCAGGATCGGGCTGCGGGAACTTGTGAAGCACAAAACCACTTCATTGTGGTAAGGTGACATGACATGGAAGGAAAGCTAGCCCCATATCAACACATGGCAACGCATCCAACACTGTTTGTCATACAGACGACTTCTTCTTAGCAGTAGAGCATGTCCAGCTAGGTCAGTAATGATTGGCGTTTGACTGTGTACTGTTGGCCGTCAGTGTGTGCTCTACGTTGTACGAACAAACTCGGTTGTCAACTCCAATATAGATGGCCGGCCGCACGAGCTTTACTAGATACAAAATCAGCATCAATGGAGGCTGATTGGCTCGAAAGATGCATGCGATTGAGTATTCCATAAAGCCTTCCTCCCTTTCATTAAGTATAAAACATCGCTATTTTTCGGTTATTCTTGGGAGGTATTCGCCATTGTATTGTATTGCACTACTGTATTGGAGGGCTAACCAGTTTGTTCATACAACCATACATACCCGGTTTGCAGCTTCATCAATGCCCACAGCGACATTAAACAAGATGTGGCATTATGCAGGCAGAAGCCTTCCTTGCTACCTCTTTCGCTCCGCAGGCAAACTAAGGTGATTACCAATCGTACCACAGGCCTAAGACACGAGGTATTACCAATGAAGACGTAGAAAAGCTACACGGTGCGACACAACCCGTGGACTGTATTTCCGGTGCATGAGGGCTGGCTGTCTTCCCACTCTCTATGGTATACTGGATATACTATATACTAGGATCTACTGTCGAGACCAGAAGAATTGACGGATGGAAATCAGATTCCACTCCTAGCGCCGCCAAACATATATAAGTAGAAACTGGCCAGCACGGTTCGTATTCGATGCTTCTAAGGATGGCCCATGTGGGCCTCAGGGGATTGACAACGAATATAGTGTCCCGACATGTTGACAGCTAGGTATACGGGGTCCACGGGATGCGTTTCCTGAAAGCTGTGTCATCCAGCTAATAAGCCTCGCTCGGCTACTTCCACAACAGCTCTTGGGTGCTCTTCAGCTCTCAGAGGTGGTCTCCCGTCCGAGTTGGGTTCACCTATGGGGTAATGTGCGTGATTCGGCTTACGATGCCGCCCCTTCAAGTGCTTCGTTACTCACGGCAATAGAGGCTCAATTAGGCCCCTAGGTGCACAAAGACATTACTCAAGCCAAATGTATCAATTCTGTGTTGCCCAGGCGATGGAACCCAGTGGCACCACATTATCTATATATCTAAGTTGCAAATTTGCTAGCTCCCAGGTTATATTGAGCTCCTATACAAGCGACGGAAACAAGCAAATCAGATTCCCTCATCGAATTGAATCTTTTGGATGCACGCAGTATGGGCCGGCCGCGCCAGAATTCTGATGTGTACGCTCTGTTCACCAGTTCATGTAGTCTCAATGCTCTTTCCCTTCAACAATGCCGTCAACTGGCTCGTAATGCAAGTTTGTTCGCCAGTGATCTGCTCATTCCAGGTCGATAGCAGATGATCAAGTCGTCCCTGAACCCTACGGCCTTCCCCCATACTCATATCCAGTGCCGACTCAACGCCGACATCGTCAACGTACCCATCGAATTGAGCAATCAATGACGCGCTCCTTCGTAGTACATCTATTTCTAACGATAGTTGGGATAGTAGGTTGTGCGTTATCTCGTTATCTGGGATGTTCTCGAATGGCATGAAGCAGCTTTTTGCCCGCTCGAGTCTTCGTGGTTTCTTTTTCTTAGCTTCGGCTGCTGCGTATTTCTGACGCCTCAGAAGATAAGCACGGGAATCTCCAGTGGGAATAGACGTTGTGATAGGCTCTGAGTCTTCAACTGATGGCTCCTCTTGGGTTGTCAATGTGAAACTGGCGTTGCGCCGATTAAAAGCTTCATGATTTTGCCCCTGGTGTCGAAAACTCTTAGGGGCGTCAAAGACCCCTGTGACGCGGAATTTCATTCTCTCATCTCCGCCTGTGCTGTTTCCTCTCTGAGTGTTTGCACCCCTTGAAGTTATCATGTGGTTGTGTGAAGAGTCACTAGCTTCAGTCTCACCTGCGCCCTGCGAGTTGGAAATAAAATGATCAAGTTTTGTCTGGCCATGAGAAGGATCCAACGACGTTTTTACACTGCGTGTACCACGTTGAAGTTCTGAATGATAAGACGAATTCCAATCTTGTTGATCCCTCTGTATAGATGAGGGTGGCGTCCAGGGTGACTGGGCCCGACGGCGCGAGACCGCGTGGTGTGCCTGAGATTTCGGGGCAGCTCGATGGTTCGAAGCCAAAGGGCTCGACAAAGGACTGGCATATGGTTGTTTGAAAGGCTCTCTTGGTGAGCTGTGTCGGCCTAGTGGCAAGCCCAGGTCTCTTGGTGCTGCAACGTAGTGATGCATAATATCTGGCTCCGGGGTAGAACGAAACCCATCATCCTGATCAGCCTCCCCATATCCAGAGAAGACATTCCTATGAACGCTAGTACTCATTCTTGCAATGGACCAAGGATCAAGAGATCGTTCTGTGGCTGTTTCGGATTCATCCTTGCGGAATACTCCACTAGATGTTGAGGTAGGTTTCTCGGTCGGAAGGGGATGCCTTGACTGGGTCTTGCGTTTCTTAGACCTGTTAGTCCATTTGCTGAGATCAGTCGACATGTCACCTGTCCAACCACGGGCGGGAATTGAAAGCACGCTCTCGAAAGAGCCGGGACGCTCGCCCAGGGCTTGTTGCTGTTCTCGGCTGCGTAATGCACTTGCAGAAATGAAGCCGAGTGGTGCGGGTGTACCTGGTCTGATACCTTTACGGGTTGATTCGTCCTCTTCTCCCGCTCGTCTTCCGGGGCTGCAATCTGGGATCCCATCGATCGCATCTTGGCCTGAAGCGGCTGGCTCAAGAGCACTTTCCATCGCTTTGTTTACGGAGGATCGTGGGTTGCCGCCAATTGCTCTTGCTGGAGTCGTCATATCAAGAGAGGACTGTGTGTCTGCTGTTTGGTCATTTCCGGGAAGTAAGCCCGACTGGTTGGGCTCGCCCATATTGGTAGAGGGCGATTTCTCAGGGGCTTCGTCAGCGGGTGTTACTTCCAAAGGCTTCGCCACCAGTTGCCCATAAACTTCGGCACAGAACAATCCAAACTGGCATATCAAAACCTCCTCGTCCGAGAAAAGAACCTCGTCTTTCGAGGGTTCAATGTTGACGTCATAGCTACCTGGTTGACAAATAATGTTGAGGCACATAAAAGTATTCCTAATCGGGATTTCTTGGTTGCCTGTACTCGACGAGCTGGTCACATACTTCTAATATGTTGATAACAGCTTCTTCATGGCACCTTTATTGGCTGTCAGGGGTCGGCGGTCGACTGAGAAGTAGCGACCCTTTGGCAAGGTATGCATCTGCGCGTCCGGCTTGGCTACGACTGCTTCGAACCCAAACGAGGGCTGAGTCAAGTCGTTCTGTGATGTGTTGCAGCGTTTCACCAGGCATTGAGACAATACTGCAGCGCCATGGACTTGAAGCACTGCTTCTTGTAGCCCAGCAGTTGGTTTAGGGGCGTAAGACCAGTTCAAGCGCGGCACCTTTAGAACCTTGAATTGAAGCCGCAACTGCGGTCTTGCCATGGCATATGATCGCAGAAGTTCTTTGATGTCATCGAGAGACCTTGAGGCGTCTTTGATTACCACCTGCTCCCGGACGGGCGTCTCATTATACAGCCCACTGACAATGACGGTGGTTCCAACTGGAGCGGATGCAGGATGGTGTGTCAACACGCCGCCGGTCTTTGGGTGGAGCTGAAGAGAAGCCGCCAGAGGATCCGAAGAGGTCTTCGTGACGACAGAAACCTTGGCTATGGAATTGGCGCTTGCCAGGGCTTCTCCACGGAAGCCAAGTGAAGTATTTGCTCGAAAACTCAGCTCTTCGAAGGTCCTCAACTTGCTTGTGTGACCACGACGGCCCAGGGAGTCGTAATCGTCCGGGAAGATTCCGATGCCATTATCCCGAACCTCTATTTTGTCTACTGTGTTGGACGAAATGATGATTTCGACTGTTGTTGCTTGAGCATCGATGGCGTTGTCTAGCAGTTCTTTGACGAGGATGACCGGAGATGCGATGTTGATATGGCCAGCCAGCCGCTTGGCCACTGAGTCCGAGAGGGCAGCAATGGACATGCTTGCCACACAATCCGAGTACTGTCCACGAGGAGTGCAACAAAGTAATATAGACGAGGACAGATGCACTAACATAGAACTCAAGGACATAGGGGAGCCCAGAATGTAGTATAAGTAATGTGTTCTGGGTGTTCTGGTGTTCTGGGTTGCCTCTACTCTACATGTTGGAACAATTTCAGGCCTCGAGTGAGTCGGGGCGTTTTTTTGTTTTGTTTTGTCAAGTTGAAAACCTCAAGTGCCAACAGAGAAGAAGGCGCAGTATGCGGTTGCCTCTTAGGAAGTAAGGTCAATGTAATTATTACATTAGGTACAGTAAGTCGTAAAGAAGGTGCCGCAGACCATGAGTGAGGGTAGTGGGCTGTATTAACACGTACTTGCCTAACTGAGCCGTGCTAGTCGTGAAACAAACAAACCCCCGCCAATCAGCAACTCGTAGGGGGCCGTAGGGGGTTCCAGGGGGCTTTCGTCATTTCTGGAGAGCAGCTACGAATGGGGAATGCCCCTCCTCAATTGGTTTGCTCCATGCATACGTAACCTTAGCTCAGACCCGAACCTTCACCTCCCTCCTTCGTTTGCGACACAGCAAGAAAGAGACAAACCCAGCATCTATCTTTCTATCTCTTTGATTTCAAAACTATCGTTTGGTCCTTCCACCCAATTGCCATCTTTTCGACATAACTCTCACCACACCCTCCAACAACAAACTACGACAGTAGCAATCATGGCAAGCTCTCTGAAGGGACCGACCCCGCAACAGCACGACGGCAGCGCCCTGCGCATCGGTATCGTCCACGCCCGCTGGAATTCTACCATCATCGAGCCCCTGCTCAAGGGCACCAAGGACAAGCTGCTGGCCTGCGGAGTCAAGGAGGCCAACATTGTCGTCGAGTCGGTCCCGGGCTCTTGGGAGCTGCCCATTGCCGTCAAATCGTGAGTACAATTGGAACGTTGCACTTGCACCCTTGGTCGCTGATGCGACACATTTTGTCTGCGTCGAAGGGAATCCCTCCTCCTGCTAGGAAGTCCAATGACCCAGAGAATTAAGTGAGCTAAACTGACGGGCAACTACCGCTTTCCAGTCTCTTCTCCGCCTCGCAAGTCCAAGCTAGCTCAGCTGGCGGTGGTTCTGCCGGCGATCTCCTCGCCTCCTCCACGACGGACCTGACCGCCCTCTCCTCCTCGGCCACGGCCTCGGCACCCTTCGACGCCATCATCGCCATCGGCGTCTTGATCAAAGGCGAGACGATGCACTTCGAGTACATATCCGACGCCGTCTCCCACGGCCTGATGCGTACACAATTGGACCTTGGCATCCCTGTCATCTTTGGCGTCCTGACGGTGCTCAACGATGACCAGGCCAAAGCGCGAGCAGGCATACTGTCGGGCAGCCACAACCACGGCGAGGACTGGGGTCTGGCCGCTGTCGAGCTCGGCGTCAAGCGAGGTGCGTGGGCTCAGGGCAAGATGGAGTAAGGCGTGGTATATGATTACGGCAAATGTACGCTGAGAGCCGATTTTGGAAAGGAGAAAAAAAGAAACATCCCGGGTTACTGGCGTTCGAGGATATGAGACTTGGTCAAGCAAGGTAGAGGTGATAGTAAAGCGCTGGTCTATACTTCCTATGCAATTTGAGATGGCCCAAGTCAGGATCATAGGCAAGCCGGCGATACTCGCTCTTGGATATGCATCACGGACACTGGTATACGGCATATAAACAATCCCAGATCTAATGGGAAATACAAACGAAGGAAAATATATGGAGATGACTAGTCTGTGAGGTTGTTTAAGCCGGACTAGATGGCGTTTAGTGTCTAATAAGGCTCTGTCACAGTAAATCCTTGCTGCTAGCAGTTCCATGTTGTAGGATATGATCTGCATTCGGATGGAATACACACCTGAGATATACTTGATCCGTTCATATACTCATAAAGCTGGGCGTGACCTTGACAGTGGACTGCCGAGGCAAGCCATTGCAAGATTTATTATCAGGCCACAACATGTACGACATGAGTATCATGAACTAGCTGGGAAGGTTTATTGAGGGTAGATCTGGTATGTGTTGTATTAAATTAGCTTGTATGTAGGCCGAGCGAGTTCTAACACATAAATCGTGGATCCGCACAATCTCATGGTATGATCGCTCTTCACTCCATCCATTCCATCCATCCATCCATTCATCTCGTAATGCTTTTAGTGTGTGTGTGGTGGGTTGTCTCTCTCCGTCTCTCACCCCTTTCTCTCATCCCGCGACACGAACGCGCACCTCCCCGCTCATCGCGCTCCCATCATATTTTTTTTTGTGTTGTAGCTTATATCCAATGTTCGAAAAAAGGAGGAAAAATGAATGATGCCACCACGCCAGCGCCTGATAATGTTGCCCCTCCAAGTTACCCGAGCCAAAAGAGCTTGTGCTATCCTACTAACAATGTACAGACTCGCACATCCCAAGTTCAAGAATAATCCAAATGTCGTCTAAATCCGTTAAGACATAAGGACTTGGCTCTGTCGACGTCCGAAAGGAGAAATAGCCATGCAAGACCGAACAAATATCTAACTAGGACTTTTCCCCTTGTCATGCTTTGCCGAAATAAGATGTATGATTCCAGGTTGTTGCAAAATGCTGGAAGGGACTCTTTGTTAATGCCAAGATATAAAAACCACAGCAATACGCACGTTTAGCTGATGAGAGATCCGAGCTCACTGCCGAAGGACTTCTTAGTCCTCCACATGCTCTTCTTCTTCTCTCGCTTCGCCTTGAGCTCCTCCCAACCCTTCTCGTCATCGTCGTCGTCGTCATCGTTTGCTACTTTGGTTTCGCCAGAGAGTTTGGAGAGGGTAGGAAGAGCACCGGACATAGTCTGGGTCCTGGAGTGTACATCCAGTGGCGCCATACTAGACACGGGCCGGTAACGCCCAGGGAGACCAATATTGCTGCGCTCAGAAGGGGCAATCGAGGGTGCGTAGCCAGCACCCTGAATGCGAATGGATGGCGTATACCCTGCATTGGGTGGTTGGATCCATGATGACGAACTAGGCTGAACCATGCTCATTGTTCGCATAGCGGAATCTCCCCGCACAGAGCCCATGTTGTTGTTGCTCATCCCCATACCGTTCCCCATGCCATTGCCCATGCCCATGCCTATGCCCATACCCATACCCATACTGTTGCCATTGCCCATTTGGAGCGGATCGCCCAAGAAAGAGGTCCGGTTCATATCTGACATAGACCCAATTGACTGGTTCGGCATGTGGCTCATAGGACGAGGAGGTCCTTGGCCAGGCATTTGCATATTCATATGCATAGGTGTCTGGCTCGTGTTCTGACCAGTCATCATCTGCATGAACTGCATCTGCATCTGCATAAACTGCGTCATCTGTTGGGTCATCTGAAGCTGGGCTTGGTCACCGGGTGTTGTCGGCATCTGGGGATACATCATTTGAGGCGGGATGCCTGCGACCGGATCGAAACCTCCGGGCATGCCATAGTTCATTGGCATTTGCATGGATGAGGGAAGTGCGTTCTTTCCATCGATCGCCGGGCTTCCCCGTCTCAAAGCCCTTTGTCTTTCCTCGTTGGCAATAACGCCCACTAAGCCTCCAACAGGCGCAGCTCGACTCTGCTGAGCAGGGGCACCTCCGCCAAGAGCAAAAGACTCTCGGGGTGGTTGGTTGATGAGCCCAGCACCCAAGAATGGATCTTGAGGCAGCTTGCGTGCGAAGGCTGGAAGAGGGCCACCGGGTCGAGGACCGTTATCTCCGGAAACCGAGCCTGGGCCAACGGAATATGATGGCGCCATAGATGCCCTTAGGTTGGGGTTGGAGCCTACGGTACTCAGTCGGATCGGCGGACGGTTCTTGTTGGGGAAGCCATGTGCGGCCAAGATGCCAAGGGGAACATCTTCATCTTCCGAGGCGTCGGAAGGAGGTGAGTTTGAACCACTTGGCCCTGGTGTGAGGTTCAAGGGCAGGTTGGGTGTGCTCATCGACATGGAGAGATTTGGTCGCGGAGCGGCCATCCCAGGCTGCTCACCAGTTACCTTCATCATCTGTTGTCGGTAGACCGTCATATGAGCTTCCTGCTTGCGTCTCTGCTTCGCTAATTCCTTGGTCTTTTCCGCATCGTCTTCCTCGTCCTCGTAATTATCCTCCTCTTCGTCGCTGGAAACGTCCTTGTTACCTGAATCAGTCTGTTGTCGAACCTTGTCTCGTTGGTATTTTTCAAACTCGGCAGGGGTCATGACCTTGTTCTTGGGCGGTCCATTTCCTCTGTTAGAGCCATGGCCCGTAGACCTTGAAGCACGGCCAAATGAGCTATCAAACATGTTGTCGTCGCCATCGAGCCTCGCGGGCCTTGTATATGTTTCCCGGAGGTTACCCAATGTGTCCTCGTTTTCCCTGGCGGCATTGGAACGTCCACCTGTCGAGTGAGCCAAGTAACTTGTGGCAGCTAACGAATCTTTCAACAATGCGGCATCCTCATCCTCCTCAGGCGGCGATGGCCTCGATTGCAGTGAGGGGTTAACACGATGTCTTGGCACAGGAGGTGGTGTGTTCTCATCTGCTGGTGGTGATATGATCCCTCTTGGTGATGCGAGCCCTCTTGGCGAACCGAGAAGGCCATCGTTCGATGTCTGGCTGTTCCAGGATTTGGGCGGCGCTTCGACCGCAGAGATCCGATCAAGATGCAGTGGTGTTGGCTGGTTCGCGCGGTTACCTGTCAGGTTCCGCGAGCCCAATGGAGTCCGCCCCGGGTCCTCCTTTACAGTTGCCACGCTGGCGCGTTTGTTGAAGGCCGAAAGCATGTTGCTCAAATCACCTCCCAAATCCAGTACAAAATCTCGGTCTTCCACCTGGGGCGGCGTCGCTGTGGTAACAGTTGAGGCAGTTTGTGCTCGCGACCTATTTCCTGGAGTTTGCGGATCATAACTGTCGGGAACCGAGGGAACAGGTTCGTCGGCAGGAATAGTGGGCAAGCTGTTCTTCTTAGAGCCGCCAAAAGAGAAGGTCCTCCCGGCTTGTTTCAGAAACCCACCCCCTGAAGACTTTTGCGGTACGTGCCCAGGGCCGTCATGCACTGACTTTCGTGGTAGACTCCTCCCATCCTCCATTGTGGCTGTGAAATCGGTCGACGATGGGGCTGTCGAGGCATTGCTATGACGCGAACTGTTGTCAGAAGTTGTTTTAATTGTCGTAGAGCTTCCACTGCCGCTTCAATTGATTAGCCCTCGGACCCAAAAAGTCTTAGACACAGCCTCGCCGTGCTATCTAGGTAGTAGGAATGCGGGCCTAGATGGCATGCCTGTGTTGCGGACAGCAGCCACTGTCAAGAACTGCACTCCATATTTTTATAGTGCTTTCTCCGGTGTTGCTGCATGGACTCCACGCCATATGTGCAGGGTGCAGGGAACCCTGATCGCTCGTGGGTTGCTACTTACCGATTCGACTTCATGTTTGCGAAGATGTTATCTTCTGTTGTGATCTCGGACAGGGTCGTTTTCGGTATTCCTCCAGTCGCCTTCATTAATCTTACTCCACCGTCAAACGACTTGCCACCTGCAGCTCCCACTTCGGTACGCTCAAGAACACGGAATGAGGACTCTACCGGTGCATCGTGATCTTCAGTGACTTGCGATTTCCGCCGAAAATTGACCGGGAACCTAGGCATATAGGCGGGTATATGGGGGCGTTAATGGAATCACTTCACGCCCACAGAACGTCAAGAGGGTACCAAGATAGCGTGAACAGTTGACGGGCGCAAAAGAGAGTATCGATGTTCCTCTCTATAATTGACCGGGTATCGCGGGCAGCTGCATGATGCGAGAAGCTCAAATTAGTTCAATGTTCGTAGTAATGTCAGAGCAGACAGGTCCGCCGCGCTCTCTCTGTGCGTGTCTCTCCAATCTCTGCTGTCAGGGCCGCCTTCTGTCGGAAACTGGAACAGCATCGCCCCCCGACAGCGCGCCAGAGGGGTTATAACTTTTAGATTGGGGGTGACAGAAAGCGGCTTTGGCAAAGCGCGTGGGAACAGAGTACGGCTGGTCTGCCCCGTTTCATTGGACGGACTCTGCGCAAGCACATCCTTTTCGAAGCAATCGGGCCAGTGCCAGGAAACTCAAATAAATTTAGGCGAGACATTGACACTGGGGACTGGCTCGAGAGGCTTCCTTCCCCAATACGCTGAATCCGCATAGGCCGATGTCACATGAAGAGCGTCGAGAAGAACGGAGTATGCAGAAGAGAATCCTTTCAAACTTACATTGCAGCTGGAAAGAAATGAAGGGCAAATAAGGCGACGGAAAGCCAAGGAGAAATCCTTGGATATTAAGTATAGGTTGATTGATTGATTGCGTGTACGACGGCAGAGTTCTTGTTTGTCGGCAGAGATGCAGTATTCGAGTATATTGGTCGAGAAAATGGAACGATTTTGCAGTGGGTGGACGGAGTAGTTGGACCACAAACGAACGTGGCCGTGCGGAATTCGATGAGACAAGACAAACAAGCCGAGAGTGAGGGACTGTCAGGGAAGAGCTGGACGGCTGGGAAGGAGATGCTTTTCTGGCAACGAAGCACGCTGGGACTGAGAGGGGGAGGGTCACAACTGTAGAAGCTCCCAAATAGCCAACAACAAGACTCTGGAGGACAGAGGACGATCTTCTAGAAAGAAAGATGGATAAGGTGGAAAAGGGATGGAAACAGGTCTTGATGACGGCGAGTGAGGCAAGGATGCATGTTATTTTTTTTCCTTCTGTCCCTTTCCCACTGGCACACCCATCCCAGCCTGGGCCGATGGACACTGCTAGCTAGGTAAGTTAGGTACCTACTCTATTTTTATTAAGTAGGTGGAGAGGTAGCGAGACGCAGCATCTGCCCAGCCCACTAGTTCTCCATAATATCTTTGTATCTCAAGCACCCACAGCTAAACCAGCACCAAGCATGGTATGGTGTCGCTTTTTCTTTGCTGTTTGCCTTCTTTTTCCTTCTGTTCGTCTTGTTCTTTTTTGCCTGCCAATGCCAATGCAAAATGCCAAATGCAAAATGCAAAACCAAGGGTCCATCTGCTCGCACGCTCTTGGGTTGACGCCAAACGGCGAGGCTAGTCTTTGTTTGCTTGGATGTGACTTTTCCCAAGCCTGCAAGCAGCAGCACCATACCATTAGGCCCGCGGTCGATCATTAATGTATGCGAATCTGTGATGTATTACATGTAGGTAGATGGCTGGGTCTGGGCTTTGCAGGACTTTACACATTTCCTAGGTATACCTAATTAGAGTACGGAGTAGTACTAGATATCTCGCCTACCGCCTACCTAGGCGCGGTAAGCATCTTTTCGTTGGGGCTGGTTCGTGGCGGGCTCAATGTCGAACCATTCACAAACTTGACTCCTCCTCCTCTCCTCCCATCTGGGCACCTCACCTGCCCCTCTGTGGCCAGTCACGACACCGCACTGATGGGGATGACCAGATTTGCAAGACAAGACAGGCGCCTCCCGTTGCTCTTTGCTTGGGTTGCTCATTGCTCATTGCTCGTTGCTCGTTGCTCGTTGCCTGCTGAGTGGAGTGGTGTTGTGACTTGAGGAGACCAGACAATACATACATACCGCCCAGCCAGGGTACCTGAGCAGGGGACAGACAGGGGTAGGGAATGGATGCGCAGCTGGGTTTCGTTTCTCTCTGTCCGAGGTACATAACATCTACTCTATACACATCACATCACACATCTCGAGTCTCCAGTTCTCCAGTGGCCTGCCTGCCTGCCTGCCTTACTTACATAAGTTCCACGTATTATGGGGTTAATGTTGTTGTAGTTCTGCTGGAATTTGGTGCATCTGTGCTGCAGTTCCAGCACGACTACATACATAACGGCCAACCTTCCGTGCCACCTACAGCGTAAATCCTGCCTCCAAGGCCTGGCTTGACCATACTTGACTTCCCTTCCTCAGGTACCACTGCACCTAAAAACCGTTCCAGGGGATTCATAAGGGATCAAGGAGAGATTTGGGTAACATTGGGTCAGACAGTGGCACCCAGGCACGGGTCACTTGGACCAAGTTTTTTCTCGTACTGAAGTGGTAACTGAACCTTGATTTCCGACCACCCACCCCCGAGAGACCCCATCGGCCTCAATGCGCTACGCTCTCCGCCATCAGGTCTACGAGGTCTTGGCGCGCAAGCCAGCTTGGGTCATCAATCTGATCCATCCAGTCAGCAGCAGCAGCTGTATGGAGGTGTCTGATTATGTAGATTACGGCTACTGTTGAGAATTGCTTCGGCGGCGGTGGCAGGGCGACGGAAAGAGAGAATGGCATTCCCTTTCCACCCCGTTTCCCTCTAGGTGCGATGCGTAGCTTCTTGCCTGCATGCTATCCAACCAAAATAAATCGGTGTGTAAATGGGTGAAGTTGGTTGCCAAGGGGGACAAAACTTGGGAAGACAGACAGACAGATAGGCAGACAGAGACAGATGCGGCTTTGCTGGCTTGCTCTTGCGGTGGTCATTTCCGACATTGGGGAGCTATCTCTCCAATTTCCCATCTAGGTATTGGCGGGAGGTTGGCGCAACGACTATTGTGCAAATAGCCTAGAGGCGACGACTGCAGTAGAGAACCAACCATGTACTGTAGGTAGCCAATGGATGGGCCAGTCCTGTAGCACGCCTCTCGGTGCCAGACCAGCTCGGCGATGGCGCCAGAGAGAGCCACTCTGATATGCAAGCTTCAATCTTTGCTCAGCCAACCGACCCCCCCCAATCAGCTTTACATAGATAGCAGGTGGTGCTCGCACGCTGTTGTTTCCATTACATTGGGCCATCACGCGGTATACGTCACGAACAATTCGTAATGTCAGGGGGAGCTTTTGTCGCAAGCAATTAAGCATATGCTGCGATGCAGTCCCTGTGCGGTATTGTCTTGCGGTACAGCGTCTGGTTGGCGGGCCTATAGAGGTTCACTCTAAGCAGCAGCCCAGATAGTGAATTAGGTTTGACCATGGTTGCAACCGTCAGTGGAAACTGTCGTGGTACCTGAGACTTCGGATTGATGTGCAAGTAGCTACTCAACCCCGTGTTTATTATCCCCAGTCAAGTCGCATCGAGTAGTCATACCTAAGGTGCATATTTATTTGAAAGTCCTGCAAGTATACACTTCTACATACATACTTATGTTGACTCCGTGTATATCAAGGTTCCGTAGAGAGTCTCACGTTATCCTCTGGTTTATGACCCTACTGCATGCGATCTCCAACGGTCAACCCCGTAGATGACTCGCATAGCTGGGTAGCCATTAGGTTTACTTTGCTGTTCACTAGGAATTTATGATCCCGTCTCGGGTAAAAAGACTAGATTCCGCCGCGGTCTCTCCTTGGTGGAAAGTTGCACAGCAACGCTCCGCTGGGTTTCGAAAGGAGACCTCAGAGAAGCCTTAGACATGCATGCGATGGCGCGCAGGCGCATGATGTGTTTACCAAGTTACGCGGTACTCAGTATCGCCAGTCTATAGGGAGATCGCGACTTGCCTGTGCAACGAATCGAGCCCATGTAGGCGGTATGCTAGCATACCTCAGTATACATCGTGCAAGGTTGTATTAGAGATGCGGGTGGATACGGATATATACATAGCATCCATAGTCTTGGATCAAGAGGCTCAAAAAGCCTGGCACCGTTCCGGAGTCCTGCCCGCGGCTTGGCGGGTACTTGAAGGATATTGCAACCGTAAAACCTGATCGATCGCTGTAGTAGGCACCACTATTGTCCGCACCGCTCTTGGCTCACATATCCAGTGCCAATGATGCTTTTGAAGAACGATCAAAAGTAGTACATCCATATACTTGCCCAATCGCAGGGAAATCCCCAGTCGACCCGCTCGTAGGAGGCTACCGAGAGTCCGAACCCAATGCACAACTCTCTCAAACAAACCGTTGCCGTGTAAGAAACTGGCCAGGCTTAAAAAAGCAAGTACTTTGGTGCTTGCTACCTGCAGCCACCCGCATATCCTCATCAGCGGCCTCGCCCAACCTTTTGTCAGTTGATTTTTCTAGCCTGACGAACCATGACCGCAGGACCAAATCCCTCGATCAGAACCATCAACAAGTTGAAACACACGTATTCATTTTTCTTCTCTCTTCATCTTGTTCTACTACCACTTACTTATCCTTTCCCTCCCATAACATGGATCCCCGAGGCGCAGTCAACTGAGCCGAGGTGAAGTGAAGTGAGGTGAGTTGAGTGAGTGGCTTCTCGAGCTGTAAAAGTACTGTATGTAAGTGCGGACATAAGGGGCCCTTTAACTCATCCCCCCGTTTTTGCCGCTAGGCAAATTCTGCCATGATTCCCTGCACTGTGTCCAGGAGGCCATTCTCGTATTCTCCCATAGGTTATCTCGCGAATCTGCGATCGGCCATAGAGAAGGAGCGAGATAAGGAAAAGAAAGGCGGACATGCGTGGCCTAGGTCGAATCAAGGATGAACATGCATTGAATCGGCACTACTCCGTACTTCACCAAGACATCTCAATACCGAGACATACCTATGGCCTGTCAGGCCTGGATGGCTTTCCTCATATTCGCATGCAAGTGACATCGAATTCCTGGACGTACAGGTATGATGTCTCTTGTTTTAGTGAGTGAGGTCAGCCCATATCCGTGAACAATACCACAGCGGTACGCACTAACTCAGGGGCACAACTTCCGAACAAGGCAAGTTCCCGGGGGGTTTCCCCATTGAGTCATGCCATCCCAAGGCCTGAGCGCGGCCGAGAGCCCGGAGGGAGACAAGACCTAAAATCCAAGTAGGTTACAGTCCCCCCGTCGCCCTTGGTACCTGACGGGGAAAGAGTCACTTCAACTTTAAACACATACACATTGGTTGGCTACTTATATGTAATCCGGCAGTCATTGCTATGCACAGTATGCTTCTCCCGACTGGACGAGCCACTCGGAATGACGGAGGAGTCATGAGTCGATCAAGTAAGATGTATACGTATGTACTGATCAAGCGAACCAGGCGCAATCCTGGCCATTCGCTATGTAAGCACGCATAATACTCCCACCTCCCACACAGACAGGCAAAGCACGTAGGGCTACATCGCGTAGTTCCCAGGATGCTACCGGGCAGGCCGGAAATTATCACGCATCAAGCTACGATCCCCTCTAGCTGCGGTTAAGCAGATTGGATGCGTTGCACCGCACTTGCACCAGCCGACCTTCTCTATCAGTGCAGACCTCCTGCCTGCCGTAGTCTAGGCGGTACAGAGAGACAGTCTCAAGATCGACGGCCGTACTACCCACGTGCATCTTGAGACGGAGAACAACTTCAAATGAAGGAAGACACAGTTAAGGTTTGGTTTCCAATTGCGCAGCCATATGCCTGCGAGCTTGGCCCAGCGTACAAACTTCCCCCCCGCCACGTCTCTAGACTCGCTCTCATCGCCCTGTCCTGTGCGTGCTGGCTAATGCCGTTGGGCTCCGGTGGATGGTGATGTGCAGACACGAGCATTTTGCACGCAGATCCTACGAATGCATTACACCATTCGCGCCCCTGGGACTTGCTGAGGCTGAACTCATGACATCAGCCAGGGAGCTGCAAGCATACGCCGCGCTTCCACTATAACGATCAACACACGCGGCTGTCTTGCAGTCGACGCGTCAAATTGTGGGACAAGACAAGACCATATAGCAGACGTTGCATAAGGACTGTGATGACGGGCTTGTGCGATCCACCAGATCAACAACAACCTTATCAGCTTGTACCAAGTTGGTTGCTTGTTTGACTGGACTGCCACCTTGACGTGTTCTGCATTAATGGACGAGTCAGTCCCTGCTGAACTTACAGATGGCTGATGTCATGATCAGGGCCCAACGGCAATCACAGGAGAGAGATGCAATAAGACCCCGAATTACGCTGGTGATCACGACCGAATGTTGAAGGATCCGTTACTAACCTACTACTATGTTGGTTGGCATGACAGGTTTGGTGGTTCACTCCATGTTGGGCTGAGTTCAGCCGCCCTCGCCATCCAGCCAATCGCAGTCGCTGCTGAAGAATGAGAACTTTTTGCCAGAAATTGAAGTGGACGTCAAATCAATTGACGACTTCCGGAGTAGATTATCTCAATTGTTAGATGTTATTCTTAGGTCCCCTGAGTATATATATATTAAGTATTAAGCAATCTTTTCCACTTACAACAACCTTATAGCACATATCATATCCAGCACCTGTACACCTAGCTACTCCATCTCTCTCTCACATATGAAGCACTCACTGGAACAGTCAGAAGCCTGATCTTGGCCAGCTTTGATTCGTCTCGCATTCACATACCACTTGACAACTGATCAGACCGACCGATGAGACTGTATCTACTACGGGGTACATCTGACTTCATTCAAGCCTCAAGATCGCACCCAAAATAGACCGATCTCGAAGACGCAGTTGCCATAGATTCTGCCGGCCTACACCGCCCTCATTGGATCTAGACGGCCTCCACACCTCTAGACCTACCTAATCCATCTTATCTCTTTTACCACCTCTGCTGATACCCCCATACTGGTCTATCATAAGAAGTAGACTACTACCCCGCGTCTTCTGCCCGTGCATTGTTCTTATCGTTATCAGTAAAAATGTTAAAGCAACCGATTTCTATGTAATAATCAACCATCTTTCTTGCCATTAAGAACAAGCGCGACGGTCTGTTTTTATAATCGGCATCATGCCCTCCCCCGCACGTATCTCTGTCCTCTGCTCTGGCAATGGATCAAACCTCCAGGCTCTGATCGACGCTTGTGAAAGTGGGCGTATACCTGGAAAGATCGTGAGAGTCACGGTGAACAAGAAGGGAGCCAAAGCCACCGAGAGGGCAGAGAAGGCAGGGATTCCGACCGACTACTTCAACCTCATCAGCAATGGGTTCTATTCCTTGGGCGAGAAGGACGCCGTCAAGATCAAGGAGGCAAGATCAAAATACGACAGCGCTCTTGCCCAACGGGTCTTGCAGGATAAGCCCGAGATGGTGGTTTTAGCCGGGTGGATGCACATCTTCTCGGAAGCCTTCTTGCGACCCTTGAAGGCTGTTGGGATCTCGGTGATCAACCTACACCCAGGTAAGTTGTACCTGTATTAGCCTGTCTGGTTATCGTATTAATGACTTTTCTTATTACCAGCTTTGCCAGGTGAGTCTCCTTATGCCTGCCACCACATACCATCTTACTCTTCTATCTGCGACTGATACGGCTCCACAGGCAAATACGACGGTGCTGGCGCAATCCAGCGTGCATTCGAAGATTTCAAGGCTGGCAAGCTCGAGAACAACACGACCGGTCTGATGATTCATGAGGTGATCGAGGAAGTCGACCGTGGCGACGCAATCCTCCAGCAAACCGTCGAAGTGAAGGAGACAGATACTCTCGAGGATTTGACCGAGCGAATCCATGGCCACGAGCACGAGCTCATTGTCAAAGCGACAGCGCTGAAGTCGCAACAAATTATTGACAGCAGACCGTCGCGGCCTTGAGCACCGAACATAGCAGCCCGTATCGCTTGGGTAGGCAGAGACGGACACATTGTGTTTGTGACGATGCCCCAAAGTCGTGAGTGAGTGGTGCTAGAGCGCGCGGTGCTAGAGCGCGCGGGAACGATGTGAGCGGGCACAAGAGCTCCATAATACCATCACTCCGATATCGACCTGTTATATCCGACAAGAAAATCTCGCAGCATCGAGATGGTGACTCCATATAGGTGCAGCCATTCTCACGTTTACCCCTCTCGAGGGGACAGACTTCTGGACAGGCGTGGGGGTCCAAGAGCATTAAAAGTGTGAAAGTGTGCAGCGGCGGCTATGGTTACTATACTTAGTTGTATGGGTAAGTTTTGACACTCCAATCGGTATGAGTTCCACTGAGCCGGGGTAGTTGTGCATACATTATACACGATATGGTCCGTGTACGGTACTTGACGAGAGTGTGAAAACTTTGGCCTGATACCGCGTATAGCGATTTGCGTGACATTAATCTGCATGGGCCTATACGAGTTGTTGGAGTGCTGTCCGCCACCCTCGCCGCCCTCGTCGCCCTCGCAGCTCCTCGCAGCTCCTCGGCTCGCGGGCTTCTGGCCATTGGTGGATTAGACCGAGAAGTCTAATAATATGCCTCACTATTTGAAGCTCGGCAAGGCTACCACCTCCAGGGATAATAATATACCTTGGCTCGACCACTAGTACTCTGCCATTGAATTTCTATAGCGACGATACTACTTCCCTGAGCTGTATTAACCTTGTTGAGACCCCAAAGTTATACCAAAATTATCCCAGATTATCCCGGTTTATCCTAGGTAATCCCATATTCTACCCGTTGATACTGTTGATCTGGTGTCGCGCTGGGTTAAATTATCCCTGGAGGTTGTAATCGAGCCATTTTGATCAACATTAAGTCCACTGTTGAAACATTGAACGGCAACATTTGTACGACCCTGGCCCACTGCTCGCCGCGATTCACGGCGGTTAATACTCGCAGATCCCCGTTTCGGTTTCGGACAGCACTGTAGGTTGCCCCCGCCCCAGAGGGCCAGAGGGGGCCAGAGCCCCAGGCCCCCTAAGGGCCTGAGCACGAGCAGTCCGGATGTTTCTTTGCCCGTCTAATCCTGCATATTTCATGGTCTCGTGCAGATAGTCATAAATGAGCAGTCGAACAGACTGAATCGCGTTTGCGGCGTTTGCTTGGAGGCCTGCCAATGGCAGAACCAATAGTGACCGACGTACATATTATATATCCTTAGGATCCCCAGAGGTGCAGCGGAATGGATAAGCCTGCGGGATATCAAACATCTGAATGGACAGGAGCTCGATTCTAAGCAATAAGCTCGTCTTGGCCGGACCACCCAGCGGCGGAATCCCCCACTCAGTATGCAGGCTCAGGCAGGGCAAAGGTAGCTAGCTGCTCGCAGGCTAGCGGTGCTAACGATGTTAGCGATAGGGATCTTGGGCTGCTAGGCTAGACTCCGTAGTGATCATCCCAAATCTGTGACCTCCAGCCACTCGGAATGGAGGTCTGCTGGAACACTCTCTGGCTCTACTTGCACTGATCGTCCTCGAGATTGAAACAATCCAGGATTCCAGGGTCCTGCGAAATCCTGGGCATGCGCCGAAAAATGGCGCCGAGTCGACCATCACGACAGGCGCAGTTGCATTCTTCCCTGCACTTGCTAAGGCAGTTTCCCTCCCAAGAGCAACTGGTGCCGATATGTAATTTGATTTGATGGCCTGAGAGGGACGACAAGAACAGAAGAGTGGGAACAGCACTGACTGCCGAGTCCTCTTAATTATCGGCCAAGGTAATCACCCTCTCTGGTTTTTCGAAGTCTTTCAGCATTGCTCGAAACCCAAACTGGCACTACTTTTATTTCTCAGATCAGAAAAATCCGAAGTCAGTTTTGACGGTTGATTCAATTGAGACGCGACACATTCTTGGCACTGCTACTGAGTTGGGAAGGCGAAGGGTAGTAGACGCAAAAGAGAGAAAAAAAAGTAAAGGAAAGAAAAAGAAAAAGAAACGTCATTCCTGTCCGACTTGCACATCCAACGACACAAAGACTTCGGACCAATCAATCGGTTTTGACACCTGGGACGCAGCCATCATCAACATGTCGTCTTACGAGAACACACCACTATTAAACAGTCCTCCCAAGGACCGAGCGGCCGCAGCCTTCAGAAAGGGCAACTTCCTGCTCGGCGACGAAGGCCCGGCACCTCTCTCTCCCCACGGTCAAGGCACGCTTGCGCACCTCATCCGTAACAATCGCTCGCAAAACTCCCTGCATTATGGCTCAACGTGGCGCGCCAGCGGCGCCGGCCACGATCAACCCTCCGATCTCGAAGCCGGCACCGACGTCGAGTCTGAGCCGACGCGACGGTCCTTTTCCGAGGAGCGCCGCCTGTCGCACATCCTCAACAGCGACCAGGTGCGCAGCATGCGCCTGATTGGCAGCTCTAACCCGCGATACAACTGGCGTCGGTATTGGAAGACAGAGGAGCAGTTGGCTGAGATGAAGAACAAGCCGATCCGCGAGTACTACGAGCGGACCAACTACCTGATCCAACAATATATGTACATCGACCGGCTGCTGGACAGCAGCCTGCCTCACGATCTCCTCAACGAGTACAACACCCTCCCTCCCAGTCACTTCCAGGGCCTCGAGGTCCCCGACACAATCAGCGAGGAACCCAATAGCACCGACGGCAGTAGCAAGTCCCCCAGTGCCAATGGCCACACCACGCCGTCGGTTATGGGCAGCAGCGATTCAACGGCCATTAAAAAGGTCAAGCGCACCCCCCGTGATATCTACCGTCAGGGCCGCTCCGGCGACCCAACACAGGCTGTGGAGGACGAAGATGGCGAGGTCTGGGATGAGGCCCTGGGCCCCAAGCCGGAGATCCCCTGGCTTGAAGACGACGATGATGTCGACTCGGGCGACCGAATCGTCTCCCTCGCCATCTACATTAACTTCGCCGCCAACGCCATCCTGCTGGCCGGTAAGATCGCCGTCATCCTGTCGGTGCCCTCCATGTCTGTTCTGGCTAGTTTGGTGGACGCCGTGCTGGATTTCCTGTCAACTGTCATCGTCTGGACGACGACCTGGCTCATCAGTCGCCAGGACCAGTACAAGTATCCCGTGGGCCGTCGGCGGCTGGAGCCTCTGGGCGTGTTGGTGTTCTCTGTCATTATGATCACGGCCTTCACCCAGGTCGCCCTTAAGTCGACCAACCACCTCATGGGCACCGACCGCGAGGTCATCGAGCTCACCATGCCATCCCTCATCATCATGTCTCTCACCGTCTTGATTAAGGGTCTTTGCTGGCTCTGGTGCCGCCTAGTCAACAACTCGAGCGTACAAGCCCTTGCCGCCGACGCCATGACCGACGTCATTTTCAATATGGGCTCCATCGTCTTCCCCATCGCAGGCTTCTTCGCCCACATCTGGTGGCTCGACGCCCTTGGCGGTCTCGTCCTCTCCCTTGTCGTCATCTTCAACTGGTCCCAGACCTCGCTCGAGCACATCAAGAATCTGTCCGGCTTCAGCGCCACCGCCGACCAGCGTAACGTCCTGCTGTACCTGACGATGCGCTTCGCCAAAACCATCAAGCAGATCCAGGGTCTCCAGGCCTACCACGCGGGCGACAAGCTCAATGTCGAAGTCGACATTGTGCTCGACCACTCCACCCCGCTCAAGGACAGCCACGATCTCAGCGAATCCCTCAGTTATGTCCTCGAGAGTGTCCCCATTGTCGACCGTGCTTTCGTCCACACCGACTACGCCAGCTGGAACCTACCTACCCACATGGCACAACAGACCGCCTAATATCCATGCCGATATATATACACAGTAAATGACGAAGCTGGTTCGGCTTAAATTGCTCCATTCTATGCATTAGCAACCAAGCGAAGCATCCAAGGGATATATGTAACCCTGATGTGTTTGTATTACCAAACATTCTAAAGCGTAACCGCTTTTTGTACCATGAACAGTAAAAGGGGAGTAGGAGGACAGCAAAAGCATCGTTGCACGCCCATCAGTCTGAAGAAGGCTTTGGGGAGTTGGCTTTGGGCCTGATTTGCCAGACCGTGTTTATTTTTTTCTTTTCCTTTTCCTTTTCTTTTTCTTTTTCATTTTATTTTATCGTTGCATTTGTCTGCGAGTGTGTGTTGCATTTACCTGAGCGAACCGGTTATTTCTTTCTCTTTCTTTGCATTTGTTCTGGATCGTCCAGGGGGAGGGGTTTAGCGAGGATAGAAAACAGGTTCAGGTAGTCAATTGGATGACGGTGTATCTGGCAAATTGACAATATTTCCCCTGTCACGAAATAGGTCTTTACTGTCGTAAACGGATAGAAGAATGCCGAGGAGATATATAACCTCGCGTGTTGGAGAAAGAATTATACATACTCTATATCATGCATCATGACCTCCAGTCCTGACTCGTTCGGTCACTTAAGGTTCATACTCACATGGAGAGGGAAATGAAAGATAGGACGTTGATAGGCGGAGAATTCCCCAGCCTATCAGGCTTGTTGAAATATTTTGTATTGGCACCTTGTTATATACATTATTACAACTACGAAGGAAGTCAGTCTCAGTTCCAGTCTCAGCACATCAATCTTCCTGGCCCGAGTGATGACCCCCTCTTTCTTTCTTCCCTCCCCCTACGTGATTGTGCTCGAGAACGGGGGAAACCCCCTACCCTCTCCACCCTCATGGTTGACTCTAGTAAGGGATACCGTTGGTCATGAGCTGGAACTGATCGTAGACGCCCGTGGACCAGCTGCCCGCACTGCGGCGGACAAGGTCGCGGACGAAGTCAGCAGCCTCGCGCTCGTTCTTTTCAAGAACGAAACGCTCTTTGAAGTGCACGACACTCTCGGGCTTGAAGCAGGGCAGACCACTGTCCATCATGAGCAGGACAATCTGGCTGAGCTTCTCGGCGTAGGGGCGGGCGGCCAGGAAGGACTTGACACAGAGCTCCTCGAACCACTTGAAGGACTGGTGCTCCGTGGAGCCGCCCATGACTGCCAGCATCTCGCTTGTGAGCTTGAAGGGGGCACGCTCGAACTTGACGCCACCGGGCGCGATGTCGAAGCAGAAGCCGAAATCGATGTGCAGGATGTGGCCCGCCGAGTCGATCATAATGTTGCCGTTGTGGCGATCCTTGAATTGCAGCAGGAATGAGATGATGGAGTAGGCCGCCATACTCTTGACGAAGTTGTTCCGGGCTGCCTGGAAGCGCAAGCTGTCCTCGTTGCCGTACTTGCTGACGAAGTAGTCGTAAAGCCCATTGACGGCCTCACGGCCCAGCATGTCACGAGAGACGGAGTTTGGCAGAACATCAATGACACCACATCCCGGAGCGGTAGCTGTCACGCGGTAGGGGAACACGTAGACATCAAGGCCAACACTATGGAAGATACCCCTGAAAGCAGCAATCATCTGAAGTGCCAGGACATCTTGGCGACAGTCATCACCGACCTTGAAGATGGCAGATTGCCAGGTCTCGATGGTGTTCTCGTTCGACATCAGACCTGTATTGCTCACATCTTGAATGACTTCTTCGGTGTCTTCAACATCATTCGTCTTGGGCTTCTTGATGCGGAATGTTGCCATAAATGGTGCCTTGGCATGGGATTGCAAGGGCTTTCCGGACTTCCGATCAATGCCAATGACGACACCGTCAGGGTTACTGGGCAAGTATACACCCACCTCGACCTTGATCGCACGCAGTTCTTCTTCGATCTTCTGCTTCTTCACATCCTTCATCGCCTTGATCAGCGGCTTCAACTTGCCTGAGATGCCGGTGACTTCTGCGAAGAAACCGAACTCTTTCTCGTAGAACGCCTTGTCTTCAGGCGAGAAACTGTCGATCATCTTGTTCATGACCAGGTCAAGGGCCGGCTTGATCTCATCAGGCTAGAAAAAAGTTCAGCATCACAATCACCACTTCGACAGCGTCGATAGGTACTTACTATGGTTCCATCATCGTCCTTGAACGAGTTGGCCTTCATGTTCCAGATGATCTGATGAGCAAATAGCTGAGAGAACTGTGCAGTTTCGAGAATATAACGCTCCACGTAACCAAGGGCATCATATCGAAGGGCTTGCACAATCTGCGGCACATAGAAGAAAGTGACATCCACGGGGTGGTCCTCCAGTGCCCGCATGGCATACTGAAGGAGGAATGGGTGGTTCCGATAAGCAGGGAGGAAATATGTAACGGCTGTTACTGGGTTGACCGGTGCCCAGTACAGGAGATACTTAAGAGAAGCGTCAGCATTGACCAAACCCGTACTTTTCGCCGTACATACCTTGAGTTGTGACCGGATATCGTTGGGCAAATCCCCCCCTAGTAGGATTGGAAGCGCTTCCGGCTCATGAATGGCCTTTTCTGGGAAATTCAAAAGAAGCCAGCGAACCTCGTTGCGTACGCTTGCAAATGAGTATCGGCTAACCAATTCAATTGCAAGCGAAGGACTCTCTGTCCATGCTGTGCGAACCAACGGCTGCAGTGCCAACTACAAGACGTGATTAGTGAACTATAATCAAGAGATAATGAGGAAATGTAACTTACTTCGGCCGCCTTCTGACCGTTACTTGTCATGAGATCAGTCTTGGGCACGCGCACGTCAGTGACAGGGTGTACCCAAACATTCAAGCGTGCCTGTTCGCTTTCAAGCAAGAGGTGGAATAGCTGCTCCTTCGGTGCCAGTCCCGTATATGATCCCACAGAGTGAGCTGCAATATATCCCACGCCCTTCATGGCCGCCATGACGTCGGAGATGAGTCGGATTTCTGTCTTCAGCTGCAAGACGTTGCTGCCGAACGACCATTTAGGGGAATGGCTGAACCAGTTGAGGCCAGCAGACAAGATCTTATCCTTGAGACGCCATTGTGTCAAGTTCGAAATGCCTGTGCAAGCCTTAAGGACACGCAAACTGAACAGAACGATATGTAAATTGAGTTCTCGGGCCATTGGATGAGACACGGACATCTTCATCGCATCCAATGTAAGATCGAGCATGCGCAAGAAGATCCTCTGCGTGTCAGGGCTGCCAAGTCGCGTAGAGTTGAAGTGACTGCTGAAGAATTGTACGAGACGCGCATGGGGTGCAAGAAGATTATGAACCATGTGGCGGCGTTTCGTCATCGCTTCATTGTCGCTAGGGGCGAATTCTTCCCTCAAGAAGAACGGGTCCGGGTGCCTATTCGAGTCAGTATATGGCTATAGGGATCAGTGCAAGGAAACATACATGAGTGCAGGGTTGAAAAGTCCAAGCCGGTTGTGGATGGTAAACTCCCACTGCTGGGCAATTTCCGCGAGCAAACGAGATTCCATTCTAGGGTTCTCGTTCATCACACCCAGCCAAAGTGAGACGCCCAGTTTGAGCGATTCCTTGCTGAATATGGTAAACGGGAGGCTGACTAGATAATGGGCTACAGCAGTCTCATCCTTTACTGTGCGGCAGAGCAGTGCGGCAGCACGTCGCAAGATGTCGCGGATCTCGTTGACAGGGGTGTTCTTCCTTGTCGCCAAGCGGGATTCAAGGTGTGCTAAGGCATTGATGGCACTGGCGGTCTCGTGAGGCGGTGCCCTGATAAACGAGGCTCTTCGGCCAAGAGGCATGTGGTCCAAAAGATCCATGCCGCGATCCGGCAAGGCTTCGCCATATCTGTACTCCTGCCGAGTCGTGTACTGGGCAATGAAGTCAGATGTCGTGTTGATCGTTGTGTCGCCAACTGGGTTGAGAGATGTCAGTCTCTGGTCCGTTGAAGGGATAGACGACCCTATCTCCATGGCAAAGGAGCGCCCAAGGGACATGTGGCCGTAGGCAAGCTCATCATTGAACTCCGACAAATACGTCTGCAAAAGGCCCTTAACATCTGCAGGTGCAAGACTGATAGCACTAGGTACCCAAGCCTTTGCCTTTGTGTACAATCGGTTCAAAGTGTACTTGCGGAATGCGTAGTCGTCAGACAGTTCCACAGTGACGTTACCAAGCTTAGATGTGAATATAGAACGAGGATCGTATAGTTCGGTTTCGGCTTCGAGACAACTAGTCCACATCAAAGACAGCAGCTCTAGAAGCGCGAAAAGGGACGATCGTTGGCAGAGAGCCGAAGGTACTTCGCGAATGATCTTATCGGCACAGGCAAATGCTGCCTGTTGAACTCGCTGAATGCGGTGACAGCACCCACAGAATACAGTGGCCAGTTGTGAAGCCGCATATTGCGCAGAAAACGTGGAGAGCTTGCCCTCGATAGTTTTGCTAAGGTATTTTTCCATGATCGCAGTTGTAATTCCTTCCATGACGCTGCTGACCTCTGTCCTATGCATGCTTGGCTCGAGGAAGTAAGTGAGTGCCTTTGTGCAGTCGCCGGATTCAGCACGCAGACTCTCAACCAAATAAGCAGCCTGGAGGAAGATGACTTTCCTATAGCTCAACCCCTTGATCTCGGCTGCTTTGGTAGGAATCAGCTCCGCCAAGGCCTTCTTCTGCCTTGCCTCTCTTTCGGACGTATTTGCTCTACGCAGGACCGTGTTGAGCTCGATATCGCTTTCATTCTGTTCACCTCGTTGCTCTGCTACCAACGGGGGCGAGTGAATTGCCAAGAGGCGCAGCTCATTGATGTACTTCTTACCCCGATCAGATGCTGGGTTGAATCCATGAACAACGATATTGAACCATGCATCACGAACCATGGAATGACCGTCATCGTCGGTATTTTGAACAGCCGCAAAGTCGTTTGTTGACAAGAGGATGGAGAGCGGTTGAAGTAGCTGTGCTATTTCGCGAGCAGAAAACTCGATATCAGATTCCTTGGTGCGGCTGGAGTGTTGCACATCACCCTTAGAAACGAGCTCTTCCAACATGGACGTCAGATAGATGTCAAATAGCGGCGAGCCTAGCTTGACATTGGTGGAAATATGATTGCGTGCTTTCACGACCGCAACAAGGATTGACTCCTTCTCTTCCTCGAGGGCGGAACGACAAATCCTCGAGAATAGTCTAAGCAGGGAGCGAAACTCTAGCTGGCCGCCGCTGAGTGACAACATGGCAGCTCCCATGATTATCTGCGAATCTACCGACTGGTTGATTTTGGTCAACTTCTGAAGTAGCATCGCCTGAGCGAGAGCGGTGATCTTCTCATCATTGCACTTGCTTGCTATCCCGCAGATGGCTTGGACAATGTTGGCATACACGGCGGACGTGTCTTCTCCCTCCTGCAGCGCAAGTGAGATTGCACTCCCGGTAGACTGCCGGCCCCCCTGATAGATACCGTTCGGATTCGCAGAGTCAGGGCTTAGCTCGTTGGGGAACCCACTGGCGACGGCTTGGTCAGAAGTAGGGCTCAGAACATTTCCAAGAGTGTAGAGCGTTGTAATGACGGCATCGTGAGAAAGCATCTGTAGGACAAAGGCAAGGCAGGTAGACGCCGTGGCCACAATGTCGCCCTGAGGCACTGTCTGGACAATGAAACGGGGTAGAAGCCTGCTAACTTTTGAGGCATAGCCCGAGTCCAGTCGGCATATGACGGCCATGCATTTGAGAACTGTGGATGCCAAAGTTTCATCAAGCATCTGAATGGGGTCGAGGAGAGACTCCTCTAGCCAACTCATCAGTATTTCTGGATCAGCCGCATCCTCGTTAAGCATACTGCAGTTCAGGAAACTGATCATAGCCGACGCTTTGACAGCGTAGGCAAGTTTTTGTTGAGACATAGAACCCATGGAGACAAAATCAGCACCTTGCTCAAGCCTGTCCATTTCTTCACTGGCAATGGTTGCATATGTCTCGAGGGAACGGAAATCCGCATCCGGGCTCGTGTTTCCCGCTCCGAGCAAACCATCTTTGGACATGAATAGGTCAAGTATATGAGCACCCCTCAATACTTTGGGTTCGGCGCTTAGGAGAGATGTGGCAGAAACCAGAAGCCACATGAAGCTACGCTGCAGCAGATCGGCACTCAGAGGCCGGCCTTTTGCCGCGTAATGCTTCAAGTATCTCTTCCATTCCTTGGCACTGCGGTCGGAGGCGTGAGCATTTCGGATGCTGGAGAAAGCCCCCTCGACAGCCGTCAGAAAGTCATCGGTCAGCAGGTTGCGGACTCGCTGGATCAAGGCCAGTCTGCCTCCAGTCCTCCAGAAGTCGGTCTGGGCCGAGGCAGCATCAAGGAAGCCCAGGAGCGCGATAGCAATCGTAGCCGTTCGAATAGCATCGTCGACATTTTGTTCTCCGTCTTCATCTGGTTCTGCTGGGACAACGCTGTTGACGGCCGACTTCATGGCGGCAAGGAAGGCCCAGATATTGTCTGAGACGGTCTCGTGCAAATCGTCATATTTTCCTCCAAGAGAAAGCAGAGCAGCTGTCAAGTGTGATGATAGGGCTTCAATGGGAGAAGGCTCGACTCGGCGGAAGAATGGCGAGGGTTGGAAAGATTGCGAGTGCGACTCGAGCATATATGGGATCAGCTGGGAGACAAGCTTCTGGGCGCTCTGGCTGGTATGAACCAAGGGGGCGGCTTTGCATAGAGCAAGGAGCACTTCGAATTCTCGGATGGTCTAAAAGCGCAATTAGAATCAAAGCAGACGTCACAAAACAGCATGTAAGGCAAGTACCATAGGAACGCGGGAGAGCGAGTGGCCACGAGAGCCGCCATTGACCTCCTTTGCGCGAGCATGGCCATTTGTTGCTCTGCAGAGACGGTCAAGGTCGGACTTGTCGAATGAGGTGGTGGTGCTGGTGGCTGAGAGAAACGCGATCTTCTGCAGCGCCTGTTGGCGAATATCGCGAATCATCTTGGGGAAGCCGGCGAGGAATAGGGGTCCAAGGACGACGAGAAAGACAATGGAAAAAGCAGATTAAGCGATAGAACAGTTGTGATTATAATTAAAGGGAAATTACGGCAATGTGAATTCGAAATCGACTGTATTGCAGCCGTACTCGTGGGACAGAACAGCGCACAGCAAGGGCCGAAAGTTGTGGTTGCACTCAGGAGTCGAGAATCAGAATCAGAAAACCAACTAATATTATTCGAGGTGTACCTCAGCGATGATGCGCTGCTGCAGCTGTTGTCTACCTACCTAACCTAGGTAGGTAAATTGAGATGGCATGTGCTTGGGCGCTAACTGGCCAGATCCAGCACTGAGATCCATCAAGTTTAGGGGGGGGGGAAGAGGGAGGGGTCCCTGAGGTACGTAGGCGCTTACATAAGTCATTCTCCTCTCTCCAGCCAAACAGCCTAGCCGCCTACCTAGCCTAGCCTAGCCAACTAATAACAGCTGAAGCTCGGAGCTCATAGCTTAACAAGACAAGGGGAGCTGGCCTGATAGACTGATAGAGAGACAAGGCTGCAATTAGCTTGACGCGGCAACTGACTGACCGCATTGCAACGGGCAACTTCAGGCCATCAACCCAGCTGCATCATCACCATCGCCATCGAAATCACGAACCCGCCAAAACCCCACCTTGTTGTTCCTGCGAGCAAACGACATCGACCGAATTGCACGCTTTACGGGGCCCCAGCCATCAAATTTACCTTCATTTCTTCAGCACACCACCCAAGCAATCAAGTTATTCAAGATGGCTATGTTCAGTCAGAACCCGGTCCTCGACGGGCCCAACTACTCGTTTGCCGAGGCGCCCCAAGCCCGCGCTGATGGTTTCCGGGAACACCGCTTCAACCCGTACGTCCAAATGCTGCACATTGCACTGCGTCTATCGGGGGAGGGACACGACGTCGTCTAGGGCTAACGTGATCCTTGCTGCACAGCTATACCGATAACGGTGGCACCACTGTGGCCGTTGCCGGCGACGGCTTCGCCATGATGGCCGGCGATACTCGATCGACATCCGGCTACTCCATCAACACGCGCTTCGCCCCCAAGGTGTTCAAGATCGGCGGGTCCACGTCCTCGCAAGAGGATGCCAACATCCTGCTCTCCGTGGTCGGCTTCGCGGCCGACGGCGAGGCCCTCAAGGAGCGTCTCGACGCCATCTGCAAGATGTACCGCTACCGCCACGGCAAGCCCATGACCGTCAACGCCTGCGCCAAACGCCTCTCCACCATCCTTTACCAGAAGCGCTTTTTCCCCTACTACGTGTACGCCATCCTCGGCGGCCTCGACGAGGAGAACAAGGGCGCCGTCTACAGCTATGACCCCGTTGGCAGCTACGAGCGCGAGCAGTGCCGCGCCGGTGGCGCCGCTGCCAGCCTGATCATGCCTTTCCTCGACAACCAGGTCAACTTCAAGAACCAGTACATCCCCGGTAGCGGTGTCGGACATGCGCTGCAGGAGCGGGAGCGCACCCCGTTGCCCAGAGGCGAGGTGGAGGTGTTAGTGAAGGATGCGTTCGACTCGGCGGTCGAGCGTCACATCGAGGTCGGTGATGCGTTACAAGTCATGATCATCACAAAGGATGGTATCGAGGAGAAGATCCTGCCTCTGAAGAAGGATTAAATTGGGTGAAGTTGCGTGGGGTCAGAACTTGTACATTATGGTAGAAGAGGCGTTTACTGCATGATGATTCTCTCCAGAGACTTGACCGATGACCCCGAGCTGAAATCAATACATAGATCACTAGTGACTGCGGATCGTCTCAAGTGATGGGTTCCCTCTCAATCTCACATACTTGAAATACTTGTGTAGTTTGTGATCAAGAAGGTTCTAAAATCCTAGGGGTGTTTTCTTGTTTCTTAAGGTCTGTCTGTGAACACCATTGATTGAAGTGTGGTATACTTGTACTACACCTGCCGTTAAAGTCTGGTTGGTGTTGGTCCTTCTAAGACGTATACCTATATAGGCATCATTGATGGATCTCGGCACCAGCTTGGGCATCGGTGACATATTCAACAATGGCTCGTGACTAATGGAAACAACTTAACAGCTAAAGTCAGCAAGTAACAGGACGATTGCAGGACATGATGTTTGAAACCTCCTACGCAGTCTCACCCCGATTAGAAGAAGCAAAAGGGGTTATAAGTGGTGTCCGTCACATCAACTTTATGTCAGCCACATCTATCCCTTCTGATTGGAGACATATGGCCGAACATGTTTCATCAAGTACCAACAATGAGTTGCCTGTGAGTATAGGTCTACTTTAGAGCACCAGCAATAAATGATGTTACACATTCTATGTCTGAGGGAGTACCAGATTGGAAGCTGGGCGTCGCTTGCTAGATAGGGGCGAAAGACCGATGCTGGCGAGACCGCTACGCGCATTCACGCCGACTCGCTCGGGCAAAGGGAGGTAGCGAGGGTGATCTCGCGTTATGGGTCTCTATCTCAAGGCAAACTGAGCTGCACGTATACTGTCTACTTGGGTCTTTGGACGTGGCTGACTCAATGTCCGAGGCCAGCCAAATTATCACAGAATCTATAAGTTGAATTCACCAGTACCTTTGCCCAGCGATCTTGCCGATGGTATTTACGTCTAAGCATCTCCGTGGTATTGGAGTGGATTCGTGTTCGCAGATGCAGTAGAAGAAATGAAAGCACGAATGCCGTCTTACTAGTTGGAAGGGGATGATTCAATTGTCGTACATATGGCGGTCTCGGGTAATGAATACAGGCCCCAGTGGCTTTGGATATGCACATTTCGCGTGTCATATATTATTGCTCGATATTACTTTCAGTTCCTAAGACACAGGGGTCCCTAATGATGAGGCGATGGGTTCCATAAGGGGTCCATGAAAGATACGTTATGAGCATAGGTGATCGGCAATGAGTTGCCCAGTGGCCGTCAAGTTTCAATGTTTTATACCTTCACTTTCCTTTTCCACGAACAGTTATAGTAAGTTTCATCGGCTAAACGGATGGTGTTGTGCTTAGCCAAGATACATGATACTGCAACGACAATTGCTTTACTCACGCGACAGCCCGCGTTTGGTACGTAGTTGTCATCTTTATATTGCCATCACATGCTTCATTAATTATTCCACATCGGCTGCTGGCCAGTTATTGCCAAACTATCCATGGAAAGGGGGTGACCAATAGCCTGCTACAAGGCACGTTGCCCCTGAAGACTCTTCCAGCTTGTGAGGCATCTAAACAACATGGTATTTATTACAGTATCAATATAAGCAACGTGAGACATGATTATCATGCTTATCCCTCATAATTGTTCATATATTGTCTTGTGAGATATCAACAGCAGTGAGGCAGCTTCTCAGTCTTCTCAATCTGCCTCTCCAGGCAAGGACACTGATGGATGAACGTAGATGGCTAAGCGACAAGTTACTTACTATTTGGTATATCTTACACAAACCTCAAGCATGTCATGCCAGACCTCGGCTAGTTTGGGCGGCCACCTCATATGAGAGGGTCGAGTGGGTGGAGGGTTAACGCCGTGCCGTCCTTCCAGTACCCTTCGGTTGGCCTATTATGTAACGAGCATTTCTGTCGAATACTCTGAGTGGTTATAGTCCCCCCATAGAGCGGTGTAGACAAGCACTCCCCCTCCCAGTCGAATGCCCATGTTTGCAAACTCTTTCCAGCCCGTCGAATGTGGTGTGGTGTTTGGTGTGTCCTTCATGGGTGCCGTCTCTATCCGGCAGCAGTGTCTTAACATAAGCGACCTGATAAGAAGATGAAGAGGGGTATAGTGGTACATCCTTGCTTGGCTGGCGTAGATATCGCCATAGTCTTGGAAGCAGTCTCGAGATGACTGGCCTCGACTCGGATACGGACATTTTTGCGCAGTAAGCACGGTGTTATATTTCTAATTTCAAACAGGCAATTGCGTGACTGCCCAGGGGCCTGTAGCTGTTCTTGTCAACATTGCTAACCTGCGTAATGGCCAACGACCATGGGACCAGAGAAGCATTCCTGCACCTAAAGAAGATACATGGAAGCTTTGCCCCTCCTTCAACATGTGCCTAATTTTCTTGCATGAAGGAGTGTTGTGCCCGGGAAGGAGCTTGCCCCATGAAACTTGTGTCTCACTACGTGAACGGCGGGAAGATAGGGCGGCTTAGGGGGCCTAGACCACAGCCTGTCGGTGGGCGGAAGACAGAGAACCCGGGGCATGTATTGCCCGGTCATCATCCAAAGGATAGATTGTCCTATACATTGAGCACTACCACGTACTCTGGTACTCGTAGTTGTGACCTTTAGGTGCCCTGGGGCTCTCTAATCCCACGCATTTTGCGCCTCGTTGTTAATCTTATGATGTAGAACTAGCTGGCGGTGGCCTCACACGCAGGTGATGGTCCGGGGTGTGGGTGGTGTTCAGGAACGCGTGTGGAAGCCCACAGACGATCCAGAGCCAGTAGATAGTTCGGACTCGGGGCTACTTTAACCTTGATTGCATACACATACAGAATGGTTGACCGACCCTCCCTCCCTATATCAGCAGCCATATTGCCTGCACGACACTACGCCGAAATCACCACGCGATCGTGATTCGTATTTGGTAACGTGCTAGAAGCCGGCATGTATGCTGATGTCTCGGCGCCAGTGCCGTATTAGCGCCCAAAAGGAGAGGAGTTAGGTGACGTAAAGTGCGCTCTTAACTCGGAAATGACTGCTAAGCAGATATCTTTCGAGAGTATGTAATTACCTTGTTTCTCGCAGGATGGGACGTCAGCTTCGCTGCCCGCGCTGGCGGTGTGCTAGCTTATGATACGGCTCGGAGGATCGTGATCTCCTCAGGTTAAGTGGCATAAGAGTTGCAGCTGCGCTGCTGTAGCCCGCTTCTTCGATAGCACATCTGAGTTTCTCGGACTATAGGCAGGCAAAATGCACGAACATCATCTCATAAACGCCATAGTATATGTTAGAAGGGATTTTGCAAATTCGGGATGGACTGGTGATCGCGTGTCCGAAACATCCTTTCTGGTCGCTGGTGAACTCGTGTTGCCTGCGAGTGATATTGTAAGTCTGAAGAGGACAAGTCGCCCATTCTAAATCCTGCGATTTTGCAGAAGGCCCGCCCCGAGTGGGTTTCTATGTGGTATTCCTCCATGATCAACGGCCGATCTTGAAGACGTATGGAGAGCGGCGATGGGTAGTAAGTGTTGCAATATCCGAGTGCCCCAGATAGTCTCTGGAATGGCCCACGATACGGGAGTTCCTTCTGCTTGTGGTACTGACAAGTGATGCAAACCCCATTGTGACCCTCGTGGGGTGATGGTTTACGCCGGGCAGCCGGGCGTGCCAAAAATACATTGTCCATAGGAGATTCTGCTTGTTGCATCGCCCGATGAAGATCATTACGGTCTTGAGTGATCGATCATAAGAATGGTGACCGGAAATTTACTTCGGGGTCAACCGAAATTGACCTGTTAACGATTGGGTTTCTAGGGCATATGATTGGCTTTTCGGACGTCTGAGAATCTGCATAGCTATTGACTATTGGAGTCGTGGCCTGGCACAAGCGCCGAAAGACTTGCCATTCTTAGTGAGGTAGGCGGATCTTGATGGCAAGCTAAAGTCGGATTGACCCAGACTCCTGGATTCGCCAACAACTGGCGTGGTCCACTAGGCACTGCACTAGAAAGCGTTGGTGAGAGCAGTTAGTGGTATAGTGGCACACACAGATAGAGGTCCACTACCTGGCTGCTGCGCATACCTTAAGCTACCGGTAGATTCGAGGATACGCGCTAGGGAAGACAAGTCTTCGATCAAATTCCAGGTCTAGAGACGGGTTGCCTGTGGCGTGGTGTATCATCGCCCAAGATACCTGGCCATACAATCAACGTGGCTTGGCCGTGTCCCGGGTCAAGATGTCCTCATGAGCTCCCAGAACTCTCCAGTCTCCTCGGCTTCAGCGCCAACATGTTCCACAGCAAATGGTTAGCGCATCTGGCTGCTCGCTTGGCCTAGAGCAGCCGGAGCGGATACATGGATCGTACCATGGAGGCAACGGGCAGGGAGTGGCTGATGACCTGTCTCCAGTGCTCAAGGTTTCGATTGTTAAATTTACGGTCAAGTTGACGGCATCGGCGGGAAGACCCAGCAAAAATAGCAGGTATCCGCCGTTCGTCGAGATGCAGATCAGACAGCATCAACTTCGCTTCCTGCGGTGTGTACGTTGTGGGAGACAGGAGGCCTCTGAACAAAGGTATCTATCTACCGAGCTTGATGCAGTCTCGGAGGACCAGCTCGCCGTGACTATCGGTTCAGCTACACCTTGCTCGAAGAGGTCGTGGGTAACGGCGCTCTGGACTTTGACCCTTTCGGCGCGGGTGGCAGGCGGGGGCGCGAGTCCAGCCACGCACGCTCTTCCACGCATCAAACAAATCTGGAATTGCCGGCAGTGTGCTGAAGATTGCAGAATTGCAGACCGTATATTGTATGGATAGGAGTGAAAGAAACACGCGATATTCCACAACCCGTATTACTTAGTTAGTGCTAGGGCTAGGTCCAACAACGGAAAACGTTCGTGGGCTCGGCAGCCTGAGCAACCGAGTACAGGCAAGCATAGACAGGCATGCACTCGCCACATTGAATACAAGCATCAGGCATGATGGTGGTCATATGGAAACAAGAACAAACCATGCACCATGCTGCATGCTGTTAGGCTGTCGAGCAACAGCCGGATGCCGCTTGGCGTTCAGCAAAGACTGGACGGCTTTGACGGTTCCCTAAATTCGTGGATTGACAGGGGCTACGGTGTACCGGCATAGACCTCGTATCGAAAAGCAGCCAGTGGCGGGGCGCCTGTCGGGGTTTCTGACTATTATCCTTCAGGCGCCCTGTCGACGATCGGCGTGGTGGTAGAAGAGATACCGTTTTGGGATCAATCCAACACATTGAGGTGGCAGGTGGCGAACATGCATACTGGGTATCCGCGAACACCAGATGCCGCAGGTGCGGGTTAGAGTGGTTGAGGCTGAGTGACATGACTAGCCCGGCGCGGGGGGAGTCCAATAAACAGAGTCTAAGGAAAAACCGGCCGAGGCCGATGTTCAACGGAGCCCGGCCCATATCAGAAGGTGATCGACATTGCTCTTGACCGAATTCGTGTAGATTGGCCACCCGCCATAGCGCGCCCACCCGCTGCAGGGCTTTTTTCCCCTCGCCTTCTTCCATACCAAGGCACAGCACAGCTCTGAGCACCTGAACACAGCACATTAGGGCCAGAGGTGAACAGGAATCGTTGACCGAGGAGATTCAACCATGGCTATGCATCTTATTTTCCATAGGATGATGGGTATTGGGCGGGAACGGGGTTGCCGGGTACCCGATAATTCATCCCAATTGAAAGCACCAAGAAACTTACTACCACGAAAGCTTGACTGCCTGCCTTGGCTTGCAAGTCGAAACAGAGCTGTTGAAATGTTTTGAAGCTGGTCGACTGACTGACTGACTAGCCTGTCTATGCTACGGAGAATTGCCAAAAGCACTAGCCCGGAGTAAAAGCTCCGTGCCGATCTTCACTAACATCGACAGCGTCTCTTTAGTGAAGAACGCGAACAATTCTTCTTGGACTTCCATGAAAAGTTGAATGGCACTTAATTTATGAATTAGAACATCAAATTAAGACGCGAAGCACGTAGCACATGCGGCGTGCAGAGGAATGAAGCCACATCTGGGGGCGAAGCTGCCGCCCTCTTTGGGGGACATAACAGGTAGTTTGTAGGTTAGGGGCTACGCCAAGCCACATTATCTGCAGATTGAGGGGCTGAGACAGAGACATTAAAAGAGATATAAGTCGTCTATGGCGATAGTTTTGCTGATCTCACCCCGTTCAATTCACAGACGACCGAAATATCGTTGGATATTGTAGTCGTTAGTAGGTACCGACTCTTGGGAAATGGGGTTACGACTAAATGCTTCGGTCGTCTAATTACAGAACTAGAGCACCTAGCGGTAGCGTAAAGTGTGTGTCACGCCACAGCTGTAGTCGAAGTTGACTGGTTGGGATGCGGGATTGCACGATCTCCATCCCCAATGCTATGGCCGCAGGCTGGGAATTCAACAGTGGCGAAAATTCCATGCGGCCTTGGATTTTGTGGCCCGAGATCCCATCAGCCACAAAACACGCTAATTCCAGCCCAGTCTGACGTTCATAGGTGACTGACTCGCTGTCCTCGCCAACTACTGGTAGACAAGGCCAGACTGCCAACGAAGAAGCAAAAAGCAACTGCCCGGTGGCAATGTAATGAATCAGCACGGGATCGGGGATAGCCAACCTGAGCAAGTGGGTTGAGGTGTGAGGCTTGCATAATCACTATCTCCACGAATTACTAGCCGTGGCTGGTCCCAAGAGAGCTTGATGCTTGATGCTCGAGATTCCTAGCGCTCGTTACTGACTACTGACTGCTGGTACAGTACCAGTACACTATGCACACACACACACACAATGCTAACTCGTCAATGGCCATTACCCCCCACGTCCAACAGCAACGTTAGTGGGATACTTCTCTAGCTTTATGGGTGACCGCTTTGGGATTCCGTATCTCGGTTTACTTAGCAATGGACATAATGACTTGTCCACTATCAAGGGGAATGAGGGAGCAATTTCAATATATCATGAGTTGGATGCCAATATACTGACGATAGATAGCATGGATTGGCCAGGTTCAGTAACCAGTCGCAGATTTTTCCTCTCTCTCTATGTCCAGTACCCACCCCATAGGATGTTGGAATAATGCACAAGGGCTCCTTTCTCCAATTATTGCAATGAGCGACGAATAGTTACGACATGTTGGCCGGTCAGAGGACCGGCTCACAGGTATGATGATGACAGTGTGATACTGCTGGCTGGGGTGGAACGAAAGTACGTATCTGTATACGTACCGTACTGTATGGGCAAAAGCATGGGTCTTGTCTGCCCAGGTGGTAAAAAGCAGAGTGTTTTCCAGTGAGCTGTGGTGCAATTGACGCCACCGTTCACCTTGGACAGTCCGTCCACCGTTCCCCCCAAGGTTTTTTCTTCTCATTTAGCCGAACCACCATCGACATCATGATTGCCCACTTTGACACGGTCCGCTGCACGGCCAGGCAGGGGCAGGGATCTGACACCATTCCATCGTCGCTCTTTAGTGTGGAGATGGGAAACCACCGTCTTTCCTATTTCAAAATTCCCAGGCCACACAAGAATCCCATTGCGGCTGATACCGAACTTGGCCTGTCCATTTCATCATCCTTAGTAATGGCCCAGGTATTGCACAATTACCCTTACTGCGTCAATGGATTTGCGCCACCCTCCCACTAGTCGATGGATATCTTGTTTCTTGAAGATGGATGGGGACAAAGAGCAGAAATCGTAAGAGAGACAGCGAGGAGCGTGAGAAATGCGTTGGGGTGCCTGCGAAGACATGCATTGGCATTGGCAGGGTTAGGTCAGATTTCTATGTGCGAGGTCTGGACCGGTCCGCCATGGCCTCTCCGTATCTCTACCTACGTACTCTCACTCACTCTCTCTCCCTCTCCCAGAAACCCTCCATGCAGACCAAGCAGATTATAACAGATCATGGTGAGCTTGTGGTGCGCTTTGGTGGCTGAGGCTACGGAGACAGCCGTCTCTTCTCTGCTGTGATCTAATTATTCCCAACGGCTGGTCTAGATTAGACGACAAGCGTGGTCTCTCTATCTCTGCGGGCGGACCGACGGGCGGCCGGTCCCAAGAACCCAAGAACCCATGGCGCAAGCTCAAAGTCAACAACAAAGAAAGTCGCCCAACTGCAGTTTACTCGCCTACCTCACCTATTCCCTATGCCCTACCGTGTAAGGTAACGAGCTGCGACATATGACATGACCTGCCATATTTCTTCTTTTGTCCTACCTAATGACGAAGTTGGGCTCCAGTCAGCCAGTCCCATGCTCAATGGACAGAGAGACAGACAGTGCGGGTTTGTTACCAGGCCTCAACAGATATTATAGCTTTGCCCTGTTTCACTCGCATATCTAACGCCAAGTGAGATTGACATTATTCCCCCGGTCGTTGGCCGAGTCCAGAACGTTTGCGGCTAAGTGTGTGCCAGTGTGCCTCCTGCACCTTGGGAGTACCTTTGCAGAGGTACTTACTGTATTGAGTCTCCTCGTGGGACCTGCTGGGACCCCTAGAGGAACCCCCTTCCCAGGATAGCCACGGTGGCGAAAAGAAGGAAAACCCATCCCCGGTCTCCGCGAATGCCATCCCTACTGCCACACTGCGCGAGACAGATTTCCTTTACTTGTCGTCCCCAATATTCGTCCTCATGGCATGGTATCCACGAACGCCCCCCGATCGGCTACGTTTTTAACTACCTCGCAAGGGTGTTGAACTTCGTGCCTATCCACGCTGGCGTCTCTCTCCCGAGTCCGTCATATTGGGCACACCCTGTAGGAGCGAGAGTACCCCGGCAAGGCGGAAGGGTGGGCGGACCCGGACTGGCAGCTGGATAGACTTACATACTCACTACTGGCCTGTTCCCACAATCGCCTGGCGCTCTTCCATCGTCTCATCTCCTGAAGACCCAGCTAACTATGTGCATGTCTCCATAACCCATGTACGTGCTTTACATGTGCCCGAGACGGCTTTAAGACCCCCAACCTACCTACCACTCCCGTTTATTAGCCACCCGCACCGTCGCGAGTCGTCATCTTCCCTGCATGTATAAGTCACACTTCATATCGAGAGGGACTACGAGAAGGGCAAAGATTACCGTTACACTCTATCGACCATCCCTGCTCCCCTTGCCATCTGCAACCGACAGCCCCAGAAGACCCTAATTTAGCCACACCACTCACCTCCCATCTTCTATCAATATTTTTTATTTTCGGTTTTGCGATCCAGACTCTCGGTCCAGCCTGCTACTAGAGCTCGAAGCGACCCTGAAGGATTCTCGTCATCTGGCTTTCCTTGGTCCGTCACCATTGAAGTGTTCCTGCAGCCCGCACATCCCACCTGCACTCAGCCTCACCAGACACGGCGATCCTTCCTGTCTTCTCGAGGGCCTATCAGTATTCTCGGCACTCTCAGCACCCGTATCTGTTCGACTTAGATCCCCATCTTCCCGGCCTCTCAACGGCTTCTATAGCCATTATATCTTCTGGGATTCGGCTAGCTCACCCTGGTGAAAGGCTTCTTCTGCTCTTGGATTGGACATCGATAAAATCAGGATCACCGGCCTCCGTCCCTTCGGTGCTTCGCTTAAAGGTACAGTATTCTCATACAAAGCCAAGTCGCTTTTGCTGTGTGCTGTGGCTCAGTTGTATGCGTCGCTGTGGAGGGTTACCTGACACTCTTCTAGCTTCTGTGCTGTTCTGCTGAGTTGGATTCGCGTCAGTCGCTGTCCTCGTTGTAGAGACTACAGCGCAAGCGCCACCTTCGCTAAAAGAGCAGAGCTTCCCAGCACGATACCACTATTATAATCGCACTGCGCCGGCGCCGCTTCCAGATCACTCAAGCATTACTTTCGTTTTTTTTTGCTGCTCTGCACCGTCCTTCTCGTCCGTCATTCCACAGCTCCAATGGGTGATGCTCCACCCACTGTAAGCTCGCCCAACGACCTCACTCATCCCGAGGGTCACGGCGGTACTTACCAGGGTTCGCTACCCATCGACGACCAGGGAAACTCAGCCGGCTCCCACCTAGGATATCAGCCCCAGCAACATTTCGATCCTTCCCATAATGCCTTCTCGGCCCAATTCGATATGACACAACCGCAAGTCAATGGGCGGGTTGGCCCATACAACATGGGCGCTATGGCGAACGCGCTGCCACAGAATAACTATCGATCGACTTACAGTCAAGGCGCACAATCGCGTTTTAACGCTGGCGGGCCTCCTCCTGGCGTCGCTCACCCTATGCCCCAGATGGCTCAGTACGGAGGCCATACGGCAGTTAACCCTATGGTTGGACAACAATATTACATGCCTCACCACGCCCAAGTTCAACAGTTTTACAGTCACCAACTCGCGCCTTCACAGCAGGCGTCAAACATGACCCCTAGGCACAACATGGCCTACTACCCGAATCACGTTATGATGAATCCAGCGCAACAACTTTCAGGAGGTTATTACTACAGTCAACCGGGGGCATACGCTGGTCAAAGTCAAGCCATTCCCGGGCAGATGGTGCCTGGGCAGTTCATGACGTCCGCTCCCCGCGGGGCGTCCCCCTCTGGGCCTCAAGATCAACTCGGGTCGATGCCGGTTCTGAACAATTCAGATGGTCTGTGACACGAGGCCTTGCTCTCATGGCTTGAAGATATATGGCTGACACTCTCCAGAAGCATCACGTAATCGTTCTAATGTTGTCCGTGGTCCACCCCGTAAACCACGGCAAAGCGGTCAGTTTATACTCTAAATATTCACGATGGTATACTCATTTCTTGCCAGGAAATGCTATCTGGATTGGAAATCTGCCACCACAGACCGATTTGATGAGCTTGGTTTATCATGTGTGCCAAGAGGCAAGTGGCCTGGAGTCATTGTTTCTAATATCCAAGAGTAACTGCGCCTTTGCAAACTTCAAGGACGAACAAAGTTGCGCTACAGCACAACAGAAGCTTCATGACTCCAAGTTTCAATCCGTACGACTGGTCAGCAGGCTACGCAAGAGTACTGTCGAAGGAACTGCTGGCCAAACAGCACCTACTGGCCCTGCTGCTACGTCTCCACATGTGCAGGCAGCCCCTGTCGAGGCCTCAGAGGATAAACCGGAGCCCAGCACCGAGACGCACACCGCACCCGAGAAAGGACCTGAGGAGCATAGGGAGGCGCCGGCTGTCGATGGCGTGACACAAAAAGACAAGTTTTTTATATTGAAAAGTCTGACAGTCGAAGATCTGGAACTTAGTGTGCGGAACGGCGTGTGGGCTACACAGTCACACAATGAGGAGGCGCTTAATGACGCTTACAAGGTTTGGAAAACGATTCGTCGGGATGTTTTAGCCTCTGCTGACAAGCATTCTACAGTCGGTTGATAATGTTTACTTGGTGTTCTCTGCCAACAAATCCGGGGAGTATTTTGGCTATGCCAAGATGACATCGCCCATAAACAACGACCCGGCCGCAGCTATCGAATTTGCGCCCAAGGCCCAAACAGCCACTGACTCCGACTTGCCGAAAGCGATCCCGACTGAAGCAACCGAGAACTGCCCCCGCGGAAACATCATCGACGACTCGGCTAGAGGAACCATCTTTTGGGAGATTGAGAGAGATGACGCAGATACGCCACCCGAAACCGAGTCCGAAGTGGAAGATTCTACGAGTGGGCATGACGGACAAGATGGCGAGGGAGGCTCCAAGGCATGGGGCAAGCCTTTCAAACTTGAGTGGCTGTCGTCTTCGAGGTTGCCCTTCTACCGCACTCGGGGGCTGCGAAACCCTTGGAATTCCAACCGGGAGGTCAAGATTGCACGGGATGGTACGGAGCTGGAACCATCAGTGGGTCGCAGGCTTATTGGCCTGTTTAACCGTGTGCAGTCTCCTACTCCCATGGCAATGGGGATGCGACAAGGGATGGCTATGGTCCCCGGATACCCACCTCCGATGCGAGCTCCATACTCTCAATAATGGGACTGAACGGCGGCCGATCACGGTTGAAGCGATCAAACGGTGTGACGTATTACGATTGAAATGGTATTTCCAGCGCGAGCAAGTCTCGGATGTTATGCAGGACATAGCGAACGCAACTTAACTGTATACAGAAATCATAGTACGCCGGCGAGACGCTATCATGATTATTACACTTCCCAGCGTGATAGTCCATCCCCCTCCAGCCGCGATTATATCGATATATTCAAAAGAAAATCAAAGAGTTAAAGGAGACTACATACTGCCGTTTCTGGGCTGGGCTTTCCCTACCACCTGTGGTCCCGGTAGCCTTGAATGTGGCGACCGTCAGGCGAGCTAGCATCGATACCCAATCTGCCAAACTTGTGGTAGCTCGTCAGGATGCCTGACAGCCAGGATGCTTGTACCATGTAAAGTGACAGCGCTTATTGCTCTCCCTGCCTCCCTGCCTGCCTAAACCCAGATCTGCCCCACAACCAATTTGGCCTACTATTTATTGTGTACCAGATCAGATTCCCCTCCGCATGCGGGCCAAGGTCACGATAGCGACACCATCACGTCATCGACAATGGTTGCTCTGCTGCTGCTGCTGCCGCCGCCGTCGCCGTAGTCTACCTGTCCGCCTGTCTGCCTGCATGCTTCCGAATCTCCAAGACGGCGGGCAACGTAATGCCGAAGCCTCGGGGGTGGTAGCGTACAGATCATGCAATGTCGACAGCTTGGAAGACTCGGGTGTCCAGAGTAAAGTTACTCCGAAGCTGCAAAGCATGGGGGAAAAGGAAAGCTGAAATGTGAGCTTGTATTGGGGAGCTGCATCACGTAGGAAAATTACCCAGGTAATTATGGGGCCGTGATCCCTTTGTCTGTGTGTGCAATTCTCGATCGGACAATCATAATGCATAATGGGATTCAACCAGCAAAAGGGGTCCGAGGGTATTGCGCAAAAAAGCAAAGAGCATGTAAGTCACACACGATGACGTCTGCCAAGACTGACCGATATAGACAGCAGCATGGAATCGAGCGAAGCAAAGCAAAGCAAAGTCACGGCTGACCACATATGGCTATGGCTATCGGATTTTGCACATTCCCATCTATGATGTTCAAGTTACATTTGGGCCAAAACCGGGAAGCAATCCGACTTCATTCGTTTGGGCGTGCCTGATAGGCTAGGTAGTAGGCATGTAGTCGTAGTCGTAGGTACAATCGTGGGCAATGACATGGTTTGTCGTCTCAACCTGTCGAATTGTCCAACATTAGCCAGGGCACCTATGATCTCATTGATGTTCAAAATATCAGCTTCTTTATCCCATCTTCATCCGGCCCCATGCCGTGCTACCATAGTACCTGACGCCGTAAATAGGCGATTGTGCAGTCACCGTTCTGTGTGCAGAACAGGAGCACGTAGTAAAACACCACACTACCTAGCTCTCCTCTTCTGAGCTGGGCAGTAAGCAAGCACGACAGCGAGCATGCCACCAAGGACTACCAATCAGTATAGTTAGATGTATGAACACGAACGGCACAATCCCTGGGCTTCAGATATGGTGCCTAGGTAGGTAAGTAGACAAAGGTACAGTGTAAGTAAGGTGTGGCTGGTGTCCATGGCTGGCAGCTTATTTGTTCATTGAGTACAGAGTACGGAGTACGGATAGCTCATATGCGGATATTGAGCTTGAGCACAGACCACCATGCAGCAAGTACAACGTTCCGTCCGCCCCGTTACTTGCATAGAAGCTTCTCGTTTTATGGAATATTTCTCGACGATTCCAGGGGCTGCTACTAACTTCGAGCAACCTCCACCTCCTGCTGGTCGGCATCTTCAGGTTCATTGTCGTGTGATTGCAAATCTGCAAACGTGCAAAACAGGCAACCACCGCAACTTGTAGAACAATCCATAGAGCATCTAGTAATCGGTAGACTGTTCCAGATTATTCACAATGGAACTTTCGCATGATATTCTGACAATTGAAGAAGCCGCTTTGCAACGTGAGTTTCGTGTATAAATACAGCAGTCAACTCCGTGATAGCTTCACTTCCCCTTTTCCTCCTCATCATCATCAGAACACACAAACATCCAACATCAGCACTTGCAATCTTATGCGACCTGCAACAAAAACAATCAAATCAACACTTCCACGCAACATCACCAAAATCATCTCTACTACCATCCCACAAACCACTACACGTACCAACATGTCTCTGTTCGGTCCCCGTTTCTACTCGGCTCCCGAGCCCAACTTCTCAGGCCTCTTCCGCCTTATCGACGACTTTGACAAGTACTCGTCGCAGAATGGTCCCGAGGGTGCTTCCTCCCGCCTCGGTCGTCACTCCATCCCCACCTTCACCCCCAAGTTCGACCTGAAGGAGACCGAGTCTGCCTATGAGCTGCACGGCGAGCTCCCCGGCATTGAGAAGAAGAACGTTCACATTGAGTTCACCGACCCGCAGACTATTGTGATCCGCGGCAAGGTCGAGCGCACTCACACTGAGGGCACCCCGCCCGCCGGCCTGCTCGAGGGCAACAACATGAGCGGCGCCATCACGGAAGGCGGCGAGAAGAGTGGTGCCTCCGACATCGAGGCCCACCGCAACTCCCACCAGCCCACTGTCGAGGACGCTCCCGATGCTGACGGCAGCACCGGCGCCCAGCCCACTCCGGCCACCACCGTCGCCGAGACGGTCAAGTCGGAGCACCAGCAGCCGCAGAAGCCCTCTGCCCCCAAGGCCAAGTACTGGGTCTCGGAGCGCAGCATCGGCGAGTTCTCGCGCACCTTCAACTTCCCCACCCGCGTCGAGACGGACGAGGTCAAGGCCTCACTCGACAACGGAGTCCTGGCGCTCACCGTCCCCAAGGCCAAGAAGCACGAGAGCCGCCGCATCACTATCAACTGAGATGGACCTCACAAAGGAGCTTCTTAACACCAACCACCACAACATTGTACACTTCTTTCTCTCATTCCTCATTGCGCTCCTTTCATCTCGGTCACACACCAAACACCACTTCGCCAAGTTTACCCTAATTGGAGACGAGCCTTTCATTTTCCCACTGGGTGAACTTCTCACGACTTGATGCACACATCTCCCGAGTCCTTCTTCAGTTCTTCATTGGCGTTTGAATTTCCTTCATAATCATGATATTCACGAGGAGTTATAGAGGGGGGAATTCGGTCTTTCTCAGTGATGACACACATGGTGTCACTGCTCTAATTCGCCTGATTAGGCACTTGGCCTTGTACAGTAGGAGATAGTCATTGAGAATAAACAAATCATCAAACAAACCATCTCATCCATTGTCTACGTGCATGTGGTTATTGGTGCTTTCTCCAGGGTTTCGGGTGCCAGGTGTTTGTTTGACTGCGAACCTGGTTAATACACACTCCCATAATCATACAATCAGCCCGGGACATAAAATGATGCATATGTATATAGCCTACCAAATTGCTCGTAACCCATCAATTCTAATTATTGTGAAATAAGAATAAGCTCCAAGTATATTCTTTGAATGAGGTTCTAAGGTACAAACGCAAGATGGTCAGTTGCTCAGTCCAGCATCCATCTCAGGGGCCAATGGAGCCCGGCTCATGCGACATGACTGTGCCTTATGCAATGGAGTTTTCTTGGTAGCCAATAACTCGATTCCTCACCTAAGCAAGGACAGAAAAGAAGGAAGTTAGTGTGCCGCTGTTGTAAACAGCGGATCTCTGGAATGGGCGAGTTCTATGATAAAACCGTAACACTAATCACCATGAAAATGGTATGGGCTACTTCCAACACTCACTTACCTAGTGTGGTGCTACCCGGCGAGTATTTGGTAATAGTAAGCATGGTCAGTGTAAACTGGATTATTGCATACCTAGATGGGCACTTGGAGAGAAGGACAGCCGTTGTTTTGTGCCCCCGGTCCCAACAGACGGATGAAGAACACATGGGAGAGATTGCTTATTCACGTACCTGGTATTACCCATCATCCTCAGCATGACAACCTTTACCGTTCACCCATTTACTCGGCTCCCTTCGTCGCTCACCTAAGTCCAAGTGCGAGAAGATCCCAGGTCTGAAACAAGAAACAGCTCGTCGCTCAGTCTCCTGAGTCGCTGGGTCTCCAGAAGCTCTGGTGTATCCGGCGGTGTTGTCAAGCTTCTTCCATGGCCTCGGGCTGCCCTGTATCCTTCTGTTGCAACTCTGCGAAACCGGGGTTTTGTTGCCTCTTCCTCCACCATCTCCTCCTCCGCCTTTTCGCGTTCCTGCTGTTGCAACGTCTGAGCGGCGGCTTCCGTCTCCATGAACTGTGTCTCCTGATTGACCCATACAAGGTTTTCATACACGCTCAACGGCTGTACAACGTCCTCCTCGGCTTCGCTTTCTTCTTCCTCTTCCCCGTCTCCTTGATCATCTTCCCCTCGAGGATTCGTCAACGCGGCCAGGCGGTCTAAACAAACAGCCCTCATCGGGCCGCTATACTGTGCGATGGGGATGGGGACCGGCTGAAAACACCGCCTAGAGGCTGCCACTCGTACCTCGTGGGCCACCCTCTCCTTCCTCTCATACAATCTCCACTCTCGTTCCCATTCAGGGTAGTAGCCCTCTCCCTCTTCTTCTACGACTCCGCCGCCACCACTGCACTGGCCGTTAGGGGTCGAGGGCACGCTGATGAAGAGCTCGTTGCTTTCTCGGCGGGAAATCCTCAGGTGTGGTGGTGGTACTTGGGGCCGGCGCACCTCGTCGCGGTCGTCGTCATATCGGATGACAAACCAGGGCCTGGTCCGGTCGCCGGAAACATGCTGCTCTTTCGGAGGCATCAGCGCATGGAATGAGTCCAGATCGATTTCCACCACGCTGTCTTGGTCCTCGGTCTCTTTTTCGTGTACGAAGCTAGTGTGTAAGAACAGTAGGTCCTCCGTCGGCATCTCATTCACCCCTTTCCCTCTTATGACGGTGATGGGATCCTTGTAGGGTTTGTGTCTAGCTGACTGGCGGGACGTTATGATACGGGATGGCATTGTGGCAACTTCCTCATTAGCGATAGCTCGTCTTCTGTTTGGGTGTGCCATTGCCAACCAAGTTGAGACCGATTAGTATCAGCGATGCAGCTTCTGGGTAGTCATAAGCAGTTCCTAGGACTAGTCATGAACTCTTCCTGGCTCTCAATACTACGTACACAGAGGGAGATGCAGGTAGAACACTGGCAAAGTGGTCGACTAGGGCGTACTTCAAGCGCATGACAACACCAGGTGACTACTACTCAGACCTGACTGCCTCAACTTATATGACAGAGGTAACTCCAAACTTGCTAGATGTTTGTGTTTTGGGACAGGATTATATTTCACAAAGAGGCGGCAGGAAGAATGCGGACAAAGAGGAATTGTGCCTCAGAAAACCGATACAACTCCATTGAGCTATGATGCTTTGTCTTATGATGCTGCCTCTCAAGGCTTTGATACTACGCTGTTCATCCGACGCGACCATCGCAGCAATAATGTCGAAATCATGCCACCCTTAACACCATGCTTTCGCAGACTACCTAGCGCTGCCAACTCGTCAACTCGCTCTTATCGTTTGCTCGTATATTAAGGAGTCGGGGGGTATCGCGTGGCACCGTCAGTGTGGTCCGACGTATGCAATCCATAAAAAAATCAAATTCCAACAGCCTCGCTTGGTTCTGGAGCAACTTCTCCCTCAGTCCTCCACGAATCTTCTCCGTTTCAGTGATTCTGCATCGCTCTTGCGTCCCTCCAATGATCACCGACATTCTCTTAGATCATGTAGGCGAAGGCGGCGATCGCCAGGGCGGCAGCACCGTTGCCGAGGTAAGAGATGGCGGCCAGAGATGCGCCGGCGCTCTTGCCAGCGTCCTTGGAGGCCTGAGGCGACTGGGAGGCAGATGAGGGGCTGCCAGTGGCGGTAGGGCTAGCACTTGCGCTGCTGCTCTTAGCAGAGCCAGAGCCGCCAGCCTGCTTCTTGGCGGGGTCCTTGGTGCCGCAGTTGTTCTTGATGGAGGAAGTGCAGTTGTCCTGTCCAGTCTTGCTACCGACGTTCGCAAGGTTGCATACCGAGTAGGCCTCTTCGCAAGTGAACTACATGGGAAAATCTAGAGTCAGCACGATCCACAGTACATGAAGACGAGCTTGGAGAAGAACATACAGTGTCGATGGTGTTGAGGTACTCAGAAAGCTTGGGGTCCGAGCCATCAGCACAGGTGCATTCGTAGTTCAGAGTTGTCTGTGCAGCGAATTAGTATGACGGCCAGCGTGGTGAGAAATCAATACCACATACGAAGTCGCAAGTGCTCTTGGAAGAGGGGTTGCAGAGTTGATCGCAAGTGTTTTGCTGAGCCTGGCACCAACCGTCTACGCGAGAACATTGGTTAGTTTTGACTTGTCTAGATGCGAGAGCCATTGCTGGACGAAAACATACTGCGTCGGCCAACATCAATCTTGTTGACGTCAATCATGGAGGTCCAGTTGGAGGAGGTCGCAGAGACGACACTCAGCGCGGACAGCGCAACGATGGCAACGTTTTGGGCGAACATGTTTGCGGTAGTGGGATTGATCTGCAGATACGAGTCGAAATTATGTTAACCCAGGTTCGCAAATAGGCCAGAAAAAATCTGGAACTGACGATGTTTTCTTGGAGTATGCCGTACTGATTGGGTTGGGGGGGGAAGGATGTCAAGTGATTTGTTTGGGTGACTGACTGTTTGAGGATTGTTTGATGATTAATATTATGATATTGGGCCGGCCGTCTACACTTCGCTGGGAAGGAGGAATTGAGTTTTGAATGCGATGGAATTGGGGGTGATCAGGATCTCAGATACAATCACAGGAAGGCGTAAAATACGATGCAACAAGTAACCAGAAGAGAAGTGGGAGGCGGGAGGGCAGACTGGCTGTATTAAAAAGAGAAGGCACAACAGACTCGCGCATACAAGCCGGGCTTAGGCGAAGGCGAGTGAGGACGAGGATGAGACCTGAGATGGGGAAGTTGGAGGAGCTGTCACGATCGACCGGGATTAGGTATGGATCCCTGCAACAATACGGCCTAAATCGTGCTAGCGACACAGGGGTGCTCCCATGTCCATCAGACTATGTAGCATGCAGCCCATGACCGCCCATGACCGCTCCGGAATACCCATGACAGAAGTGGCTGGAGAGTCGTGAGACTCTGTTTTTTCCGTCGGCTTTCCCTGCACTTGGCAGAGAAAAGTTAGAGCGCCAAGCAATACGAGGTTTCCGTGGTTCCTGGCCAGAAACCAGACAGCCAATCGAATCGGTTGGTTTGCTGCAGCGCACTCACCCAGCGCAGGGAGCTTCTATGCACGCAGCTTCTTGGTAGTAGTGGAAGCACTGGCATCCATTTCCAACTCCAAACTCCAAACACACTTAACATACAGTACGGTAGTAAGTGGTATACCTGCCCGCCCTCCCTCTTTTCCCTCAATTGAGTGAGCCAATAATAATACCTGCCGTTTCTTCCATGTCTGAATGATGATTCTTCTCAAGGTTCCTTGTTTGTGGCGCTTAACCCCCCCTACCAGCACTAAGCAGCCTACAGTACGGCGTACCTAGGTTAACAATTGTATCTTACCCAGAAAGAAACGGCACGTTTGGACCGACTGCTAAAGTTCGGGCAACGCTTGCGACCAATAGCGTGTCCATGGTGGTTTCCAGTGGCAGAGGCGTAGCTGACATTCCCATCTTCCCACTGATTCCTACCAGAATTTCCATCATCCCATAAAAAGAGCACACACCCCAACACCGTTGATCATTACTTGTTTTGAGAGAGAAAGGAACAGCGACTGGCTGACTGGGATTCCTTTATCTCCATCGTGACAACAGAACCAACTGATTACATAACGGTATTCGGACCAATCGAGGCACAGCTACATGGACATAGAGACAGTACCTAAGCACTACCAGGCTGTGTGTAACGTCGGGGCTGTCGGCGGTCGCGGGAGGTCATGCGGGCTTGCTGTACTGACTGCACTACCTAACCTACTATTACTACCTACGTATCCTACCAACCTGCTGAATACATCCTCCTAAAGCACTTCAACACTCAAAACACGAACGCCAAGTTTCCTGCCTCGCCATGTCGCAAGAGAGCCGGTAAAGCCGTACCTACGACGTATGTACGGCCACTAATGCGTATCTTAGCATCCAATCCCATCCCATACTTTCCCAACCTTCGAGTTGGGGTTAAGGTTGCTGCCTCTGCCCGCACACCATCCATCAACCTTGAAATTCAGGCGGACTCTGGAGGTCCCGTTGGCCTAGGAAAGTTTACTTGGTTTGCTTGTATTACTTGTAGCCATCTGTCTCATCAGTCCAGTGACAAAAATACCACCGTGGACTATCTCGGTGTATCGCTCGTAGGTACCCAAATGCCACATCAATTTCCTTGGGGGTCCACGCCTCATTTCAACGGTCGGTTGGGCCGGCAAGACTCTGGGAGACATTTTCACGATCCCACTACAAGCAACGGCGGGAACATCGGCCAGTTGCAGAGTCGGTCTTGTTGTTTTGGGCTTGCGATAAGTGGTGGCAGGATGGTACCTCACCAGCCACACTCCATCCAACCATCGAAACCCCACCCAGATTCTCCACCGGTTGCTAGTGCCTGATCTGCAAGACTACTGCTTTGGGTTGTTCAGTCCGGCGGTAAAAAATCATGTCGAGAGACTTCGAGACTTCGAGCCAACACCCCCATGTTCCTTCATCTCTCAACCTGCGACTCTTTCTCACGTATCTGAAACAAGTCGCGACCCTTTGGCCTTCTGCCCATGCGCGCGCCCGTGTTTGTATCGTATTGTCCCTCGGATCCAGATCGATCACTTGACTTTCTCTGTCGGCCCTGTTGAGGATCACCAGATAAATATGCGCACCAGGATAAATGGCCCAATGGCCATGCATAGCATCATGGATACCGTCTAGCTCCCAACTCGAAAGCCTCTGCCGGACGCCAGCGCGTGGACGGACCAGCGAAAGATAACCCAAGTGGACCGTTCAACCAGAATCCTGACGTCTTTGTAGCTCCAAAGAAGAAGAAAAAGAAATGAAAAGACGGCAGAATGCCACGAGCTGTTATCCTAGCCCGAACGCCAATCGATACGGCCTTGCTCGAGCCACCCGCCATCCCTGTTGAAAAACATTGACTCGCATAGAATAGCCACAGTCAATCGACTGATACGGGCTTCTCAGTTGAACCCAGGTTTTTACTTGATGGGGGTTGTTCGACTCATCTCGGCAAGGTCTCAACCGCTCAATTGATATGTATCATATACCTTATAAATAGAAAAGGAAATATAGTTTGCAGCCAATTCGTCTATCTTCAGCCTCTAGTCCAAATATATTGAAGACTAGGAATATTGATGTCTGTAGCACGTGGGGTAATTGTCCGCGGGCGTATCCAGGACAACCTTGGTTCGTCCAAGGAGAATAGGACACTAGTAGTACTGCATGCTGCCCCGATGCATTCATTACTAATCTCGGCTGGCATCATATATATGTTTGGAGATTGACTCTTCGCCTTTTTTCCAAACTCAAGCTCGACGCGAACGAACATGGTTAGTTTGTCAAGGGGATTTCCAGTACAATAACAGTATCATTGGCGGCCAAAGAAGCCATGACCCGCCCCCTGTTCATGAGTTTGTGCCCTCATTGACCGTCTCTCAGCGATGTCACTCTCTCGTTCGTGAAGATATGTTCAGTATGGATTATGAATGAGTAGGTGATATGTATTCACGTTGGATTCCAAGTGGTGCCAAGCCCCTATTGAGATGGTGCCCGTTGTGCTGTGGAACTGATAGGCATTGATCAGTATGGGGTATTAGTGCTGTTGGCTTCGGTTGGAAGCGGTGCAGTGCGGTGCAGTACACAAGAATGGAGATCAATGGTGGAACGATATTATTTTCTTAATATTCAGTCCAGTCCAGTCAGTCGAACTTGGGCGCCACATTTCCTACGACGACCGGCGACCAGCGGGGTCTACTATTGACAGCCCACCTGTCTGCCTGCCAGCCTACTCTTGTACGGCCGAATGAGCGAGGACGACCTGGGCTATTTAGGCCACCTCCTTTATGTGTTATATCGACTTCTTTTGGGCGCTCGTGCCGGTTCCAAGGCTTCGACTAAATATCCCGTTACGAGCTTGGTGGAATATCCCTCTGGCCAATTTATCCAGCATACGTTACATTATGACAACATAGCTTGCACTTCGATTCCATACCTACTTATTAGCCCTCGGAGAGAGAGTCGCCGCACCATGTTCTGCATGTGGTCCTCGGCCAACTGTGGAGCAATCCCGTTGCTCCTGTCCAATGTCGCTGCTTCAAGTTAATTGGCCTTTTCACCCACTACGAGGGGACACTTGAACTGACAGGCAGGTGGCCTTGAAGCCCTTAGAGGCTTTGGAGGACATCTTTCTTGGCCCTGCCAGCCTGCTCTCTTCCCATATGGCTTGGTCGCCGTTATAGTCTGGTCTAACGTGTCCATGGTGCTCTGAAAATCACCCGATTGGAGGATTCTGTTGACCGAAGCTCCGTCCAGACCCGCCTGCCCGGCGCAGCCTTGAAGCCTCGGAAGTAGTTTAAGAACAGCTTGCGCTGTCCATATCTTCGGACCAGGCACCATCTCCGCATCATCTGCAAATATAGCCCGCCGATTTGTGCAGTCATGTTGCTTTTCAACGCTCTTTTGGCGCTTTGCGCACCTGCCACGTCGTGGGCGCTTACCTACAAAGGGGTAGACTGGTCGTCCGTGGCTGTCGAGGAAAAGGCGGGCATCCAGTACAAGACGAGCAATGGCGCCGCGCAGCCGCTCGAGAAGATACTGGCCAGCAACGGAGTCAACATTGTCAGGCAGCGTGTTTGGGTCAATCCCGGCGATGGCAACTACAACCTCAACTACAACCTGGCCTTGGCAAAGCGTGCGCGGGCCGCTGGGATGGAGGTTTACATCGATCTGCACTTCAGCGACACGTGGGCCGACCCGGCTAATCAGAAGATCCCCGCCGGCTGGCCAACCGACGCGGACAATCTCGCATGGAAGGTCTACAACTACACCCTGGACGTGAGCAACCAGTTCGCGTCGGCGGGTATCTCCCCCAAGATCATGTCCATTGGCAACGAGATCACAGCTGGAACGCTCTTCCCGACCGGAAGCACTTCCAACTTCTACAACCTGGCCCGGATTCTTCACTCCGCTTCCGCCGGAATCAAGGACAGCCGGTTGTCATCCAAGCCTCGCATCATGATCCACTTGGATAACGGCTGGAAGTGGGATACCCAGAAATGGTGGTACGAGAGTGTACTGAAGCAGGGTCCCCTCACAACTTCCGACTTCGATATGATGGGCGTCTCCTACTACCCGTTCTAGTAAGTTTGCTTGCTGAGAGAGCCTCAAGGGACTTTGTCTCAGGCTTCACGCCAGAGGCTTGAAAGGCCCCCTTCCCCTAGCGAGACTTCGCGCTAACGGCATAATTCCAGCAATTCGGCTGCCACGCTGTCGAGTCTCAAGTCTAGCTTGGCTAACATGGCCAACACGTGGGGTAAGGAGATCGTTGTCGCAGAAACCAACTGGCCGACGTCTTGCCCTTCCCCAAAGTACGCTTTCCCCAGCGACCTGAAGAGCATTCCCTTCTCTGCGGCCGGTCAGACGACCTTCATCCAGCAGGTTGCCGCCGCCGTTTCGGGTGTCAAGAATGGCGTCGGCCTTTTCTACTGGGAGCCGGCCTGGGTGGACAATGCCGGCCTGGGGTCCTCGTGCGCCTCTAACACCATGTTTGCCTGGCCAGGTACGGCGCTCTCGAGTCTGTCTGTCTTCTCAACCATTTAGATAGCAGCCATAGCAATGTAATAATAGTGTGGCAAGATCAAGGCCGCCCCCATTGCAAATGAAGTTACCGCAAACAGCCTGTGCCACTTCCTGATGTGTTCTTTGTCCAATCTACGAGTATGCGCCTTTGTCCAGAAATCTTCGGCCGGGTAGGCCCTATGGCGGTCAATTGTCTTACCCAAAGAGGGTTGCCGTCACTAAAGTGACTTGGGAGATTCCAGCAGCCAAGATTTGCCGCTTTCTCCAGGACAATGGAAGGGGGCCCCTTTCTTAGTATTGCCATTAGCAGATGCCCCTTTCATTTCTCCAGCGCTTGTAGTATCAACGGCCCCCGTAACGACTTCTAATTATGCAACTCCTTCCTATGTGACCCTGCCAGGTAGGCAAAGAACGCCGACTCATCTTTGCGAGATATACCCAGTCCATGTTGCTTCTTTTCTCCCGCAACCAGAAACTTCCCGGTAGAATAACAGCCCCCTGACGATGCCTGGCATCGGTAGCCTGGCCAGGCCAAACATGAACATACGACCCGCAACCATCACATCAATCTCGGCGGCTGCGATGTCCACCTCGCCCGGACCGTCGCCGCAAATGACGCCGCCTCCACCGCGGGCGCTGCTGGCTTCGGCCACGGAGTCTTTCGTTCTGGGAATAGATACCTGTGGTTTCACCTCAGGGAGCACACGTAGGACTCGTCCAGAAGCTATCCATCGTCATAGTCTGAGTATAGCTAACCACCAGTTCAACAACGCCAACAGTGACATGCTCTGCGGGCTACTGTACGGATATAGGAGACCACCGCGGCTGCTGTACTGGCTCGCCCGCAGACTGTAGCGCGAGTATCTGGACGACCTGCCGCGGCTATACGGAGGGCGCCGGATACTGTGGTGCGCATACGCTATGCTGGTAAGTTGTACCCTGCCCCCCCATGAATTGGAAAACGTGGTAGGAGAGAAGCATAAACTGCCGATGGTGATTTGGCTTGTTGCTGAACTCTTTTTGTAGTAGTGCGGCGGCATTACCGGCATGTGTGACCTATTACTTCACCACGGAGCGCAAGTCGGGCGTCACTTTCACCAATGTAGGATGCGGCACCAGTGCCATGTACGGCCAGATGTACCCATTCCCTCCGGAACTGATGCCGACGACCTCGGCCGACGACCACCCGTCCGCCACAGAATTAACGATCAGCCCTATTGACACGTCGGGGAGCAGCTCCGACAAGTCACAAACGAGCCCGACAGGGGCCATCGTGGGTGCCATCGTGGGCGGCGTCCTGCTCGTCGCATTGGCCATATTGGCCTTCGTCCTGCTAGCCAAGCGGTGGCGCCGGAAGCGACACCAGCAGCTGATCGCGAAGGAGCTCATCTCCGGCCCGACGGGTCACTCGCCGACTACCCCCGAAAAGAGCGGCGGCGGCAGCAATCTGCGCACGCGCCTCCGTCTCTCCACGATTCCAGAGCAGAACAGCCCGCTGCCCACGTCCCCGATGCTCTCGCGGTACCAGTCGTCCCGCCGCAGCTACGGGCCCGACTGGCCGCTGGGGTCCGCCGATCCACTCGAGTCTCACCCCGTCCTTCCCGGCGTCACCCCTGTCACTCCTGCCACCGTGGACCTTGAAAAGCGTCTCAGTGAGCCTCGAGGCAGCAGCGTCCCACAGCTCCAGATTCCCGCGATCCCCGCCATCCCTACGACGCGCCTCTCGCCCGCTCCTCCCCCGAAGTCACCCGCTGGCGCCTCGCCTCAGCTGCAGCAACAGCAGCAGCATAAGCCGCGCACGCCGAGTGCTTCCTCTGACATTGGCCTACTCCAATCGCCACGCCTCAGTTTCGCACCACCTGCATCACCCATCGACGCGGCGTTCAATGCCGAGGTGGCCAGACGCGTGAGCCTTATTGACGGTGCCGCAGCCGCTTCCACCATTCCCGCCACAGCTGGCGCATCCAACGCAGCAGGCAACAGCGGCGGCAGCAGCAGCAGCAGCAGCAACAACAGGAATAGCTCGAACCCATGGAGACAGAGCAACATCCGAACCTCGACGAAGGCACCTCCTAGAAGCAGCATTTATCAACCGCGAGAGGACGTATCCGTGTCGCCCCTCGAGAGGAGCCCGGAGAGAAGAGGTAGCGGCGGTGGTAGTATGGCGGACCCGAAGAGGCTGAGTCTGGTGTCGGCGCCGAGCATTCGCGATTCCCAGTTCGTCGAGGCGGCGGACGACCTGGTGAGCCCCGTCTCCCCTGAAGACGAGGAAGGACTGGGCGTAAATGGGGCAGGGAGAGGGGGGTTGGAATCAGGGAGGGTGAGTCCTGCAACTGTCAGTCCGATGGAGAGCAGGCGGGGAAGCTTGGATGAATGATGACGGTGTTGCAGCTTAACGTTATTGTTATTATTAGTACACATTGGGCCGAATCACGGCCATGGTATGGTGGTATTGGAACTTGTACGATATATGGATGGTTCTCTGCGTTTGGGATCAATGTACAAACAGGCAAACGATACCAGGGTTTGGCGTTCGGAGCAGAGAGTCATAGTTGCTACCAAAATAATTAAAAGGCACCACAGACATCCATGGCAACCTAATTGAAATATATTTATTGATTGAAACATACCTTGCTGTAGTCCATCAGAATCAGACACAAAATACAGGGTTCCCCCGGTAACACAACCAGGCAGTTTAAGGTCTCTCCCAGGACCACTATTTGAAATATATCAATCAAGATTACAACCCTCTCAGGGACTGAACTCGTATAGCTACACGATCATGGCAATCCGAAGATCAACTAACTAATATGGAATACAGAGACGCACGCTACACGATTATGCCCACTTGATGAAGAGCGTTTTGGCGTGACAAGACACTGTCTACCTGTCCTTCAGGCACCCACAGCGGCAGGCATGGCCGCTGCATTTTGTGCCTCTTTCACCAAGGTCTCGACCTTGCCACCCAAGCCCCCGTTACTGTTGCCGTGGCTACTACTCTTTCCCTCTTCCCCTGCATGCTCGATGTTCCAGTCAAGCACCTGCTGGCAGACGCCCTCCAGCGTCGTGTAGACGCCGCGATACCCCAGGCCGCCCTCGGCGACCGGCTTCTGCGCCGCGGCGTCGGTTGCGGGCGTATGCGTCGCCACGGAGAAGGTGGCGGGCTGCAGCAGGGCGATCTGGCCCCGGGGCTGGATCCACCCGAACAGGCCGGGGAGCTGTCGAGCCAGCGTGTCGCAGAACTCGATAGTATAGGCCAGGAGCAGCATGGGCACGGGCTGCAGCATCTGGACCTGGCATGGGGTAACGGCAAGGGTCATGCACACGTTGTAAACGTCGCGGAACGAGGGCGGCGGGTTCGGGTCCGTGATGACAAAGGGTCGGCCCGCGCAACCTGGCATGGTCTCTCGGTCTCCGTGGTCGAGCAGGGCTGCCTCGAACAGGAGGTGGCCGATGGACACATGGGTCGCGTGCACGAGGTTCTGGATGATGTTGGGGGTCCAGCTGGGGCACGAGGCGCCGGAGCGCAGACACAGGCCGACGAATTGGTCACCGATGCTGCTACCGTAGATGCCGTTGGCGGGGCGGATGGCACCGGTGCGGAACGAGGGGCGGTTGGCACCGCAGACGATGCGCTCGGCAACGGCCTTGGCGTGCGCGTAGTTGCCAAAGTACTGGTCGTGTGGACGCAGGGGCTGGTCGAAGTCGGCCTCGTCCAGGGCCTGCACGTAGTTGCGCGGCCACCACTGCCAGGGCCAGACCGAGAGGTACTCGACCGGGCGCACCGCCGTCGACGCCGACGACGTCGCGATGAAGACGGAGGCGCCCGCGCGCTGGGCCGCTTCCAGCACGTTGCGCGTGCCGCCGACGTTGACGCGCGCGACGCGGTCGTACGTCGCCTCGGACCGTTCGTTGGGCACGATCATGGCCGCCGTGTGGAACACGGTCAGGCCCTGGGCCTTGGCGCAGCTGCGAGGCCACGGCTTGGCAAATGCCGCCTCGACGGACGCGGCGTCGGTGATGTCGGCCTGGACGAAGTCGACGCGGCTCGCGGGCCCCGTGCGCATGTCCGGGCGAGCCGGGGCGCGGAAGTCGACGTTGCGGATGGACTCGGGGGACTGCCCGCGCTCGAGCAGGTGCAGGATGAGCTGCCCCCCTACGCCGCCGGAGCCGCCGACCACGACGTAGCGACGGTCTGGGCGGGCGCGCGGCAGGTGTGCGGCCCAGCTCAAGGGCTCCCGCTCGAGCCGTGAGTACGTGGCCCGGATCTCTTGCTCGGTCCAGCGGTGCGGCGAGAGGGCCAGCACCTCGGGCGGCGTCGCGGTCAGGGCGAGATTGAGCTTCCAAAAGTACAGCACCGCCAAAAAGACGACAGCAAATGCTGCCGACGCGACAGGGTGGGCTTGTAGCCACTCCATTCTTGTGTTTATCTTCAGAGTGTGATTGAGAGAGAGGATCTAGATGTGCTCATGTAAAAGACGCTGGTTACCTGTCACATGCCCCTCATTCCGGGGGGATGGATCAGTTTCCTGGCAAACTTGCATCTAGTCTTGTTATTTGGAGACGGACTCTTTTAGTAGTACTTGTAAGCAGGCCACTGCAACCCCTCCCCCTTTATCCGTTTCATGCCCAACCTGAGTTTTCATACGATCGTCTCATGGACTAGGCCTTTCGGAGCGGTCGGACACGATTACGAACCTAGCGTCGGGTCGCTGGCTGCTGGTCGCGCTGGTCGCTGGTCATAGCGATTATGGAGCATGCGGCCACTAACAAAATAGAGTGTAGCGAACATTTGGAAGACGGAGACTGTATTGCGAAGCATGCGAAGCAAACTGACTCGCCTCGTCTTCGCAGCGAGAACTGACCTGCCACTCAGCTAAACACAAGCCATTTGAGCTTGCCTCTCTTTTCTTTTCTTGCGAGAAACAGACTCCAGCTAGATCGGGGTTCACCACAAAGGGGCAAGGGGGTGTGTTCAGCTTACCTAACCCAGAGGCGCTCGACAGCAAGACCTTGACTAACCCCTAGTCGTAGTAGTATTTCGTCAATCGGAATAGTCGGAATCACCCAGTTCTACGTAGTAGCGGTAAACAAAGCTCGTGCTAACCTAACGGCTCCTTGCATCAGCTTGACAAACTGTCAGGTTATTTTTGGCCAGCCAATCAGCGCACACCCACTTACTAGATCGGGAAAACAGACTTCTTTGATAATGGCCTACAACACGCCTGATAAAGGCATTGTTGGGCACCAGCCTGGGGTTGGCAAATCAACCAAGTCTCTTTGTTTAAGCAGGAAGATTATAAGCTATAAAATCACCTCTACTGAAGTGGCAAACGTGTAGTGAGGAGCTGGAATCGGCAGACCTCTTACCCTATTTGCTTCCGATCCGATAGCTCTAGCAAACAGACTCATCGATTGAGAAAAGCAGAATGCAAAGCGACGCAGGAAACCCTACTCCTGGGAAGGGGCTGTCTGCGCTGCCCTTACCAAAGCCTCTGAGTTACGGTGTAGAAATCGAAGCTATTGTTCACTATGTCCTCAATGACGAGAAAGACCCCCTGGGTCACATTGAAGGTCTCCCGGAACCCATCAGAGTGGATTTGCGAGAAAGGCGAAAGACATTAGGTAACCCTACCTTTTACTTGACGAACGAACAACTCATCGATCAATCATGCCAGGAGGCGCTGACAAAAACACTAAAGAAGTATAACATTCCCACCGAGGGAACCAGAATAATATGCAAGAGTCCCGAGTCACTGGAACATCATGTTGCTCAAGAACGTCTTGAGAAAGCAGGAAGATGGGTGGTCACAAACGATGGGACTATACAAGTACCCAAAAATCCGCGGAATTGCCGTTTCCTAGGCGTCGAGATCAAAACTTCCGTTGAAGCCGACTCGCCCGAGTCGTTTGAGATGCTGAAGTTCGTGATCAACTGTCTTAGTAATGAACATCGGCTCTCCGTCAATTCGAACTGCGGTTTGCACGTCCACGTGGGCAACGGAGCTGAGGCGTTCTCGCTGGATTTGATTCGACGCATCAGTGCTCTCCTCTGGTCGGCTGAGCCTCTCGTCGATACAGTACATCCTCCGTCTAGACGAATGAACTATTGGTGCGCGCCGCTAAGGACAGCGTCCAGGCTAGCCGATCCAGGCGCCCCATATGATAGAAAGGGGGAGAGCTCGCCAGCCTGTCCCTACCACGGCGGAGATGTGCGGTTCGGGGAACGATCGATGGGTTGGCGAGAACTCCACGCGCACAAAGACACCGTCGACAGCTACCTTCAGTCAAGAGGGTCGGAGAACAACTTCCAGCCCTGGTTGGACGACGATGCGGCCATGGAATACAGACACAACGATACCATCTACTCTCCCTACGAAGAAACGGAAAAGGAAGAAATGGAAAAGAAAATCAAGAAGTACGAAGAGCTGGCGGAAATATTTCGGGGAGTTGATCATGCGGAACCCAGTCACTCATACTCTTTCATAATTCCTGAGAAGACGCAAGGGCCCGACAGCTCTGAGAGCTCCGAGAGTTCTTCAAATATTTCTCCAGAGGACTCGGAGGGCTCTTCCGAGGCGTCTGCAGCATACGAAGACATGCTCAGTCAACAGCAGCTTGCGAATCGGGTCGCCGATCTGCCGAAGGACCGAATGTTCAACCCCACGGCCCCTAGACGGCTCACCAACCGACCCTATTGTACCGGTTCAAAATTCACTAAACAGGACCTGGAGAGAGTGCATATGGAATGGAAAGACTGGATGGTTAGCGACCCGCCCGTCGAACCCGAGTCCATGGATTCGGCCACGAAAAAGCCCGCCGAAAATATGGCTGGCGTGATTCGACTTTTGGAATCCAAGAGTTCGTGCGAGATCGCAAGGCTGTTGTATGTTCCCGATAATGGATTCGGAATGATGGCTTACAACTTCAACATGTATGATTGCAGAAGTAGTCAAGCCGGTGAGCGACATACTATCGAATTCCGGCAGGCCGAATCGAGCCTAGACACAGCCTGGGTCGCGACGTGGGCCAAGGTCTGCGTGGGCTTGATAAAGTTCGCCATCAACGCGCCGCCCGATAGCTTCATGCAGGTCATCACCAACTGCGACCTCGCCGAGCGACGAGAAAAGACGGGCCGGGAGTACGACGTCGTTGACCTGCTCGGCCAAGTGGGGCTCATTGCCGAGGCCAACGTTGTCGCCGAGAGGATGTGGCAACACCGCGAGGAATGGCGCCTCAGTTATAGCGAGGTCGACGGCGGAGACTCTGATGACAATCATCATCCTTCCAACCAACCAGGAGGCAGGGGTGGTTCCGACCCGGGCGACGGCCCCGACTCGGGAGGTGATGACGACTCCAAACCCGGCGGCGGTCAAAGTGACGATAATAGTAAGAAATCCGATCCCAATACGAATGGGAGTACTGAGAGTAATAATCAACGAAATCCAGAACAGGAGAGTAAGAGGCCTGTAGAGCCCAGGGGAACCCCCAAGACAGGAAACCCCGATGGAGAACGGCCTGAAATTGAGACGGAGAAGCCGGAGACGCAGAAGACGGTCCACGATGAAGAAGACAAGATAGATACATTTCAACCCGTTGAGTCTCTTGAGAACCTAGAGTCTAACAGCAAAAAGAAAAACGAGACAGGCCAGACTACTGACGAGGACATTAGTAATATTGATGGCCTTAACGAGATTGACGGTCTCGACTCCGATTTCGACGCAGGGAATGCCACAGGTACCGCTTCCAATGCCGGCCAAGACCCGTCGACGCCAATAGAGATTAGGCCTCCTCTGCCTTTCATGGGCTTCGGCCCAACCTCCACCTCGTCAAGATCGTCCGTATCTCGGTCACAGGTATCAAGACCGCAGTCCGCGACGGGAACCGTTTTGGGACTTGGAGCCGCCACGTCGAATTTTAATTGGCTCCAACGGCGGGATACTGGAAACTCCCAAGCAAGTGCCGGAATTCAAGCGGGAGCTTCGCAAGAGGTCGAGGGAGGCCAAGTGGAAAGCGCTGGGGAACATAAGGAAAACCAAGCCCCTAACGAAACTCAGGGAAAAGCGACATGCTTTCCGCAATAGATCGGTAAGTCGATCAGATGCGTGTATACTTTCCCTTATTTTCATTATTTTTTCCTTTCGGTGGGCGGGGGTTTCATAGTTTCCTTTGCTCTGTTCTACTCCCTTGGTGCACTTTGAGTGCCTTTGGCCTTCTCTAGGGGGAGATACTCGGCACTGAGAAAGTATGGTAAGTAATCAAATTTGCCCAACAGCTTATGCCAACATTCCCGCATTAATGTCTCAGCTACGTAAGTACATCTATTCATAACTATGTGATCACTGCCTCAAGTCGCAGGTATGGCCATGTTTAGAGTACCTCTTTCTTATCTGTTGAGTACTTCGCTATTTCCAAGTATGGGTTGAGCTCTGAATCAGCCTCTTTGCTCTGAAGATTTCCCAGGTCGTGATGACTTCATCGACTGGATCTGCTAGCACTGTAGCAAACGGACTCTCAAGCGCTCTCCGTAGCTCAATGAAGTCAAATTCTAGGATCTAGGCACAGTCAGAGGTGGAATGGAGCCGCCGGGAAGGGTATGTATCATAGTGTCAAGCTTACCCAAGCTTGAGATTCAATACATTGACCAATGCAATTTGTTTGTTCTTGCTTTTTGTGACAATTGAACTTTCGTTTTGGACACAAAGTTATAATGCTACAACCGGTTAGAGTGATGTGTCAAATCCACTGTCTCGGTACCGGATCCGGCCCCGGCACGGCAGACGTTAGCCAACTAAGGGAACGGGAAATTCCGATGTCATTCGGCAAGTTCGGGTGGTACTTGCGGTTTGGTTTGTTACGCCTCAAGCGAAAATGACTGGATCGTCACCTGCTAACCCTCCATATCTAATTAACCCATATTCACTGCGTTCCAGAACGGATCTTGCCGGCTGTCATTTTGCTCTCTGGTGACGCAAAAGCGACACAATATCACAACATCGCGCCAATTTCCTGGGCTGCATTTCAGCCGGTTGTTTCTTCTTCTTAAAAACTGGTAACTAGTCCCAATAAGAGGAAACCTTCACCGAACACGTGGGCTCCAGTGCAAAAGCCAGAGTGTTCGCCAAGATGCCAAGGCCCTCCCCAGCTGCTTGGTGTTGCAGTCGAGGGAAGCCCACCCAAGAGCCAAGGGGCTATAAATTGCGTGCTTGGGTTTGGATGGGTCTCGCCCAGCGCCAGCCAAGGCCCTGGCTTCAAACGATATCAGGACGCAGAGGTACGACTTCATCAATCAGCCCAGACGAAATAGTTGAGCTGCATGGCAGGCATTGAAGCGGAACGTGAAAACAGGCAATTATGTAGTTCGTAGTTAAAAGTCAACTGTCCCCGTGTTACTGTCTCTCATGACTATTATGGCCCGTGGAACATCGATAGAAGTCTTCTCTCTTAAATCATAGACCTCGTTATTGTACTATCTGAGATGGGAGCTACGATGGTTGAAGGCAAGTCGATCGAGATGGACACACGTTCTGCCCCAATGGACGACGGTGAGTCCCCAAATCGAGTGGTAGACTGGTCACCCGAAGAGGAGAAGAAGGCCAAAAGAAAGTGAGTCCATCACCCCTCTGCATTATTTCAGCTTGGAAATCTTACCGGGTGTTTTCAGGCTTGACTCACTCATCATGCCCATTCTTACTCTCGGATTCTTCTGCTTGCGTAAGTCAGCCGATATTCATTTTTCTACCAGACCGATATGCCTTCGGCTTCCGCTATATTCCCGCCCCCAAAAGACATACAGACTTCTCCTGACATTACCAATTTGCCCCTGAGACAGAACTCGATCGTGGCAACATGGCCAACGCCATAACAGACCGATTCATGGAGGACGTGGGCATCGACCAGGACCAGTTCAACGTGGGCCAACAAATGCTCTCTCTCGGCATCGTGCTGACCGAGATCCCCTCCAACATGATACTGTACAAGGTCGGCCCGGGCCGGTGGCTCACCCTGCAGCTCTTCCTCTTCGGCATCGTCAGCACACTCCAGGCCTTCCAGCGCGGCTACGGTCCCTTCATTGCGACCCGGCTACTACTCGGAATCACCGAATCCGGCTTCATCCCGGGCGGGCTCTATACCCTGTCGACGTGGTACACGCGGTCCGAGACGGCCAAGCGGGTCATGGTCTTCTACTTTGGGAACCAGATAGGGCAGGCCTCAGCCAAGCTCCTGGCCTACGGCATCCTGCACATGCGCGGCGTGGGCGGCCAGCCCGGCTGGTTCTGGCTTTTCGCGCTCATGGGCTCCTTCACCGTCCTGAGCGGATTCGTCTTCGGCTTTTGTCTGCCCGACTCCTTCCGGAACCCCCACAGCACTTTCCTGCCGAAATTCTCCTGGTTCACCCCACGCGAGCTGCATATCCTCCAGACGCGGGTATTGCTCGATGACCCCATGAAGGGCAAGAAAAAGTCACGGATCGGGAGGGACGCATTCAAACGCGCGGTGAGTATACCCATTCCTAAGATCTTGTCTCATAATTCACAACGGTCGAGACTAACAATATCTAGTTCACCGACTGGCGATGCTGGGCCCATTTCCTCATCACCCTTTGCAACAATGGTCCCCAGCGGGCCTTTGACACATATGCTCCATCCATCGTCACAAGCTTCGGCTTCGGAAATCTCGTCAGCAACGCCATGGCGGCCGTCGGTCTCTTTTTGCAGGTTCCGGTATCATTCGCCTTTAGTTGGGTTTCAGATCACTTGTAAGCCGTTCATCCTCTCTCCTAGAAGAATTTCTTACTCCTTACCCCTTATCCTCTTTGCTGGGTTACCTGCTAACAGACTATCTTGCGTCCTAATTTTTGTAGTAATCTGCGAGGTGAAACCGTGATGCTTGGTTTCTTCTGCCACCTTCTTGGTTATATCTTCAACCGCGCTTTTACCGATGTCAACCTTCGCGGCGTACGTTACTTTGGAGTTGTCTGGACCCAAGTGTTCGGCACTTTTTCGCACCCCTTGAACATTGCGTGGCTATCACTTGCTTGCAAGGATTCGGAGCAAAGGGCGCTAGCCATGGCTGGGTGAGTGCAGCCAACTCTCTATCATCGTGAATATGTTTCTTTCTTGTTTTTTTACGAAGTTTGGGAAAGGAACCAGCTAACGCCAATTTGCAATCAACAGTGTCATTATGGGCGCCAATATCGCCGGTATCTACGGAGCGCAGATCTTCCGCAAAGACGACCGACCATTGTACCGACGCGGCTTCAGCGTGGCCATTGCCGTGCTCTGCGTGGGCTTTGTCCTTGTCCTGGGTCGGTGGCTGGACGACAAGCGGAAGCAACGCCAGAAGAAAAAGGAGCACGAGCTGGAAGCAACTTCGTCAAACTTTGCGGACTCGAACACCGAGGTCGCGGTCAAAGAAGCCTCACCAGTAGAGCTCAAGTCGAGTGTCGTTGATCCCCTAAAATAAGCTCATCATGTCAAATAGGTACGGCCAACTTCAATTTAACCATATCAAGTCATGATTTTTGAACTCAAATTGATACTTATGGCTAGGTAGGTCTTAGTGTTTGTATTTGTCCCCAATACCCCTTTTATACTCGTACTCTATACCAAGTATAATGGGATACATCTGTTGTATAAATTTATTGCTGGACTATAGCTTGTAAGGTGGAAGGGAGAATGTGGTGTGCAAGCTGGTAGGGTGTTGTGTAATCCTGTTCTGCTCACTGGGAATTAGCTAGTATAAATTCAATCCTATAGTTGCGATTAGTCCCTTTTTTTTTCTTTTTTCTCCACCTCAGATCCAGTATTTGGGATCTTCTATATCCTTTCGACTCCAGGAAGTTTCCCGTGGCAGGTTGATGAGATAAGATGTAGGCAATTTGATGTGCATAGTATGGCATGCAGATCGATAATACCTATCTGGAGAAAAGTTCCACGCGTTGTGATTATCTCCTACTTATGTCTCATTTACGCATTACGAGCATGAGCAAATAGGACGCCTGGTGTCAAGAGGCGAAGTGCATGCATGAGTACTACATCACCTACAATTAGCCACTTAACATAGGTGGTCAGAGTGCTCTCCTGGGCCAAGAAATTCTTCTTTCAGCTGGAAGTATGGCGCCACATCCCCTCCTACATCATCCTTGCTAATCTGTTGTAACCTAGCTTATGAATTGGTCCCCTCAGACTTCATTTTCCGGTTTGAATTTTCTCTATTCAGTTGCTGAATATCATTGACGTTATGGCAACTTACCAATATTTACCGCTCAACCATGAACAACACGAGATACGGTTGCTAATATTACTCCCCGGTAGATCTTCCGATGACATTCGTGTCTCGGTTCGCCATATTTCCTTACCTGGCGATCCTGAGATACGGGAAAGTAATTCCCCTCCGAGAAATGGCAACCGGCATGGGTCTGAGAATTCAAGAGCTCTTGTCTCAGAGGGAGACGCCCGGGATTACAACGAAGAGGGAAGACGTGAAGGCGATGAAGAGATGAGCGAAGAAGATGGACATGATATATACAGCCACGACTATCTAATTAGTTACGAGGCGCTTTCGTACGTATGGGGCTCTCCAGATGACCCGGGAACAATTTACGTCACTTCAACCAAGAAAAGCAACGGAGGGAGAGTCTCTGTGACCCGAAATCTTTTTATAGCCCTGAGGAATTTGAGGCTTAGAACAATACGAAGAGTCTTATGGGTTGATGCCATCTGCATCAATCAGAACGACATGTCGGAAAAGGGACGGCAGGTTTCCCTCATGGGCAAGATTTACGGCCATGCCAAAGCTGTCACTATCTGGCTTGGCCCCGAAGAAGACGACAGTGCCGCGGCCTTTGCACTCATAAGGGGTCTAGGCCAATTCGAACGGGATGTCACCGGCCTAGTCTTCGAACCGATCAGATGGGATGGGAGAGACCTACAAGCTGTTTATCTTCTCTATTCCCGGCCCTGGTTTGAACGACTTTGGGTGCGACAAGAGATATACTCGGCCAAAAACGCGATGATTCAATGCGGAACAGATAAGATGGCCTGGTCTACATTCAAGGCCGCAGCGAAACACATCAGAATGAGGCCACTTAGAGTGAGCCTTTTGGGAGAGTCGAAAGGTCAGTTTAGGCGTTTGCAAACCTTGGTGTATGGATTGTGCCATTCCAACGAAGCAGTCGAAACCTATGAAACCATGCGTATGACACTCCGGGATGTGAAATGGACGAATCCCAAAGACACGATATACGCAATGTTCAACCTACTGCACGGCGACGACCGAAAGCTGGGCATCGAGCCCGACTACACCGCGGATCTCGGCACTATATTCAAGAACGTCGCTACACGTGTCATCAATCGGCACCAAAGCCTCGGGATCTTGAGCTCATGCGAGCTCCACCCAAACGGAGTGCGTTCTGTGACGAGTCTGCCGAGTTGGGTACCCGATTGGGCCACCCATCTCACCATCGCACACCACATCAAAACGGTATGGAACCCAAGTGCTTGGATCTCTGCCCATTGCGAGATCGATGGCGATGTTCTTCGCGCCTCCGGCATCCTCATCGCAGTGGTAGATGAGGTATATCCCCTCACGCTTAATGAGAATGCTCTGAGCCGAAGGACTGTGATGGATCATATACGAGCAATCAAGCCCGATGCCCAGATGACTACACTCTCTACTTCAGGGCTTGAAATACTTGAAGCGTACGCATCTGCTCTTGCAGATTCTATCAATTTCGCCGTAGATGATGCTATGGGGTACCGCATTGGCAGCTTGATGAACCTCGATCAAGCAGTGGCTGCATTGCATACCATATGGTCATGGTTTGCAGTACCGGAATTCGACTGGGAAACGCTATCTGACTTGAATAGTGAGCTTATTGAAGGGGGCATCGACGCAAATCTGCTACACTTCCTCGACAGCTGCATAGAGGGATTCATTGGTCGCTGTTTTATAAAGACAAACAGAGACTACATTGGCCGGGCGCCAGTGTCTACCCAGCCAGGAGATGTTCTGTGCGTGCTTCTTGGGGCCGAGTATCCTTTCATCCTTCGGAAAGTACAGCAGCTAAAAATGGCCTGTCCGGAAGTTATAGCCACGCAGCAGCCAACATTGGTAAGGTGGCAGATCGTCGGCCCATGCAAAGTACCGGGACTCATGGCTGGCGAAGCGATACACGGTAGCCTACCACGACACTACCAACCGGTGAGACGAGAAAACTGGGACGTGGAAAGCGGTTGGGACGTCGACGTGGGCTTGCTGGACGACAGGGATGGTTCATTCCGGAGAAACCCGGCTGATATACTCAACGAGATGGGCATTCGGCACGTCAGATACCAACGAGAACCTCATCAACTAAAGGTGACGGCCAAGGCCTTAACAGAGGCCGGTGTAGATTTGCAGAACTTTTACATCGTTTAAGTGGGAGTGAATAAGCCCCCCTGGGGTAACACAATCTCCCACCTTTCCTTTTCGAACGACGCAGCACTTCAGTCCAGGAAGCGGTCAAAAGCTTCGGGTGTTGTGGTTCCAAATCGCAGAGAATATATTGTCTGACTAGCGGAAGAAATGAGACCCTGATGTACACAAGTCACTGAAGGGCCAGACAAGAAGATCTTTGTCATGAAATAATGGTGGAAGTGGTGAAAGAGAGGGCATCATGGCCTCTGGGAATTTGGCAGAACTGCTTATCATATCCGTAGAATGAATAGTATTGCCCTTTCTTCAGCCACCCGACCAAAGGCGTCAAAACTGAGTTATCAATGACGTCAGTACTCGGCCTCCGTGATGGACAAGCTCTCACCCGGTAAGGCTTGCCGCTGCCACTACCGACTGGTGTGCCTGGGATCGAGATATACCCGAGGGAGAGAGGGAGAGAGCAAGTAGAAAAAGAAGAAGAAAAAGAAAAGAATGGAATAATACTATCGAGTAAGCCCGATCATCTGAAAAAAAAAAAGGCCGCCCGCCCGCCGGAGGATAATATGATGGGTAAAGGTGGGATGGCAAGTGCTGTGCCCCAGCACCGATGCTTCCGAGTCCTACAATTCGTTTCGGACCTTTTGTTCCTTATATTTCTCGATGCTAGTACGACACAAGATAGGATCGTAGATTGCCGCGCGGGTCATGCGGAGAGGCCCACGGTTATCAGGATGGGGTAAATGGGGCTCTTGAGAAAAAGACCAAAAGTAGCAGACCTATGAGAGAGCCATCCAATAGATCGGTCCGTACAGAGATCCCCCCAAAGCTTACTGCATGATGCCCCTGATCCGAGGTCAAAGGTGCAACTCATGCTATCGCTACTGTATCGATGCTAGAAAAATTACCAATATCGTCCCAGATTGTATCATCATTTCAGGTAGAGAAGGGTTCCATACCCTCGAGCGACGGCTCGTTTTGTTGGCGCTGCCGCTGCTTTGTTGGTGCTGCTAGGGAGTGACTTTAGTGGGACTGTCCGCCCCCGGGGCGTTCGTTCCTATGAAACTTAACATGGTTAGTGGCACTGTCCCACTCCGGGGGCAGCAACCGATCCGTCTCGACGTCTACTCGTCATATCGAGAACAGCGATCACTTTGAGCTATGTGTTTTGTTCTGATTGACACCACCACCAATCCCGATCCACAGCCGCCGCCTCGGGGCACTTTGAGGTAGAGACGTCACTAGAAACACCGACCAATGCTGAAAGAAAGCCCACGAGTCCTCCAAGCTGTACATGCGGAGCATAGTCCGCAACACAGATGCGACATCGTAGGAGCCATGTCGTCATGAAACCTCACTCTCCGAGATGCATATTTGGAGCTGCGGCCATCTTGTAAACCTGACGTATTCCTATATGAAATCAATTCGATCCCAATAAGAACCTCGTGCAATAGATCCTGTTCACTCCATCTCTCTCTATACACCGAATAAAAGATTCCCATATCATCTAGAATATATCTCTATCTCAAGATGCCTTACCCCGAGGAGTTCCAAGGATTCATGATCAATGAGTTAGGCAAATACAAGGAGTTCAAGAAGCAGACTGTACGTCCCTCTCTCTTGAAAGCCCCGGACTGTGAGAGTCCACCCATACTGACTGAAACACGGCGTGCAGTTCAAGCCCAAAGTCTTTGGCGACAACGATATCGACATCAAGATCGAGTGTTGCGGTGTCTGCGGCTCCGATGTCCACACCGTCACCGGCGGTTGGGGCGAGGCCCACACTCCGATCTGCGTAGGTCACGAGATTGTCGGCAAGGCGATCAAGGTGGGCAAAAGCGTCAAAGACGTGAAAGAGGGTGACCGCGTCGGCGTCGGCGCCCAGGTCTGGTCTTGTCTCAAGTGCCCTCAATGCAAGAGCGACAACGAGAACTACTGCCCTCACATGGTTGGTAAGCTGTCACTACCCCAGACCCCCACCTTACTCATTGAAACATTGTTGGCTGACATTTCGCTATAGATACCTATGGCGCGCCATACCCCAAGGAGGTTGACCCAAATGAGACCGTCTCACAAGGAGGCTTCTCATCACATATTCGGGCCCACGAGTACTTTGTCTTTCCCATTCCCGATGCCATTCCGTCGCATCTAGCCGCACCCATGCTGTGTGCCGGTTTAACGACATACTCCCCTCTCATCCGTGCCGGAATTGGTGCTGGCAAGCAAGTCGCCATTGTCGGCCTGGGTGGTTTAGGACACTTCGGTGTCATGTGGGCTAACGCGCTCGGCGCCGAGGTCACCGTCATTTCCCACTCCCCCAACAAGAAGGACGATGCCCTGAAGCTGGGTGCCAAGCACTTCGTCAACAGCGGCGACAAGGACTGGGCCAAGCCTTTGGCGTTCAAGTTCGACTTTGTGCTGAACACTGCGGACATGACCCACACCTTCGACCTTGACAGCTACCTGTCTATCCTGAAGGTCGGCTGCCAGTTCCACCAAGTCGGTCTGCCTGATGAGGCGATCCCCAACCTTAAGCCGCAGCAATTCATGGCCAATGGCTCCAGCATCGGCGCCAGCCACATTGGCTCGCGCCCTGAGTGTTTGGCTATGCTGAAGTTGGCCGCGGAGAAGAAGCTTAATCCTATGGTTGAGACCATCTCTATTTCAGAGAAGGGATGCGCTGAGGCCATTGAGAGAGTCAAGACCAACAATGTGCATTATCGGTTCACTCTGACCGACTTCGACAAGGCTTTCGGCGCTTGAAGCGACAGCCTCATAGGTACCTTGCTCCACGATAGTTCATAGTAATTAATAATCAGACATGTCAACAATAGTCACCAGTGTTAGTGACTAAAGCCAGCTCATTTGGGCCGGACAAATGGATGTGCTTCAGTGTTGAAAACATAATCGTCCAAGCTGATCAGATCAGGGGGTGAAAAGGCCAGGTAGAAGTACTTCAAGGTCTCCGCCAGCCAGAAACTCTGTAATGTAAGTTAATAACCATTGATTGAACAGCGATGCGATTTCTAACATACCTCCATGTAGTCCTCGTTCTTGGAAGGGTCGACAGGTTTCGTAACATCAGGGACGGACGCACTGGCAAGTGTCGCTCCCGTGGCGTTCCTCACACCCTGGAACATGTTCCATGCGGCTTCCTGGTACTCTGCACTGCCCGTGATCCGGTATAGCAGAAAGACGCTTTCGATGGCTTCGGGCCGCAAGATATATCTGGGGTCCTTGGCCGTGGTAAAACCCTTGGGCAAGTGCTCCTTCCATTCGGGGCGTTTCTTCCTCTCCTGGATCCACACCTGCTCATCCCATGGGCAATCTTTCCGGGATTTGCAAGCGATCATATTGTGTCGCTCGGGGCCAACGCCCGCAGGCATAGACTTGTACGCATAGATGCAGCCGTTCGTCAGCTTGGCCCCGATTTCGATGTCGTTGGGCCTGTTCAGCAATCGACCTCCCAGCGCCATAGTGCCGCCCAAATAACAAGCGAGATGTTCCGTCTCGGGGTCCAGAACCCACTGGCCGTCATAAATGTTTACAGCACCGGAAACCAGGATATCTTCCTCCCCAGGAATCATCGGTCGGAAGAACATGTACTTGTCGGCGGCGTCCATGAACTTTTCCGACATAACCTTGTACTTGGGCTCCGCACCTTGAATGAGACCGTGCATTTTGGGAAGGTATTCATAGAGAGAGTCGGCGCATCCCGCCAGGGTGAACTGATTGCCGGTGGACACATCCTGCGCACTCATTGAGACCATCATGGGCCACAACCCAGGCAATTGGGTCTCATTCTGCTGGCGATAAAAGACATCCATCACCTTGGACATGGCGCTGTAGTATTTTGAATCGCCGGTGATCTGCGACAGACGCGTCATCTCGAGTGACAGGGTTCCAGGAGAAGCTGAAACGACGGAGCCCTCGACGAACAGCTCATCTCCTGTCTTGGCACGCGCAAAATCGATGAAGTCAACCGGCATGTGGTTGATTGTGTTGAAGGCGCCATACAACAACTCGCCGAGCTCTTTGGCTTTTACAAGCAAGATTTCGCGCTTGCTCAGATCGTAGGCAGCCAGAAGCCCACCAAGGTAGCGGATGTTGGTCTCAAATGTGTTGACACGAGGCGAACTGGACTTTCCAAAGTCGATTTGGGCGACTGCATCGACGGCCTCGTTGAACTCTTCACGAAGGCCCATGATCCACAGGCTATCGAGGGAGTCGACTAGCGTGGCCGCCCAGCCAGAGAATTGGTCCTGGAAAGAGCCGGTCATTGGCTTCAATGCATCCTTCATCCAGGCGTATTTTCGGTACGCTTGCCAATCTCTCTGGAAAAGTTCTCTGACCTCGCGCCTCCTGGCCTCACGAATTGCCCTGGCCTTGGCGGTCTCTGATTTGAAGGCGTGTTGAACTCTGGGGAGGGCCTTTAGACCCTTGGTGCTTGGCAAGGGTTCAAGCTCACCGTGTGGTGGATGTTGATACTTGACCTTGGACCAATTGAAACTGGATTTCGCAGCAATTGGCGATGGCGGCGGGGCATTCAAGTTCATGTAGCCTGCTAGCCATTGCGACTCTTCTACGTGGTGCACCTTGCATCGGTACAGAACGTAGAAAAAGGCGAGTATGGCAACGGCGGGCAAGAGACGGCGGCCACTGCCGAAGCGGTTCTTGGAGCGGGCCCGCATCTCGACATACTTCATGGTGTGGGCGGAAGGGTCTTGCAAAACGTCGTAGAACTACTTGCTTGTTGTATTACGAAGAGAATGAGGACGGATAACAAAAATGAGGGAGGGATTTCAAGTTAGAAAAAAATTACAAAAAAAAAGACCGTTTAAGGGCTGGGATGTAAGCAGCGCTCTAGAAATAGTAAGAGAAGAAGTCGAGTCGTCGCACACTTCATCTTTAGGCCAGACAACAGGTGTTTCATTGCCGCGCGCAGTGGGAAACGTACGCTTTTGCGGAATGTCAGGTCCCCAGGTCCCTTTCGGGCAGTGGAAACAGGGACCAAAAGATCGACAAGTCAAGCATCCCCGGGCCCCTGATTCCCCGTTGTTGCCAAGTTTGGGCTTGTTCACGGTTGCGACTCGAGAACCAGATCCCAATTTACCCGCTATTGGTCCCCCTTGTTTAGTGACGCCAATAGAATCCGCCCGGGGGCCAAATAGACTAGGATTTAGCGCCTGTTTGGTTGATGCTCAGCTCAGCCACCAGCCGCCAAGCCCAATCTTTTGTCCATTTACATCAGTTCCAGAACGCAACCGACGTTCGGCTTCTAGTCAACGGGCTGCCGAAGCTGAAAAATCATGCCATTGAACCTGAGGGCCGGTAGAGAAAAAGAAACTGTCAACGATACATTGGATCCCGAAAACCCGAGGGTTGATAGGATCGGTGGTCTCCGGTAACAGCGATACCATCAGAGGATATAACCAACCATGCTGCATGGTGTATAGCTCGCGTAGCATACAATGCACGTGACCAAGTATATTGGTTGCTCGTCACATTATCATACAACCCAATTGCGGTTGGGCAACTAGATGTCCTGGTTCTGATCCCTTGCTTGGATTAATGTCGACCCATTTGAAGGGAGCGCATGTCTGTTGCTCTGTTGTCTGCCTAATGATTCCGCAGGCCAACAGACATGGCCGCATTTTGCCTCACAGTACTCACCTACGCTTGAGTAGATAGACAAATCTTCCCAGTTGTTCGTCGTGTGTCAAGTCATGTACACGCTCTCCGTGAGCTTCCCATTCTTTAGTTCTCATGCTTCGAAGGCAGATTGAGGTTCGCTGAGCTGCGTCGCCTTGGAATCACCAACTCGATGCTGAGAACCTTTTCTTGGAGAGCCCCATGGGCTTCCGTCTGATCTTTGTAGTATATTGGCAACTTGCCCTTGGTCACAAATGGGTCTTGTGTGCCATCTCCCATTTCTATTTCGATAGGCAACGTCTCTCTCCTAAACAAACAGATCCCCAGAGGCGTCGAGATTTAAGTTGGCGAGCCTTCAGTCATTCGCATTTCTACCTCAGTGGTAAGTTGATGATTTTGATTCTAACACAGCATGATCTTGACACAAGTTTTTCGTAGGCCTCTGAATAACACCTTCGTCTTTGGAACTAATGGGAAGTGCCCCTTGAATAAGAAATGGATAGCAACGGGCTGCACCACGAAACGTGGAGGAGCCTACGATACATTCGCTCTCACGACTCAAAAGCAAGCCAACCAGGCCACTTATCCCATTGGCAGTGTCCTTTATCTACAAATGTCGCACGTCTCGAAGTCTTTGAGGCCAAGGACAACATCAACCTGGGCAACTTTCCCGTTGGCATCGCCTTGAACGACTGGGGAGTTCAGGGGTACCATCCTACCGTGGTGTCACACGCATGCCAACTGAGGCATGTACATCAGCCCAACGGATGACTACATTCCTGTAAGGATACGGCGGCAAAGGCATAAAGGGACGACTGGAGGATACCAGATAAGGTGTATATTAACCTGACGTATCAACCTCCCACAAGGAGAGAAGGACAGAGACAGACAAGAGCCCCTAGAAATGCCATAGTCAGTTATTACTTAGATCAGATCCAAGCCTCTGCTGCCCTTGTCACACGTGGCCTTTGGTCTAGGTACCAACTCTACGTTGCTCAAGACACTGAAGCGGTCATCAAAGATATTGTCAAATAGCTGTGGCCTATTTTGGGGTCGCAAAGGAGGCACGGCAAGCTCCCAGCTTGATGACAGCATAATATTCGGCGGATATGATCAAGCAAAGGTTTCGGGTCATAAATACGTCCAGGCCCTGTCCAGCAACGGCGGCTGTTCCTCAAGTATTGTGGTAAGCACATCCGACATGATACTCAACTTCCCTGACGGTGCCATCACGAGTATATTCCCGGGTTCCAGGTCCACCGCCCTGGCAGCGTGCATAGTCTCCGACTACCCGACCTTGATAACGCTTCCTTTGAACCCCTATGTGACCAATCTCCAGACGATGACCGGAATGAAATACAATTTTGAGAGATCATAGGGCTTGAATTTCTTTTCGATGAAGTATGCGCGTGGCTATGTGCCGTGGGTATTCCTGCAAGTCCATCTCAAGCCAACACAAACTAACGACCAATTCTGCTACAAGAGTGTTCAGCAATATATTCACCGTGGGAGAACTAGCAAACGATCCGGACTGAACTGTGATTTTCCCTGCCATTAAAGTGAGAGTATTAAGAACCGTTACACCCCAGGAAAGTGGCGATTCCAAAATGTATAAACTACCACAATTTCACATTTTGGTGCCCTACCCCAGCTGTATCGGAGTAGCTCGTGTATTTTATCTTACCACCAATTTTCAGGAGGAGCAAGGTACGGAATAGTAACCTGCAATTATTGGTTGGCTTGTCGCTTCTCAGCGCATGGGGGTGATGATGGATCACGCTACCATGTATCTGTTCTCATTTTCAGCTGTTCTTTCACTTCTGCTTTTTTCTTCTCATTTTCTTGATCCACGAGTTGATCTGATTCTTGCCCTCAAACCACTTGCTCAATCACACTCTCTTGTCCCTCTTCTCAATATGGTGCCAAGGTGGCTGGATTGAAACGTAAGACTCGCCAATCGTGAATAACACCCAAGTATATAGACCTGGAGAAAACATCACACTTAGTTCCGAGTCACGTCATCTACCAGATTACATCCATTTCAACAGTTGATCTCGTTATTTTTTGCTGTTGGCGAGGTCCATCTCTGCCACAATGAGTTACCATAGGGTGTCTATGCTGTAATCTTCGGGAGGTGTTTTCCCAGCTTCAAGAGATTAGTTGAAGTCCCTAGTGCCCGTGAAGAAAACCCGCCTGGTGTTGTTCCATCATCCGACCGCTGCTGGTTAACACTGCTACTCCCGACGGAGGACCTCGATGCAGATTGTTAGTTTCGTCATCCAGCAAGCTTTCAGGCATATACTATGTCTATAAGTTGGTAGCTTGCCAGCTTGGTGGCTTTTGTTGCCTTTTGTTGCCTTTTGGATTTCCACCTTTTGAATCAATATACTTAGCCAAGAATAATCCAAACGGATGGAGAGTATACAGAATAACATGAATAAGCGTGCATTTGTCTATCTAATGAATAATAATCGGTACCTTGTGAAGCAGAAATTCCACGATGGATAGTTGTTAAACACTCAAGTCGTTGAATCTTGAATCTTGGGAACCGTTCCGTGGTACGTACATCGGCACTTGATGGATATGATGGTCTGTGCAGCCCTTGTCTCTTTCCTCTTGCGGAGAGGTTCTTGTCTGCTTGTCTTTTACGTGGTGTGTGGAGGGAAAGCGACTCCACTCTGCCACTTCCCGCTCAAGCTCCGTCCCCCCACGCGACTTCAGGACGGAACATTTAGAGTTGAACGCGACGCTTGTTGAACGTGACCCTCTGAAGCGACGACAGCAAGGACAGGACCAAGGCGCGTCTTTCATTGCGTAACGACTATCATCGTCTCGTACTTACTGTGCCTTTTGCGTTTACTGTTACTCTGGATTTGCTGTCCCTTAATCAAGTCTCTCTTTTCCACAATGGCGCCATCCGAGAAGAAACTCAAGGATGAGCTCAAAGCTGAAGTCCGCGCCGTGCTTGCTAGCGACGAACGCGATGAACTGACGGTGAATTTTATTCGCCAACGCGTTGCCGAAAAGCTGGATCTCGATTCCGATTTCTTCAAGCAAGGCGATTGGAAGACATTGAGTAAAGATGTCATTCACGACGCAGTGGTAAGCATTCCTATACTGTTTCCTGTTACGATGCCCAATTCGACCGAGTTACGCTTGGCTAACAGTGCACTTTTGGTAGGAGCAATACCAGGAAAGTGACAAGGAAACAGCAAAAGCACAACCCACTTCAGCCGCCAAGAATAGCAAGAATAACGGGACAAAGCGGTCCAGCGAAGATGCCAGCCCACCAGCTAAGCGAGCCAAGAAAGAAGCGCCCGCGAAACCAGTGAAGAAAATCCAGAAGAAATCCGATTCTGAGTCGGAACTGAGCGAATTGGACGAGTCTGAGGAGGAGAAACCGGCCAAGAAGGGCAAGAAAGCCGCGCCGCCCAAAAAACAACCTCCTAAGAGGGCAAAGAAGACGAGGAAGGAAGAGACTGAGTCTGAGCCTGAACCTGAGCCCGAGTCTGAACCAGAGGCCAAGTCCGACTCGGAGTCCGAGCTAAGTGACTTGAAATCGGAGGAGGAAGTCAAACCGAAGAAGCCTGCACAACGTCGTAAATCAAAGAAGGCTGCTGTCTCCGACGACGATAGCCCAAATGAAGTAAGCGACCCCGGTAGCGCTGTCGAAGATAGGAAACGCAAACCAGCTGTCAAATCCAACAACCGCAAGACAGCACGTCCCAAGGTCGAGTCAGATGACTCGGGAGACGAGGAAGACAAGAAGCCAGACTCGCCAGCCCAACCAACACCCGTCAATGCTGAAGAAGCTAAGGCAGAGGCAAACCCTGCGCCAGAGAGCGGAATAAAAACTGGGGCGGACGATAAAGATGGCGGTGCTCAGTCCGAGGTAAAGGACCAGGCTCTTGTCGATGATGACAGCTCCGAACTATCATCTGTTATAGATGAGCCGCTGCCTAAGAGGAAGCGCAAATCTAAGGGCGAAAGCGGACCCTCCAAACCTAAATCCAAATCTACCACCACTAAAGCCACGAAGGAACTAACAGGAGATGAGGCAGAGATTAAGAAGTTGCAGAGCCACCTGGTAAAATGTGGCGTGCGCAAGATATGGGGATTCGAGCTCAAGGAGTACGGCGACGACACTCGCGCAAAGATCCGGCACCTGAAGCAGATGTTGAACGACGTTGGCATGAGCGGAAGGTTCTCCGAATCTAAAGCCAAGGAGATCAAGGAGCGAAGAGAACTAATGGCCGATCTTGAAGCCGTGCAAGAAATGAACGACATGTGGGGATCCACCGGACGAGGTGGGCGCGCTTCCCGAAGCAGAGCCAAGGCCGCCCCGAAGGCGGCATCTCAGGAGGACGACGAAGACGAAGATGAGGAGGAAGATGAGGAGGCAAAGACAAAGCCTCGTATTTCAAAGAGAATGGCGGACCTGGCTTTTCTCGGGTCAGAAAGCGAGTCGGACTAGGAAGCAGACATGGCTTCTCATGAATCGGATAATGAGTCTAACTAGGAAGCAGTCGATATATTTATTGTCGTGCATGCCGTTCCCAGTACTGTCAACCGGCAGCAACGGTTATTGGGTGTATACTAAGGCGGGAGCCTGGCCAACAGGCATATCTAATGTTGTAAGAATTATCATGATGCGTTTGGGTTGGAAGACCAGCATTGGAGCTAGCGACTGGCATTCATTTTCTGAGCTATGAGACTAAAGACGGCTACTGAGCCCATGAACAGGACAGCATTGTAGAACTAATCGGATATAAGCCAATGTACATATTCAAAGTCCTACACCATGACAAAGTAACTCACAGCTTTGCGGGACACGGCCCGCTCTTCGTCGTCTGACCTTGCCTCAATGAAGAGGCGCCTCAGATTGGGGAAGTTGGCCTAGTTAGTCGTAGAGGTGACTCATGTCAGTCAGTCGGTGCTGATTATGGGAGACTGATTTCGTGTATGACTGGATTGTACACACCATGTGCTTTATGGAAAGCCGAACTGAGACGGCTGAGATATCGAAGATTCTTCCGACAAATGCTGCAGCATGTATATCGAGCCACGCAAACTTGGAAGAGTGTTTCGTTTGTTGTACAAGAGTATTGGGTTGAGAATGGTGTTTGCTACGTTGAGGTAATCGATCACATTGCACATTGCTGGTATTAGATTATGCCCGCCTGCCAATTGCTTGTCTTCATGTACCGTACTACTACCTAAGCTCCAGAGCAGAGAGGCGACCCACTTATCCCAGCCTCAGAAAGAGTACTGTGGCTGCACCGCCTTCCCTCATGGAGTTAGAACGGAGGGGACCCTTCAAATCCAACCGGGAATGGATGGTCAAGGCTGAACTCAGCAGCAAGTGACGGGCTCCATACTGAGAGGTACGTTGTTCTTGGTGAAGCTGGGGGGGTACCTTTGATTCAGGAGAAGGAGATCGGGCCAGCCTAGCCTATTATTCATTGCCAGCTACTGACGAGTGTTTCCAATCGACTGCCTACCTCGCCTACGCATTCCTCTTGGCAGCAAGCAGGCACCCCAATCGCCCATCGCCCATCACCCATCACACCAACGTACAACTTCAAAGCTTTGCTGCCAACGGACACATCACACCACCAGCACTGGGGGAGACGAATGTATTAACGACCGCCCCTGAACGGGCCCCCTTCCCCCCACATCATATCGAATCGACCGCTCGTCATAGTCACCGCCGCATATCCAATCCAATCCGAGCCCCTCCATACCAACAACTACAAGAACAACAAGAACAGCTATAGCGAACCGTAACGACGACAGCGGCGCCATGGCTGTAAATCGCATTCGCGGCGCTTTCGCCGTGCCTAAGAAGGGCGAAACCTTCGAACTGCGGGCTGGTTTGGTTTCGCAATATGCCTACGAGAGAAAAGAGTCGATCCAGAAGACCATCATGGCCATGACACTGGGCAAGGACGTGTCTGCGCTGTTCCCAGATGTTCTGAAGAACATTGCGACTGGCGACTTGGACCAGAAGAAGCTGGTCTACTTGTATTTAATGTGAGTTGCTCAAGTCTTCCAAGGCGGGCTTTCCATCTCCGCCGCCGAGTTACCTGCCTGCATCCCTGAAACTGCTCGTCGAGACGGCACTAACGCGGAGCTCAGGAATTACGCGAAATCACATCCCGACTTATGTATTTTGGCTGTCAATACGTTCGTCCAAGATTCAGAAGATCCGAACCCGCTTATTCGAGCTTTGGCGATCAGGACTATGGGCTGCATCCGTGTAGACAAGATGGTGGACTACATGGAAGAACCACTGCGGAAGACGTTACGCGACGAGTCGCCCTATGTGCGCAAAACGGCAGCGATATGTGTTGCCAAGCTCTTCGACCTCAACCCGACAATGTGCATAGAGAACGGCTTCATCGAAATACTCCAGGAGTTGATTGGGGATCCTAACCCCATGGTGGTCGCCAACTCAGTGACGGCCCTCTCCGAGATCACCGAGACTGCCCCCGAGACTTCGGCGCTGATCATCACGCCCGCTACCTTGAAGAAGCTACTCATGGCCCTAAACGAATGTACCGAATGGGGAAGAGTGACCATCCTCTCAACACTTGCAGCCTATCCTCCCCAAGACGTCAAGGAGTCGGAACACATCTGCGAAAGAGTTGCGCCGCAGTTCCAACACGTCAATCCCAGTGTTGTGCTGGCTGCCGTCAAGGTCGTCTTTATCCACATGAGAATGATCAACCCTGATCTTGTGAGGCAATATCTCAAGAAGATGGCGCCCCCCTTGGTGACTCTGGTTGCTTCTGCCCCCGAGGTCCAATACGTGGCCTTGAGGAATATCGATCTGCTGCTGCAGGCCAAGCCGGACATTCTGAGCAAGGAGTTGAGGGTGTTCTTCTGCAAATACAACGACCCCCCATATGTCAAGCTACAGAAGCTGGAGATCATGGTCCGGATTGCCAACGACAAAAACTTCGAGCAGCTGTTGGCCGAACTGAAGGAGTATGCACTGGAAGTCGACATGGATTTCGTTCGGAGGGCTGTCAAGGCCATTGGTCAGGTGGCTATCAAAATTGAGGGTGCAAGCGAGAAGTGTGTCAATGCTCTTCTCGATCTGATTGCCACCAAGGTCAACTACGTCGTGCAAGAAGTCATTGTTGTTATCAAGGACATCCTGCGTAAATACCCTGGCTACGAAGGCGTCATTCCGACCCTTTGCCAGCACATTGATGAGCTGGATGAGCCCGATGCTAGAGGGTCGCTTATCTGGATCGTTGGCGAGTATGCCGAGAAAATCAGCAACGCTGATGATATTCTGGCAAGCTTTGTTGATGGGTTTATGGAAGAATTCACTCAAACCCAGCTTCAGATCCTAACGGCGGTTGTGAAGCTATTCTTGAAGAAGCCTAGCAACAACCAGGGGTTGGTACAAAAGGTTCTCCAACAGGCGACCACAGAAAACGACAACCCAGATATCCGGGACAGAGCTTATGTTTACTGGCGTCTCCTGTCGGGCGACCTAGATGTTGCCAAGGTATGTTGCATGCTCTGGAGGTCATCGTAGCAAATCACTAATGCACCTTAGAATATCGTACTCTCACAAAAGCCAGCCATCACTACGACAATGACCAGTCTGCCGACGTCGTTACTAGAACAGCTTCTAGCTGAACTGTCCACTCTTGCGTCGGTATACCACAAGCCTCCTGAGTCGTTCGTTGGTAAGGGTCGCTATGGAGCCGAAGCCATCCAGCGCGCTGCCATCCAGGAACAGCGCGAGAACTTGGCGGAGAACCCTATCGCCGCCTCGGCGGCTGCAGCGGCCGCAGCCACCAATGGTGGACAGAACAACATCGAAAACCTGCTCGATATCGACTTCGACGGTGGTGCCCCTGCTTCCTTGGAGCAGGCCAGCGCTGCAGGCACTCCGGATCGCGTCATGAGCCCTGCTGGTGGTGCAGCGCCCAGTGGAGGAGGCATGGCGGATATGATGGGTCTGTTTGATGCCCCTCCACCTCAGCAGCCTGCCGCAACCAGCGGCGGCGTTGGTGCATCAAACGATCTGATGAACGGGTTTGCCGGATTGGATCTCGGCGGTGGTGGCAGCAGCGAACCACCGCCTGCTGCGCAGCAATTAGGCCACCCCGAGGGAGAGACTGCCAAGAAGAATGCCAATGCCAGCGAGGACCTGCTTGGATTATTCTAGGAATAGAAAAGAGCCAAAAAGATTAGTAGCGATGGTATGCTGAACGAGAACCGATGGTCTAACTACGGTAACCGAGGCCGAGATAGGGGTGACACTTACATGGAAGCCATCGACTTGTAGCAGCATTTGGTTTCCGGTGCTTGCCGCAAAAGGACTCGAAGAGGTCGAGGCCTTTGGAAGAACTTCTATAGCCAAAATATACAATATGATTTGTTGGTTATGAAAAGTACGTGTAGTTGATACGCTGGAATAGTGCTTGCGTAATACTTGACTCAAGCGCACGCGGGTGGAACTTAAGGTGTCAATGCTGAACCCTGTTCGTGGTATAGCTTGTATAGCGATGCCATGAGTACATGTAGACATTCAAATCTTTTCTAACCAATAACATGGGATACTGGGTATGTATCGCTTATAATACAAGTCGATGTCTACTTATTGCCACCAATCATTTAAATAGGTAGGTGGGATAAGCCCAGAATACGCCTTATGGCTCGCCTGTCATCCCATATCTCCTCTCCCGAGGCCCGCAGGCTACTGCGCTTCAATTCGCGCATGTCGCCCAGGCTCATGATGCGACAGACCTCCAGGTCCGCCTCTCCCACGCGTGCCGGGTCCGCCGCCTCGTCGGCACTCAGCACGGCACGCAAGAGTTGCTGGTAGATGGTGAGGCGACCGGCCTGGTCGGGTCGTCCGCCCGTGACGCCCCCTTGCAGCGTGGAGACGAGGTCACCGGCAATGCAGAGCCATAGGTAGATGGGCTTTCGGGTGGAGGAGCCTTTCGTCCTTTCGATCCCGAGCAGAAGGGTTCGGAGGTGGTGTTCGAGTATGCGTATCATGGTATCCTCGCCGCACGGCATGTCATTGGCGGACTCCCTGAGCAGCAGGATCGCGAGGATCCGTATGGCGGACTGGAGTGCAGTGTGGTCGTCGGCAGAGGAAGGAGCGCCGGCCCTCAAAGCCCCGGGAGAATTGGGTGACTGCTGCTGCTGCTCGAGTCTCGGCGTCGGCACAATAGTGGTGGATAAAGGCTCGGGTTCCGCGAGCAAGCAATACATGGTGTAGTCGTAATGCTCCGCGATCTCGAGCGGCTCATACACCACGGCATCCTCTCCTGGCAGCCGCCCACGGTTCTCTCGCTTCGTGTACGTGATGCACCGGTTGTAGCTGGCCACGGCCGCCACGGCCTCTGTCGTGGTCTTCTCTATGCCGCACGGGGCCATATGCCGCTCGATTCCCTGGTGCATAGCGTCGCGCCCGATCTCGGGTCTGAACTGTAGCTTGGCTTGACGGCTTTTCCAGGGAAGAAAAGGCCTCGCCGACAGTGATAGGGATCCGGCGAAATCGGCCCTAGTATATGTGTGAGATGAGACAGTCACTCTCTTCGTGATACACATCCCTTGCTCAATGGAAAGGGAAAGCGCATATGACCTACTTCCGGATCCCGCCCATTACCCCAATGTCGACTTTCTCCAGTCCACCCACTGTGTGGATGTACTGCATGAGGGCCTTCATATGCAGACCCCAATGGTCGTAGTTGCCTTGGTATCCCTATCAGAAGGGCTCTAAGTGTTACAGGACAGAAGGAGAAAAATGCGACGCGGGGCTTGAACGAGAAGGCTTACGGCTATTATTGCTAGAGTGGCGATGGCGTTCATGGTCGTGTTCATACCCCCATGGTCTTTAATGTGATCGCCAACGATGTTGTACAATTTTGATACAAGCGACCCCAGCAGAAACGACTCTTTTTTACCGGACCGTAAGGTGTCGTACAGGGCGCCCAATGCCACGAGACAGTGGAGGCTCGTCGGATCTTGGAAGAGAAACATGTACTTCCCCATGATTCTGAGCGGGTTATGCGAGAGAAGTCCATGCTCTTCTAGAGGATATGCGACAATCGGCCAATACACCACACTCAAGTGCAACAGCCGCTTGTGGTGACTGGGTAGGTCTCCGGGCAAAACTGCAGAAGCCCAAACCGGGAAGATACACTCGGACGAGATAGGAGGCCCTCTTGAAGCAGATCGAACCTGGGCCGCTTCATCGTCTTGGTCAGACGTGGGGGATGTGCCACCCGGGGCTGCTTGCTCCTCCGTTTTGGCGGTTGGGGGTTTATATCTTTCCTTTCGCCTGGGTTGTTGGCTTGCTTGAGTCCGCGGCTTCACATGCCATCTAACCGGACGGAGTGGTAGCGCCTTCGATCTTCCGACCTCCTTGCTGGCGGAAGATGATGCTGCGTAAGGCGACCAGTTGACGAAGGCGGTCCCGCGGTGCAGGTGTTTGCTGACTTGCATCCCAGCTTTTGTTCCTACCAGTTGACCCCGAGAAACCGTGGTGTTGCTGAAGTGGATCATTCCCCCGGTGTCTTCTCCCATGCTTGCACTGGAAGCACCTGACGCTCTCTCCCTGCTCATTTGGCGTGATGCGGTCGCCGGAGCAGGGCCCTTGGACAAGAAGACTTGAGAGTTTTCCACTCTGTTGGCGGCCATTTACAAGTCAACAACCCGCCACACGACTAGGATGCGGTACGGTGCAGTTATCGTCATGTCCTTGTTGACCGGGGTCTCGATGCTGTATTGCCTGGAGGGCCTGATGTGCCTCGGACCAAAGTATTATCGATGGTGTATGACGATAGCACATCAGCCTAGATAGGAAAACATAAGGAATTCCCATACGAACTTATGTCATCCTACCTCATTAGTTGTTGACTAGGTAAGGAGTCGATCTTCGTCTGCATAGCCCCTTTTCGACGCTAGACAACTTTTGGCACAGTTGCCACAGCGAGACGAAGGACATTTTGGGTTTCATGCTGTCAGCTCGCATACCCATAGGATCAGAGGGCTTGTCATTTAACCCTGGTAGGCTGACCAAAATTATTTATCGCTTGGCTACTAGATGAGCCTTCGTGACTGAACAAGCAAGATGATGACTCAGAATTTAATGTTACAACGCAGATCCACGAAGGGCGCGCATTGCTGGCTGACAGTTGATAATTGCGGCAGAGCGCATGTTCCTTCCGGGTATTTCGGGAACTCTGCGTGGCGGCAGTAGATAGATCTGATACAGCCATGCCATAAAATCGGTAGTGCTTAACACAGTTTCGGAAACCGGTACCCTGGTAATAGTATACATACAGTATATATCAATTTTATATGCCCCCAATGCCGGGATATTTCAAGACGCGGTGACGCGGGCAACTGAGCAGTTGCATAGATACAGAATCTCCCAAAAGTAGACATGCGTTTGATTTACATGACTTCAGTGTTTTCTTCTTTATCGGGACATTATTTCGGGCGGAATCAACAATTGGGATAGCTCCAGGCCTCGATCGAATTTGTGAGGATGATGCGAGTATTTTTAAGAATAGATTTTCTCTTTGTTTTGTTGTCTTGTCTTTGTAGTAAGCCGACTCGGCGTTCAAGCCTCGACGCCCTCGACTTTCCCATCCACCGTGCCGTTCAGCGGCGGCTTGGCGGACCCGTCGCCGTTCTTCGCCTTGTCCTTCTCCCACTCCTCGGGCGTCTGGCACTTGGCGCTCCAGGCGTGGATGGCGGCGATCTCGGCCTTGAGGGCGGCGTTGACGGTGCGGTGGCGCTTTAGCGAGTTCAGGCCGGCGAACTGGGGCGAGACGATGAGCGTGGTGAAGGATTGGCCACAGCCACCTTGAGAGGGCTTGTTAGTATGTATGCACTGGAGTAAAGAAAGAAGTATTTACCTGACATGTCAGTCACCTCAACATGGACCGCTCCCAGGCGCTCGGTCAGCGCGGTCTTGAGCGAAGCCTCTGTTATTGTCGATTCGGCCATGTCTGTTTGCGCTGCGTGGTACAAGTAGACGACGACGAGTGACGAGAACGGTAGATTCGCGCCGCAACCAAGAACGTTTCGGGGGGTTAATTGATGCGACCTCGGTGATGACGGAATATGCCCCTCCAAAAAGCTTCCCAAGTTCCCAGTGGAGAGTGGGGGTGGAGACAGATAGACAGACAGACAGGCTCGATTCCAGCGGTCAGGTGGCTGAAGCTATTAACCTAGGCTCGCTATTGGCTATTGGGCGTCCACCTTGCCAGCTGTGGCTCAAGCTGCAGGTCGTCCCAGTCTTCGCTCAGTGGATGATCCCCGATCAAGCTACAGCGTCACTGAGCCGGCACTGGCTCTGCAATTAACAGCTGTTACCTCCCAAAATCCCCAAGACAGCTTGGGATTCCAATCAAGCCAATTCAAGATTCTGAAGTCTCAATGAGATCTGTTCTTTCTCGTCAAATCTATTCCCAACTTCTTCCACGTGTAGGGACGTGCAAATTAGCCGTACCTGTCGCCGGCGCTTGCAGAACTTCTTTTCGTACAGAACCTCTCTACAGACGATTTAACAATATGGCGGCTCCCACTTTCACTGATGCCGTAGTGAAGGCCATGGAGACACTGTGAGAAACGCTCGTACTAAACCCTGGAGACCGTCCACTAATATAACGTAGCTACCCTCTTGAGTTGGCCGATTCAGCGTGGGACAACACGGGACGTAAGTTTGGGAGTCTCTTATTTGACCACCCCCGAAAAGAGATGGTAAACTAATTCCACACAGTACTCCTGGATCAGGCTATACTCCCCGAAGGGACTGAAGCCAAACAGGGTGGCGGTGCTGTTCTATTGACCAATGACCTCACTGCTGCTGTAGTGGATGAAGCTCTTGAGAAGCAAGTCAACATTATCATCAGCTACCGTAAGTTATAACGCATCACCAGTTTGCAGCTCTGGGAACTGACATGACGCAGATCCTGTCATCTTCCGCCCTCTCAAGTCTTTATCTAACCAGGATCCCATGCAAAAGCACCTGCTTCGGTTGATCGCCTCGCGCATAGCTGTCTACTGTCCCCATACTGCTGTTGACGCAGCACGTGGCGGGCTCAACGATTGGCTGTGTGATGTCATACTCGACGGCGAGTCCAAGTCAGCTGAATGTAAGGTCGTTCAGCCAATTTCCCGGCCTCTCCCCGAGAGCCTTCAGGGGCTGGGGTATGGCCGTACTATGAAGTTGCAGGGACCAATGCCCCTGACGAACATCCTCAAGAACCTGTCACGTGGCCTGGGCGATCAGCAGCATATGTCGGTCGCGTTGCCCCATCCCCGGAAGGATCTCAAGGATGTCCGCATCTCGACGGTCTCTGTCTGTGCTGGTTCGGGTTCTAGTGTACTTAAGGATACCGATGCCGAACTCATTGTCACGGGTGAGATGGACCACCACTCGGCCCTGCGCTATACACAATTGGGCCAGACTGTGGTCACTGTGTTCCACAGCAACTCGGAACGCCAATATCTGACGCAGGTATTGAAGCCCGCACTGGAACAGATGCTATCCCAGAGCTCCTGCGCCGAAGGAAAGGTATTAGTGAGCCAGGCGGACCGAGATCCCTTTGAGACCATAGACATATCAAGCCTGAGTTTGTAAGCAGTGATGATGGAGGACGGTTCAGCTCAGACATCGTCAGCGTCTGTTCGCCTCCAATTGAAGCTGCTCGGCTCTCCTCGGACTGCGGCATCTCCGTCTTCAATACAAGCCTCTACGTCACTTCCTCCCAAACCTTTCTCTTTCCACGACTCCAACAGCTTACGTGGTATTTTCCAAGCTTGCCGTGCATCTTCTAGCCGGCCATCGTTAACGAGGGTACGTATTTTATCAGGTGTTTCGAGGACCTCCAGAGCCAATTGCTTCGTGCGTATTTTCTTCTGCCTTGCTTCCTCAGCGGCTTTCTTTGTTGGGTTGGGAGGCGGCACCTGGCCACGTAGTGACTCTCGTATCGAATATGCTTGTGAATAGATCTGTGCAATAGCCGGGTCAAGTGTGGAAGCCATTGGGTTTAATGGGTCCATGTTGGTTCTCATCTACCCGTCTTCTTTAGTACCGTACACAAACAAATTGGGCCTTTAGGGGACGAGAGTGACCTACCTTTCGTATCGTCTCTGTCGCCGAAATGAGCTTGCTGTAATTGTCGTAGACTAGGGCCTTCTTCTCGGCGTCCAAGGCGCGGATCTCGCCCAGCGTCTTAGTGTACATTTTCAAGAGGTCCTCCATGCTGCTCTCTGCCAGCGCCTTCTTAACGTACGCCTCGGCGTCGAAGCTCTCGCCGTCCATCTCCGAGGGGGGCACTTCCGAGGCCTCGTGGTGTCCGCCCAGGGGGTCCGTCACCTCAACGCTTGGCGGCGGCGGCACCCCCTGGGATGCTTTCCGCTCCTGGAGATTGTAGTACTCGCGTAGGGCGGCCCGATTGCGTTTGGGGACAGGGCCGATACTGCTACTACGACCAGGGCCGGTGCTGCTACTGCGAGCACCGCTGACGGGAGATGAAGCGAAGGAGCCGCTGTTCGGGTTCGGGGACGTCGTTGCGGAGCGAGGGGCATCGAGCGACGCCCGCGTCGATGATGTCGGGGTCGTGATATTCTGGAACGAGTTCATGCGCCGCGCGGGCTCTCTCGGGGAGGCTATTGTAGACATTTTGAACCGTGGGATGGGTTGCACACCGAACTTTTCTTTAGATGTATAGACAGTTGTTCGGGATAGTTAATTGATTTGCGGCATTGGTTTTATGCACGAGCTCGGTATGCGAAGTTAGGATGATAAGGTGTAAGGGACACCAAGGCAAGTGGAAGCCCTGGTGTAGCTAACAGGCAAGTACCGAGCTGCTGAAGCGCCCACCTAATCTTAGCTTCAGGGGACCTCCTTCTACGCTACGCATGTGCATTTAAGCCACTGTGGCTTAATAAGCCAATGCTAGATGTGCCAATTCACCATCAAACGGCGCAAGAGACAAACACGTCTCAGACATGTATGTGAATAATCACAACAATAACAACCTGTTTGCTCAGTGAGCCCATGCGCAATCCCACTAACAGAATCCCTATGATCCAAAATCAAATTCTAGCAATAGGCCACTTGATAGGCCCTCACTGGCCTTTCCATTCATAAACAGCCCGCACTCTCACGGTTTTGTTGTCTTTGGTGGCCACCGTCTTCTGGACGTGGTATCTCTTCCCGTCGATCATGCAGAACCCAAAGACCTGCTCGGCCGAGCCCTCGCCGCCCTCCTGGACGACGTAGACCTGAACGAAGCCCGGCTTGCCCTCGAGCCGCTCGCAGGGCTCCTCAATCCAGTCCTCCGCCAGGTAAGAGTCCATGGGCCCCTCGCCGCTCATGCTCTGGGGCTGGTCGCGCTCAGACAAGTTGAGCCAGCGGGCGCGCACGTGAGTGACGCCGAACTTGCTCTCGCTGCGCAGCTCCGAGCCGTCGAGCTTGTACGTCTTGGTCTCTCCCTTGAAGCCGCCCGTCGCCACCGTCTCGATGGTGATGGAGCAAGTCCCAGTCGCCGCGTCCGTCGTCTGCGTCAGTCGCGCCGTCACGCTCATCACGGAAGCGGCCTTGCGCACCAGCCATGGCACGCCTTGCAGCTCCATCATCGGGTTCATGTCATCGGACAGGGTCTTGTTCTGTAGTTGGATGAAACAACGGTTAGTAAACAGGCATCGCACCCACTGCATAGTAGAGGTGGACGGTTGTAGACCTACCATAACCCATTGTCCACTGAGGTTGTGGATGGTGACTTCTGGGGGGGCTGCCATGGTGATATGGCGTGTGTGCTCTTTGCGGTTCGAACAGGTTTCCGAGTATTGTATTTGAGGTTAACTGCAGAGTTGAGAGTATCACTCATCTTGGCAAAGGGAATTCGCCCGTCTTATGAAGCAAGCCAAAGACACTGTCTGAGGTCGCTGACTGCTTGACTGAAGTTTAATGCACGGGGGCTTGTCAAACAAGGTGCCGAAAGGCAATAGGGGAGAATCCGGACAGTACAGCAGTAGTGCTGGAACAAACATTGCTAGAGACCTCCAAATAGATAAAAGCAATCCTAGCACAACCCAATGTCTCAACAGAAGCAACTCTATTTACTCTCAATCTTTCTATGCATGGGCTATAGACTTCTTGAGCGAGTCTCTCGGTGGATCGGAGTCGGAGCCGGGTGGGTTGTGGATCACCGGAAGGAGCGACATCAGTCCAGCAGGCCAGCAGTCCAATTGATTTGCTTGTGGGGCGCCACACATTTTAAGAGGGAACATCAAAGTACAGTACAGGCAAGACCTACACAACTTCAGCCATCCAGAATTCTTTGGTACCGGGAATGCGCATACCTTCGTCATGTGAAAACTTACGAAAAACACACTTCGCATGGAATCAAAAATAGCACATGCTTCTTCTATCTAGGCAATCTGGGCCACGATGGATTTAGCCGTCCAAATTCGTTCCGGCCTTCAGCGCCAAGGTTTGCCCACGCCAACTCTCGAGTGGGTGCAGAGTGTGCTGCCAAATCGCAACCCCATGCCGCCCCTGCAGGCGCTCATCGCGACGGCAAAGGCGCGCCTGATGATCGCGGACATCACGAATGGCTCTGTCCTCGACGCGAACGCACCCGCGCTCCCGCCCAACCTCTCCAACATGGAAGTTGTGGAAACCAAGCTGGGCCGGGACGTTCTGGTTCAAGTTCTGGACATCGACAATCTCACCAAGAGCAAGTGGGAGCAGGTCGAAGAGCTCGAGGCCATTGCACGCGGCGAGCAGACGCGTGGTCGCGAGATGATCCGGCTGCCCACGGCCGGCGAAGAGGACGATGAGGTCGGCTACAGCAGCGCGTCGACGCAGGCTCTCTCAAGTGCGCCTGGAGTGGCCAGGGGCGCAAACGGCGCAAGTGCGACACCCAAGAACTCGACACATCGCCTGGTCCTGCAGGACTGCAAGGGCCAGAAGATTCATGGTCTTGAGTTGCACCGCATTGACAAAATCGGTGTTGGCACGATGAATATCGGGGAGAAACTCCTCTTGAAGAAGGGCACCACGGTTGCTCGGGGGATGGTTTTGCTTGAGCCGGCCAGCTGCACGATTATGGGTGGAAAGGTCGAAGCGTGGCAGAAAGCGTGGATCGACAATCGCTTGACGCGATTGAAGCAAGCAATAGACAGTCAGGCTCGCGACGGATAAAACTTCAACTGTTACAAGCAAGATGATTGGTTCCGCCTGCATGTTGTGGGTGGTTATATTCGTCTACCCCCCGTCAGCTTCTAGTCATACGACAGATTTTACCGACATCAATATTCGGACCTCGATTCACTCATTGCTTCACTTGGGTGATACGTCTCGCCATGCGCTTGATTTACATCAAAACATTGGGATTGCAGGATTTCAATGAAAGCGATGTGCCGGATTATGCCATTTTGTCCCACACATGGGGAAAAGAAGAAGTGTCTTTCGAAGAGATGGTCAAGCCCAACCCAGACGTTCGTAACAAGTCGGGTTTCCACAAGATTCAAGAATTCGCATCTATGGCTGCTCGTCATGATTTCGAGTATATTTGGGTCGATACTTGCTGCATAAGAAAGGAGAGTTCGTCAGAATTGTCTGAGGCGATCAATTCAATGTATACGTGGTACAAGAGAGCTCGGCGATGTTATGTCTACCTTGAAGACGTGGACGCTTACCAATTCAATGATTTTCGGAAATGCCGCTGGCTGAGTCGAGGTTGGACCTTGCAGGAGTTCATCGCTCCAGCAGACATCAATTTCTACTCAAAGGATTGGAGTCTGTTATTCAACAAGGAGAATGATATACGTCAGCTGTCTACGATGACAGGAATAAGCCTGGAAATCATGCTCACGTGCGACCCAAGTTTGGCAAGCGTTGCGCAAAGGATGAGCTGGGCAGCAAGGAGAGTTACAACTCGGCCTGAGGATATGGCCTACTGTTTGCTCGGAATTTTCAATGTCAACATGCCAATGTTGTACGGCGAAGGTCGCCTCAAGGCCTTCCTTCGACTTCAAGAAGAGATCATGAAAAAGTCTGACGACCAGTCCCTTTTCGCTTGGCGAAAACAAGAGGAATCATATTCCTCGTACTCAGGATTGTTAGCTCCCAGTCCAACAGAGTTTGTCGATTCGCATGATGTTGCATTCGTCGACGAATCAATGGAGGTGCGTCCCTATGTGAGCACCAACAAAGGCATTTCACTCCGGCTAGATTTAATCCCGTATCGACCTGATATACATGAGCTCGACGTCTATCTTGCATTCCTCGACTGTCGATACCCAGGGGCTCAAGGCAAGCAAATTGGTATATTACTCAAGAGGCTTGATGGTAGCCAATTCGTACGTGTTGATGTGCATCGAATATTCAATCAACCAAACCGACGCGAGCCGCCAGCACCACCACGCAGTAGTGCGGGTAGCCCCAATGAGGAGAAAAGGAGGCAACAGATGATTGCGGAACAGGCGTCAATGCTGCGTCAAATCATTCAAATAAAACAAAGGAGATTCGACGATGCTCTGTACGAAAAACTGCAGGATAGGCTTGACAGTTTCGCGATTGGGTCAGCTTCAATGACAGATGTACCTTCGACCAGTCAAAACCACAACATTGAGAGACGAGATAGCAACCAGTTTCCACGAGCAAAAGATGGTGCTCTCTCGTTTGTGCCAACAGATCTCTACATCCGCCAGAGCATCCGGCTTCCAAAGCGCCACCGAACACCCCGTGCGTGTGGATTTGTACTGGCAGAGGATATATATGACTCAGATGTGGCCCTTGAGATATTGTGGCCGCGGGAGCTATGGGACTCTCATGATAAATGCATACGCTTCCTTCCAAGTGAGCAAAGCAAATTGGTGGTACTTTGCTATAGCCACGGCGTTCATGACATGTACGATTCTACAATGTGTATCGTGCTTCTTCGATGGGACAAATTATCTGGACACTTCAGCACGTGTTGCTTTGAAGATACGGAGTTCTATAAAGACACAGTGTCTTGGAGAACGTCCATACGGAACCACGTAGAGAAGGAGCTTAGCAGTATCGAACGTTACTACTCTAACGACACGGAGTCTAGTCAAGACCCGGAATTTTGGAGAACGTCCATTAGCAACCGCGTGGAGAAGCTTAGCCGTCTCGTCGGAAGCAAAAGCGCAGAATCGTCATTTAAATCCCTGGAACGCCTATTTCAGGTCAAGGTCGATATGAATCTTGAGATGAGGGGCGATGAGGTTGTTATCAAAGCAGGCGTGACAGTTGGAGGAATAAGTTTGGCCAGTATGTAGGTAGAAAAAGGCACAGGCCAGATTTGGACTGATAGGGGAGATCGAGTACCTAAATGTTGAGCACTCTCATAACGGCAAATGTCTAAGTTCTGCCTATGTTCGTTCTGGGGAAATGGATCCAAAAAGCGAATATATATCTACCCGAGGCAGTATAATTGAGTACTAGACGGTATAAGGATTGGCAGAAACTATTCGAAGTCCAGTCCAAACATTGGCCGACAAAATGTGGCGTGCCATAAACTCCCTGTTTGTGTGGCTGATGCGGGGCGGATACCTCACAATGGATTCACTACAAGTGCCGACGCATACCTTCCCCGTTGCTGCACGAGCTTCTGGCATAAGCGCATCAAAAGCGAAGCAAGGCAGCTTCTGTAGCTGTCGGCTTTCCCGATCCGCTACATCCATTCCTTAGGAAGCCATGGCCAATACCGAGGAAGATGGGCCGTCGTACATCGACTACGAGACGTTTCTAGACCCTGGGTTCAGCCCCGCGTCCTTCGCCAACACGTTGGTCCTCGCGACCAACAACCCCAACGATGCGCCGCTCGACCTCTCGACGCCGCTTTCCAAGGTGCTCTTCGACGCTCAAGAGATAGACTCGCACATCGACCTGCTAACCACCCGTTCCTCGATCCCGCTCCTGACGCACACCCGCGAGCAGACCGAGGCGAGCTCGCGCATCATCTCCGAGATCGACAACCAGGTCAAGAGTCTGAACGAGAGCTACAAGCAACTGGAGAAGGAGGTCATACAGAAGCATGCCGAGGCAGACGAGGTCCGACAAGTCGCCTCGCGGCTTTGGGAGACGCTGAAGCTTGGAAGAGCGGTCGGCAGGTGTCTACAATTGGGGCGCCAGCTTGAAGTTCAGAATTCGGAGATTTCGGCCGCCGGAGCCGGCGTAGCTGGCAAAAGGGAAGATCACAGGGCACTGGTACGCTGCGCGCATACCCTGATGTCATTGCGTGAGACCTTGGAGAGGAAAGCGCCCGGCGAGGAAGGCCACGGTCTCGAACGGGTCAACGCGATCAAGAGCTTGCAGGAGAGCGTCATTGCGCCGGTCGAGCGCTCAGTGAGGAGCCTGTCAGAGCAGATCGTGCGTGAGTTCGCAATTGGCTCGGCGACTGGCACCGCCACTTTCGCGCAAAGTGAGGAGACGAGGGCCCGCACCATTTCGGCCATGATCACGCTCTACCTGATCTCCCCGACCTCCGGCCTAAAGCCCGACCGCTGGACGCCGCAGCTGCTTCTGCAGGCGTTAGAGGTTTATCTACGAAACGCCCTGCAGAGCTCAATAGCTTCTGTTGCGAGGTCGTTGGCCACTCTGCCCTCTCTGGACCGCACCCTTGCCGAGGTGTCGGCGCGATGTCAAAACATTGTGGCCTTGGAGATCATCCTGGAAGGGACCAAGGCGCCGCCGCACCCTTTGGTACCCAATCCGAAACAAATGTCCGAGAAGTCCAACCTGCTTCAACCTCTGCTGGCATATCTGGAGACGGGCTCTTTGGCGTCCTACTTCTGGCGGAGCATGGCTGGCAGTCTATCTACGAGAGTCATGGAGATTATGAATCGCGGGGGCGTCTCTGCTCGAACACTAAAGTCCAATAAGAACGCTGTCGGGGAGGCCATCCGAGAATGCGTCATTCGGGGAAGCCAACCCCCAAGTACCGTCGCACCAACAAAAGGAAAAGGCACAAAAACTGACTCGGAGAAGGCCGGATGGGATCGCGAAGTCGCCGTTATGGTCGGCAGTGTCGTCGGCCATCTGGGCCGATGAGACTAACTCAGATAGATATCGAATAGAAGCCTACATCAATCATAGACACGAATCCACTGCTCCCGTCTCAACGAGAAACAACCCCTGCCCCATTTGATCCGAATATTGCGTAGTATTTCCCGGCACGAGGTGTAACTTGCTACAGACCATGGAATGGCCACTCAGTTGCACCACAAGGACGCGCCTGTGCTAACTGACAACGATGTCGGTTCTCTTCGTGATACCCGCCGGACGCGCCAGGATGAACTCCTCACTGCTGTCATCGCCAAACACTCCCCTCGTGGTCGTTATCCGGGCGACATAACTTGTGCTGCTATTCGCACCGGGTTTCGGGGTTTGCAACGAACTGCCCTTAGCTTTGTAATAGGGATGTCGCATTTCTGAAAGTTCCATTTGATTGCCCTGGCCGCCGCCAGCAGTTTCGCCCGTACGTAGTGGTGCTCTTCAGGACCTTGGAAAAGAGGGGGCGCAGAGTCGGCAAGGATGCGGCCACGATTCCCGCGTGCAGTTCAACGCTACAGGCCAGTCGTCACTAAAATGTCAGTACAGAGAAGCAAAAGTTCGGGGTTCGCATAAAGAACAAGAGACGGCTGAGCTTAGGTAGTGACGCACTTGAACCAGATTAGGAAGTCGTATCTTCGCAAGTAATCGGGTTAATGTTCGAGTGTTTCTTGATAGCTAGGCTAGGTCAGATATATGTCAAATTGACACTCAAGGTCACCGTGTATGGCTGAGAGGTCTCGATCTGATGCATCATCATCTCCTCCGGACGTTTAGGAACACAGATCTAATCTCGGCCCGTATGCCTTCGGCAATTTGCGCTCATGTTATGGTGAGCAGTAGTGAGAAGTGTATTTGGCTGCCTGGTGGCCTTTCTCGAACGACCTGACGGAACGGTGAACTGCTACATGATCGGAGGCTTTCGAAGCCGACCACCCTCACTGCTGTGCGTCCCGTATTTCGCTAGGAACTAGAGTCGTAGCATTTCAAGTCGCGCGCCGTAGACGCACAAGAATCGAGGGCACCGAATTAGTCGTCCGCTGCCAAGAGCTGGACGCTATGCCCTGCGGTATAATTCTGTCGATGGACGCAATGTGCTCTGTATCACCATTAGATCCAATGCAAGGAGGGAGATTGGTCACGATGAGACGCTTGGCGCCGCACAAGCTGCAGAAACCCGAACTGGCAACCATCCCTCGAAGATTAATCACGGCGCACACGATGATAGTAGGCCATTGCGCTGGATGGAGGGGGCCATGCCGTAGACAGAGAGTTGCAGTACATGGAAATGACACATGCAGTATGACCTTTCACCCGTTGAGAAAAAGAAAGTCGGCATGATAGACTATCCAAAGACGTGGCCCAGACCTGTGGACCCTGAATAGGTTCCTGGCGCTCGGTCCTGGTACGATGACTTCGTGGCGGCGCACATCAACAACAAGCCCTACATTTACAATGCGGGCTATTTTTTACACCAGCAGCGGGCCTTTTGTTCTTTTTTGGGTGTTGGTATATACCTACTGTGAAGACACAAAGACCTGGCAATGCTATGAAAACAAGTTCTACAACTCGCCTAATGAGCCCCTTTTCCAGCTCCATCATGGATAGGTTGATCGGCTATGGTGGATCTGGCAGAACCAGAAGCCGGTCTCGTGTGCCCTACACGTTGCTGGTACATGAACCACGTACAACAAACCCCCAAGTGACGATGCGACACTGGAAGACATCCTGCATATGGATACCACTGGCGCCGACGTAGTGTTCATGGGCACGGTGAACTCGGAGGGTTGTAAGTACTGCTACATCTACGGATATAACAGCGAGTTGCATCGATCTAGATACCCCCAGACGGAAGATGAAGATAATTTTACATGGCCTTTATGCCCCTGAAATATACAAGCTAACCCTGTTTTGCCAATGAGTGCTAGGCAAGATAGGGGTAGCTGATATATTTCAGGGGTTTGAATTGTACGAAGTGTAAATTTTTTAAAAGTTACAAAGATGTTTCCATTATGACCATGTGTTGAGGTGATATTTCAATTTATTGCTGTTCACGAGAGTGCTGCTAGGTAATGCCGTAAACTTTATTCCTTTTGATATATCGTGGTATTTGTGCCTCTAATCTTTTGTAAGCATTTACATTGGTCTGCTCGGCTCACAAGTCAACGCCCCATCGACTTCAAAGTTGACTCATAACTGTTTGATGGATGTAACATGGATTGGGCACAGCCTGGAAACCACCGTACACGAGTCTATACTTGACGGACAGTCAGTGTTATGGGAATAAACGTCGTGGACGCGAATTGAGTCACGGTGGGTTTCAAGGACTGGCAAAGGCGAGTTTGAAGAATTTGAGAGTCCAAGTAAGGTTGATACACTAGCCCGTTTGCCACGTGAAAATCAGACGAACGTTGCTGTTCAGTACTGCATTCGCCCGTTACCCCTGGACGGACTGGGAGTCTGAGAGTTGTCACGGAGACGTCCGAAAGCTTCCACCCTGATGGGTTCGATGCTTCATCGCATGGCAAATGGTTAGTAAAGTAGTTATGATGTCGAAATAGGACTTATTTCCATCATCTGGACATAATTGCCTGATTCTAGATTCAGGAGGTTCGACCGGGGAGAGCGATATTGTAGTAGGATATAAATGTGTGTGCTGGGCCTCGACTACCCTTGGTGGTAGTTGAAAGATTCCATTTTTTCCCCGAGCCACACCCTGTGTCTCTCGTGCCTGGCGGATCCATGAGACCGGTCACTTTTGAGGCATGAGTCGTTCGGTGTTCGAGCCACATGCCCCGGGATCGGTAATGCCTAGGTCCACGTCATGGTGATCTGGTTAGCGCAAGCGAGGAATTCTGTATAGGGAAATCCCTGTCAGAACGCCAGAACAGACGGAAGTGTGTAACCAGCGAGAGCCAACGCGTTCTACCAGTTGTAGTCGTACCACTACTTCGCAAATCAAAGATCTGCCTTCCCCGCAAAGGGACTTGGTTGCTGTCTCCCTGTCTCCCTGTCGCCGGCTGGGGAATGGAGAAGACTCGGACTTGACTCCGTATTTCCCCACAGCTAGACACCGGTGTTTTCGCAAAATCTGGATACTGTGGATGTATACAAGAAACCCCATAACGGCGGCAACAACGCCTTTGCAGCCCGGCAGGCGCATCTTGCTTTTTTTTAATCCTTGATGGAGACTCCGTCTAGATGCTGCAAATTGTTCCTACCGCCCTAAGAAGGATGAAGACATCCCATTAGAGTTGAGATGCCAGTCTGATCTTTAGTCATCCAAAGTCAAAATCCCATTTTTTTGATACGCTCGGAACAGCCTGCGCGAGCTTTCCTTCTGTTTCGCCGTCTCAGATGGCGGTTGAGAGATTCTTGGCCGCGTCGAGTCAGCCAGCACCAAAACTGCCAACCCCAAGACTACCACTACCACCACCACCACCATCGAGTAATGAGATTTTTTCGCCGCTGAGACTACCCAAATAAGCGCGTGTCAAATGACACATGCACGTAAATATGGACATGGGAAGTAGTTATAAAGACAGCGCCCCGTGAGGGCGTTTCTTGGTGTTTGTACCTTTCGGGATCAGCAAGACAGACCACTCTTTGTTCGTTATTGGGATTTTATCACCATACATTCATTACATTCATTCATCAATTATCAATCATGCACTCTTTTTGTATGAAGCTGGCGACGGCAGCCTCCGTCCTGGCGTCCCTCGCCTCTGCAGGCTTTGATAAAGATTCACGAAACAACGTCGCCGTGTACTGGGGCCAGAACTTTGCAAGCGGTTCTCAGCAGCGGCTCAGCGCATATTGCGGAAGCACACAACTCGATATTATCCCTGTAGCATTCCTTACCTCCTTGACAAACCCCACAGTAAACGTTGCAAACGCCGGCAACAACTGCACTACCTTTCCCGGATCCCAGTTGCTAAACTGCCCCCAGATAGAGTACGTATTTACATGTTCATCCCCTATCTCTCCAATGTGTTTTACTGGACTTCCGGACATACGATATACCAGTACGGGAAATGAAAGCCAAAGTACTAACCTGATCAACAGGGAGGACATCAAAATATGCCAGTCCAAGCACGGCAAGACCGTCATGCTATCCATAGGCGGCGAGACTTACCAGGAAGGCGGCTTCCCCTCTGAAAGCGCCGCGAAGACCGCCGCCGAGACGGTGTGGAACCTGTTCGGGCCCAACACGAAGACGGCCAACCGGCCCTTCGGCAGCGCCGTCATCGACGGGTTCGACTTTGACTTCGAGTCCAAGACGCAGAACATGGTCCCCTTCGCCCGGCGCCTCCGCGGACTCATGGACGACGCCTCGCAGAAGTCGAACAAGAAGTACTACCTGTCCGCGGCGCCGCAGTGCCCCTTCCCCGACATGGCGGACGGCGACATGCTCGCGGGCGAGATCTCCTTCGACTTCGTCATGGTCCAGTTCTACAACAACTTCTGCGGCGTGCAGAACTTCGTCGCCGAGGCCGCCGGCAAGGCCCTGGGCGGCGGCTCCGCCCGCCGGCAGCAGTCCGCGTTCAACTTTGCCGCCTGGGACGCCTGGGCCCGCGGCAAGCCCCTCGACGGCAGCCGCGGCAGCAAGAACCCCGACGTCAAGATCCTGCTGGGAGTCCCCGCCAGCAAGTCGGCCGCCGGTACCGGGTTCGTGGAGGCGGCCATGCTGCGGCCCGTCGTGGAGTTCGCCGCTAGCTTCCCGTCCTTCGGCGGCGTCATGATGTGGGACATGAGCCACCTGTTCAGCGGCGGCAGCGGCGGCGGCAGCCCGGCCGCGGGCTCATTCCTGAAGGACGTTCACGGCGCTCTGTCCCTGGCCAGCTCGGCGGTGATCAAGGGGAACCACAGGGCCAGCCACACCAATGCTACGGCTGCGACGGTGCCGGCCTCAAACACAACCAACAACGCCAACGGCAGCAGCAGCAGCAGCAGCAGCAGCAGCAGCAGCAGCAGCAGCAGCAACGGCAGTGGTGGCAGTGCCCCTCTGAGCTCGGACTCGACGAGTTACTACTCGTCGTCGACAATCATGTCATGGCCTGGGTTGGCTTTGGGTGTGTTTCTCTATTCTCTGGTTTAATTTCATCTCATATCCAGCCGGGGGGTCATAGACCGGTGATTTTATAGTGCTATATACTCATTCTTTACATTTTATCAAGCAACCGAAAATTGTCTTAGTATTACATTGTGACCATTAGTGATTATAGAGATGTTTAGTGTGCAGATTGTGAAATAGAAGCACTCGACTTTGATGAATAGGGAGCGAATATAGTGCGTTGGGTGCATACTTTGTTGAAATCACATTGGCCAGGGAGACATGACGGTCAAGGATAAGTCTTACAGAAGACTGGAATGGCCAAGATTGTGGGAGGTGACTGGAGGGAACCCATCAAGGGTAATCGCATGGGGTACATGGGGTAGTGTAATCATTGTGGGAAGGGATGTGGGACAAGGTTACGGGTATATATCATTATAGGGGCCCCCGTCTCTTGGCGCGCGTATAGTCCCGGTGTGCCCTAGTTCGTCTATCCCACCCACATTTAACCCACTCGACGAATTTAGGATCAACATACGGATAGTTTGTAAGGAAACGATGCATCAGTAAATTTACGTGCTGTGGGCAGGTGAAAGTCTTGTTGTCTTGTTCTCCAAATAAGTAAACATGGCACACGGCCTAAGAAGTTGAAATCGGAAGAGTCAAATGCAAGCAAATTGAACCATTTACGCAACTCAAAAACTTCTAGCAAGCAGAAATACCATACTAAAGAAAACACAATATGAATCGACGCTATCTAGTGATGGTTTGGCCCTATCTGAAATGGAACCCAAGTCGGACCCCCCTGTGGCAATAAGTGCGAAGAGGTAGAATATCATACTGCTCTTGATCACTCTGACGCAGCTTGTGCAGGTGATACTGTTCGGCTTGGGTATAAAATCGGGCCTCACATTGGGAGAAGCTCAGGGACGCTAGATGGGGCAGCCTCGAAAGGTAGGGGGGTTAGAGAGGCAGTACCGTCTGATATCCACTTATCGACGTATTGAATCAGATCATCGCTCTGGCTCGACGCCGTCGTCTCTACCTAGATTTTCACCGCGCAGGGAAGTGGCTCGGCCATAACGAGTACACCGATAGAGCTAGTAAGGAGCTTGCTGTAGATGTTTTAGGCTTCATGTATCTATGTTAAGCCATGTCTAAGTGAGCTTCTTCAACGTATTGACAACCTCATCCTCACTCATCTCCTTCAGGCCCAGCAGCTCGTTGTCGTTCTTCTCAAAGTGCGCCCCGTAACCTTCACCATAGACCGCCGCCGTGACGAAGTTCATGACGAAGTTCTCCGGGTCCGGGTTCTCCTTCTTGAGCTCCGCCCAGCCGGCGTTGACCAGCTCGTCAAGGGAGGGCTGGTTCTCCTTCCAGGCGGCGGCGTCACCGCCCGTGGCCTTCTTGGCGTAGCGCGCGAGGTCGCGCGCGGAGAGGGCCGCGTCCTGCACATAGACGGCGCGGTCCTTCGTCTCGGCTGGGTGCTTGAGCACGCCCGCCACGGCTTTCCCGACGCTGGGGAGGGTGGTGGTGCTGAAGACGCGGTCGCCGCCGTCCCAGAGGTTGATCTCGCGCGTCTTGAGGTTGGCTAGCCAGCCGACTCTGACACCCCAATCGAGGAAGGGCCCATTCATGACGATGGTGTAGCTCATACCGCCACCGGCCTTAGCGGCTTCGCGCTTGAGGGCGTCCTGTACAGCGACCTTGGAGCGATAGGAGGGCAGCTTGGACGTCTTCTCAAACACTGTATTGGAGCCGAAGTCTGAGGGGATGAAACGCTTCACGCAGGCCTTGGCGGCGGCTTCGATGAGGAGCAGCTGCTTCTCCAAGGCTAGGGAGCCCAGCGTGGAGACGAAGGCGTCCTGTCCCTTCAGAGCGGTCACGAGCGAGTCGAGGGAGTCGTAATCTACTGGGGCCACCTCGACGGAGCTCGGAAACTTGTGGTTACTGCTCTGGCGTGTCAGGACTTTGACTTGGAAGCCGGCGGCCAGAAGCTGGTCCAGAATTGCGGGGCCTAAGTTGCCGGTAGCCTTCACGGAGTGTGTTAGCAGTCTGTCACCGTCACTCAATTGAAGGAAGTCTGCTTACACCGGCCAAGGCGACTCTTGTGATGCTGCTCATTTTCTTTTGGCACAATGACTGAAAATACACGAGGATAGATTCATGTGAATACAGGTTTGCGAGAGGAAGAATGTGAAAAATGTATTCGCTGAAGGAGACTGTGATGAGCTCAGTGTGTTCTATATGTAGGAATGCATCGTGAGCAATTGAAGGACGCTCTTAATAATCAGGAATATATTGTTACCCTTAATTTGAGAACCCTGGTGTCATGATCAGATACCTCCATTAGTAAAAGGGATATACATATCCCCTTTGTTTGTGAGTAATCGAAGATGAGGAGGCAACGTGGGAGAGTTGGGCCAAAAGGGTTGTCGATTCTCGAAGCCCCCACATCCCACACTGACCCAGAGGCCAGAGTCCGACAGTCATCCCACCGGCAACCCATTTTATCCCACCGGCCTCTATCCCGTCGGTATCATGCTCCAAGATACGTACAGCTTATTAACTTTGATAGCACGCCAAATCCGATGAATCTAGGAGTTAAATTATTCAGTGGATCTTCCAATCTCCAATCTCCATGTGTCAGCGCGTTGGCGTCGTCAGCGACGAGACAACATCCCTCCATCAGCCCAACGACATTCACTCATCGTCTGGTTGGCGAGAGAGTATCTTGATAGTTTCATTGCGTGGAAGGATGGCGGGCGTGGTCTGGCCACGTTCGGTGCCGAGCGCATACCACTTTGCAAGTAAGTGCACGACGACTGAGATAAGAGCGTGTTTGGAGCGACGCTTGGCAGTCGACAGCTTGGCCAAGGATGGGCTCTTGGCTCTCACCAGAGAAGCCTCGTCTCCAGTTACTTGAGACTGCTGTGGGCTGGTTCTAATCCTGGCACTGCAGAAGCCTTGGCAAAACGAATACGCAAGCAAAGAAACGAATGCAGAATAGAGATGCCTGATCGATTGCCTAGGGTTTCGACACACACGGGCCTTCGTCCCGAGCGGTTCTCGTTTGCGCAGTGAAAGACATCCCAAGACGAGCGAGGTTCAGCCCTTGCCTTGTAGGCCAGGGCTTTCTGGATAGCGTAGCTCCAAGCTAGCTTGGCCTTGGCGATACCGGTAAGGTAACGCTGATGAGGAAGCTGAGCAGCCCTACCACTGGCGCAACGGTAACGCTGAACAAAGGAGGTTGGGAGAAACATAATGAAACCACTGCTACAAGCAATCTGTTCTACTTAAGTGCCGTAGGGGCCTGCTTAGGCTGCTTAGCTATGTGCCCCGCTGTAGCCAGTGAAACTGTTCCAAGCCGAAGCCCGGGCACAGACTCGGGGGCATCTCCCACCTTTATTACCCACCTCAAAGTCACCATAGACGGACCTTATTTCTAACAGCCATTAATGGATTTTGGTAGTACTGTGTTACGATACGATACATCTGTTTACGACCGATTATGCGCACGATCTGTGAAACTTGAAGCTTTAGATCAACTACTGCAACGAAAGGTAACATCATATCCAGGAAGTCCTTCGTCACGCTTGATGAGTAAGTACTTACTTGAGGGTACATCCACGGTCACAGTGTAAGCGCACATGGATAGGTAATTGGTAGCGAAACGCGGCATCAAGTTCTGAAGTTATGTTCGGACATATAGAATCGTATCATATTGGGTATCATCGAAAAAATAACAAGGCTTATAGATAGAAGAAGGTAGCAAATACAGCTCATCGGTCATCATGAGGACCGACTACTCAGGTGCTCTCTCGGACTGACCGGGCTCGTGGGGCTCGGCGGGAATCCGAACCCGGGGCTGCGCGGCATCTCCCCAAATGTCCCGTCGCTCCGCTCACTGAGGCGGAACTGCGACGACTTGTTTCTGGTGTGGCCCTTTGCTGTCGTCAAGTTTGAATTTGCATTTGCATTGGCACTGGCATTTGCATTGGCGTTTGTGGCGGTGGCGGTATTGGCGGTGTATGATGTTGAAGGCGGAGATGTGGACAGTCTCCTACTTAAGCTGCGTGTCATTCCTGATGATCGTGTCTGTTTGTTGTTGGTGGTGTATTTTTTGCTGCTCCCGCCGTACGACTGCGGCGGCACCGTCAGCCCGTTCGGCCACCGCTCCTTCGAGAAGGCTTCCCAATCCGCCGACGTGCGCCCGACGAAGATGGACGACGTCCACTTGGACGCCGAGTCGCGACGAGACGGGCGCGACTCGGACCGGCTCGAGGAACCGAGTCTCGAGGGTGCCCTGGTGGGTTTCCTGCCTCCCACCGCATCGGATATGCGAGATACCCAGCTCCATCTCGCAGTGTTTCTTGCCGAAGATGCGTCCAGCTCGGCCGGGTTTCCCCTAGTCCCCAGGGGAGGGGACCCATCGACCTCAACAATCGTTTCCGTCACAGCAGATACTCCTCTTCTACCTCTCCCTGCTTCCATGTCGTCACGCTGCTTCTCGTACATACGCCCTTCTGACTTCCTTCGCAATATGAACCCCCACGACCCAGCTTTCTGTCCATAGCGAGCCCAGACGCCCACGCCGATGGGGGTCAGATGCTGATCACCCTCGGGGTTATGGCGCCGTCGACGTCCCCGAATGTAGCGGTACAGGGCGAAGAGGGCGATGGTGACGACCGCGAGCGCAGTGAAGGTAGCCGCCAGCACGATGGCAGCCTTGCTTCCCTGCTGGGTCTCGGGGCGGCCCGGGGTACTAAAGGGGGAGCCGCCGCCGATGCAGCCACCAGCGGGGATACTGGAGCATGGCGACTGTGTCGTCGCGGCTTTTTCGTACCCCGACGTGGATCCGCGTTGGTTAGTGGTGAGTGCTGGTGGTGCCTTGGTAGCCGGAGAGGACTGCGCTGGTGGAGGCGATCCTGTCACCGAAGGCGCCGGGACCAGCGTCGTGAATCTCATGGAGGTGCTAGTGGGACTTGCCGACGGCACACTTGTAGGCGTCGGCAAGGTCCGGTCACCGACGAGCAAGAGCCCTGGGGTCAATGGGTGCGTTTGGAGTATGCTCAGGTCCGACTCCCGCCAGCGGATCTGGATGGCTGGCGCAACTGTAACCTGGGCCCCCGGCTCAGTAGCGGTGGCAAAGCCCCAAACACCGCCCCGGAAGTCTGTCGTGTCTGTTGTGCATGTATGATCGCTGAATATGTGAGCGAGATAGTCATCTTCAGGGTCGAGCGGGGGGGTCATATGCTCACCTAGGAACACAGTAGGCCACCGTCTCGCCCGAGGTCACAGGAGCGAAGCCCTCTTGTGTCCTCGTCTTGGTGACCTCGCAGTTGGGACCGACGAAGAAACCGCTCGGGCATATGGCGGGCGAGTAGAAACGTATGCCCTGGGCCGCGATGTTGTCTTTCCATGAGGGAGGCTCGCAAGACGCTGGCCCGCCGGTCGGGAAGGGTGGGAATTGAGAGGGGGCTCGGGTCGTCGTCAGAAGCCAGGATTGGGAGCAGGAATGGGTGAAGACGGTGGTCAGAGCCGCGATGGCAACGGTCAGTGGATTGGACATTTTGACTCTATGGACAGGCAAGAGTATCGATAGTTTTGAGTATCCATGAAGCCTGACTGAGTGCTTGTCGTTCTTTCTCCTCTGCTGTTCCTCTCAACCACGACCAATCAACCTCAAGCTAGCTGAGTTGGACACAGTCAGACTGCACCTAAGCAGGTTGGTGCAAGGGATACAAGAAAGAGGAAGGGTTGAAAGCTGACGGTCACTCGGGGGTAAAGAGAGAGCGACGGGAACGCCTCTCTCTCAACTCTCGAGGGACTTCGTGCAGGGTGGTACCGAAAGTATTTTAAGCTTCTTCTTATGAGAGAGGTGGGCATAGTATTAGATCCTCGCGGGAAGCTGCCGATCGGGTACCAAAATTCCGGGGAGAGGGAATAAGAGTATAGCAAAAGGTACGCTGACTGGCAAGACGATTACAGATGTAACCTCTTATCGAGACCAGCTTCCTCTTTTCCCCCTCCCCACCACCCCGTTTCTTTCTTCCGGGGTCCTCACTTTTGAAAATGTCGAAGCTCTGGCAACCTATTCCCAATGAGTCAGTTAAATGGTGACTGGTGAAGGGCACCAAGATTTTGTCCGTGTTGTTGGTGTAGTTGGCTGTTGGATGCGCATGCGTACGCGGGAGCTTGACCCTTGTCGTCGATCACACTAGGACAGTTGTGAAACTGTTCCTATGGTGGATCCCTGGCTGACCACCCACCTACCCCTCTAGCCCTCAACCCTCAGCAGCTCAGCAGCTCAGCTCCCCCTCCCCTCGTCGTCGCTGGTGTGTGGGCCGGCACGCGGCACGCACACGTCTTCCATGGCTCCATGGCCGTGGTCACACCTCGCAGCTGGTCCGCCGAGTGGAAAGGACACAGAAGGAAAAAGAGGAAACAGGGCAACAGCGGCAACCTGAGACAAGCTACCCAGTTAAGAGGATGTGATGGCGGATCGGGCCTAGTGTTGCTTAGTAGTCAGGGCATGCCACCCACCAGCATGCGGCTCTGCAGGCAAGCTGCATGCCTAGATGCATGGGCTAAGCAGATTCCACCCTGCCGGAGCTATTCCCTCTTTGCGGTACGCACTCCCGGCTTGTCAAACGTTTGTCCGTCAGCTTGTCGCCAAGAGCGAACACGTTGGCGCTGCGATGCATTGATGTCATTCGGGGCTGTGCAGCTTTCGTGCATCCAACATGAGGAGTTCCGAGGAAAGCCAGGATCGGGATTGGGTAGGCAGAGAGGAAGGGACGCATCCTGGCTGTTTACCTGGCAAGCGCATGTGGCCCGGCCGGACGGTCAGGAGATTGATCCCCGTACGGGTAAAGGTTTCTTTGCATTTCCCAACTAACCCTGAGGTATGAGGAGGGTGATCATTCATTTAACAATTTTGGTTTCGTCGCGGTCGCGCAAACTGATCATTGTTTGTTTTCTGATGTGGCAGGTGATGGTGATGGTGGTGATGATGATGTTGCGTGGTCGCGACCTCCCATCGTGACCCCCTCCGACAGACGGGGTCCTACGTCTCCAGGACCGAGTTACCGCTACTTCATCTCACTCCATCTCTCGGACTTCATCTGATGTTTCTGTTACAGTTTAAGGGGAGGAGGCGTTTCCAGGCTGCACTAAGAACGCGGCAACTACCAGTTGGTGCTACCCATTCTTTCGGTAGTCCTCCGTACTATGAGGCTTTTTTTCTTCTTTTCCCTGAGTTGGCTTCTTGGCTCTGTGTGCGTGCAGCGTTGTCGCATCGGGCGGCCTCGAGACAAGAGACGAGGATCGAAAGATGAGATGCTCCCGCCCGTGGACGAGATGAGGTGAAAAGGTTGCGCCGAACGGACGGGTTACCAAGTTCGTCTCTAGCACGCTTATCACTTATCGTACAGGGCCCCAATGTCCCAGTCACCAGTGCGCCGGCGCCCGCTAGCAACTGGCAACTGCCGATTTATCACCGGCTGATCTAATAAGATTTTTGGTCAAACGGGGCCTTGACACCGGACGACAAAAGTTCCGATGCTTTAGTGTACTTCCATGAGCCTCCCTTTCTGCCGATGACATCAATTGGCAGAAGCCAAAAAGGCCGATGCCGACAACTACCTAGGTTCTTGAATGCGACGGTACTTGAATGCGACGGCACTAGCAAAAACAGACAGGCAAGCAGTCCGGAGGCGGACCTGTTCCCTTCCTCTGCCACTTGCTGCTTGGTGGAGCCAGAGCTAGAGCCAGAGCCAGCACACACACACAAACACACCTTAGTGCTTCGTGATATGATCAACTGATCGGACACCGGGCAACCTTAAGGGTAACATCTGTTTGGAAAGAGAAATGGTAAGCAGATAAACCCGGCAAATTCCCCGACAGCCTATCAAAGAGCCTGAGGTTGGTCTGGGCAATCCGAGAATCATTCGAGAAGTTGCAGCTCTCTGTATACTTGAAACCGAAGGCCATCGTGGATCTCAGGACTTATTTCGACTTCACGTTGGTGGCACCACGGGACTAGTGCCGTCTGGCCATCCATTTGCAGGTGGGCTAGTAGGAAGCCAGCGGCTCAACTTCTCAGATAATTACCTGCCACCCAGGAGTCAACAATTTCATGTTGCTCGAGACGTTAACCTAGGTCCATCACGACTAGTCCTTGCACATTCTCCTCATGGCGCAAACATCTATCAAGAGTCACTGACGTTATCCACTTCAGCGGGTAGAAGTCAACCTAAGGTAATCAACTAGAGGTTTCGTTCAAGGCGCAAGCGTGTATGGCTTTTGGTGTGTGTCACCTGTAACTGCAAGTTCTTTTAGCGTTTCTTTTCTTTGTTTCGATATTACTAGCTGAAGGTGGCATCCACCGCGTAAAAACCAAAGGAAAGCGATGAGCGACTTGCTCGAAGGCGCCATGAACTCCACTCCTGGCCGAGCCGGTGCCGAGAAACGTAGCGCCGGGGGATGTCCGGTGAATATATCTATCACTACGACATACTGGTAACTGAGTGCTTCAGGTGCCATTCCATTGTGGCCCAATTACTGGCTAGGCATAGCAACGTCTCGTACGACAGGTCAAGTCGGCTCGCTTGGGGAATATATGCTCCGTTCACGTCATACTGCTTTATAGTATATTGGCTAACACATTAGTATGCCTAATCGGCGCTATGCCGCAGTAACCCCTCACATAGGGGGCCTAGTACAGGCGTATGGGACAACGACTTATGATGCACGAGATTTACCACCTTCTCAACTGGACCTTTCAAGTCCGAAGTTTAAAGTCATGTTCGATTTCCCTGTGGCTATGTAGTTACTGATTATCCATGTTATCGATTCGCTAGGAACAATTTCTTCCGTGCCGCAAGTTAAAGCTGTCACTAATTTTTACACAACCATGGTATGTCCTTCATACTATAGATCACCTTACGTATAAAGTTGTAATGCGATATTCTCACGGTCACTGCATCGGCATGTCCCTAGCAGCCCCATGGCTCCGGAATATCACGCAACCTCACGAAACCTACTTCGGTGGTTAGACCTAGTATATGGATGAATGTCAACGACCCTTGAAATATCTATTTATATTCTTAAAAAGACTCTCGATATGTCACGATACTGAAATCGATGCTCTATCCGAACAAACAAGCCCGTCCCCAACTAAGCAAAAAGACAATGTTGTAAAGTCGCATTTAAGCGAACGAAATAGGATCATGCATTCAACACTTGTTACCCTTGAGACGCCTTCGGGGAAATTTCCAAGAGACTCCGGTACTCGTCCTCGGCTTAATTGTCCCGAGTATCGAACTACATGGTTTATGAAGACCTCGTAGCGACGGATTGGTCCGGCTGGCCGGGGGCGGCCACTACATCCCACGGGACTGAAACATTGACCCCTATCTGGGCCCGACATCAACTCCTAGATGAAATTGTTTCGTTCTGTTTGCACTGATACAGACTCAGCCACAATACTCTTCTAATTAACAGTGCTGGATCATCTTGCATTCCACCCTGCTATCTATCAATAACGGATCAAGTCAGACAAGACGAGAACAACGAGACATTGACACTCTCGCATAAGTTTTGAAACCAACATTGGACGCAATTCAGCTACGCACGATATGACATCCAAAAGGTTGCTTGTACTGGTATGACGCAAAAGTCGAGAGAGAATGTCATCCGCCGATGTTTATCTACACCTGCCACAACCGACATACCATTGGGAAACGGGTCGGTTCGATCAGTGCCCAGAAGGAGGAACATGGTGACTCAAAAGGACTCCTTCGAGAAAGTTTTGTTTTGATATGTAATAAAGGAGATTCTAATGCAGGAAGTAAAGACTGCGAGCACTTAAGGTGAGGCTGGTAGTATCGCCACGGCCCAGTACCACGGCAGCCCCAAACCTTGAACACTCGATAGCAACAGACCACCCAGTACCAAATGGTTTATATATCTAAATAACTGTCCCCCCTTTGACCGGGTCGGTATAGCCTAGCGGTAGTATCATTATAATAATGCTTAAAGGCAAGAGGGTTCAACTCCTTCTGCGGTCAACTATTCGAACCCCTTCATAGGCACTTTCTTTTTCTTTTTCCTATTCTTCTCTTACTTAGCTCCCACCCTTTTTTGATTTTCGCAATTCTTGACCCTTCTCTTTTACTCTATAAAGTAGACAATATACTGACATTGGCGGCTATCAATATTCCCATTTTCTGTTTTCCATTGGCTGTTTAAGTCATCTTTACAGGCTTATAATACTATTACAATTTGCCTCGACGTACATATATTGTACTTTGATAAACCCAAACGCGGCATGCCAGACACGGCAGTATGCCCTCAGCATGATGTTGCTAACGACGAAACCCCCCTTTTGGAGGTTCAGATTACCAGGCGTTGCTCCCCTTTTCCGTCGATGCTTGGCATGAATCTCAGACTATTACCCTTTTTCTCACATATCAACTATATCGAACGAATCTATGTGAATAGTACCCCATTTCTTTCTGAGCTCGTATATCAGAGGTAGTCTATAAGGTATGTGATTTGTTTCCCATGAGTTGATCTGATATTGGATACGAGGTGAAAAGACAGAGAAACAACATTGCTTCAAAGTAATACCCAACAAGATGCTACCTGCTTTCACGGTGCTGGGGTCCCAACAGCCTCGCATCTATCTCACTCGCGTGTCTCGCCGCGTGGAGTAACTCGCACCTCTTGGCTGGCCACCGACAAGCACCAATCAGGCCATTATACCCCCTTTAAAACGCGTTGGCTCTTGGGATCGCAAGCAGTCCCAGGCTCAATCTTACGTCTTGGGTTTTGCTCCATAACCTCATTTGGTCGCGCTTTGGTCAGCTATAGCATTTCGGTACTTGGCGGGTGATTACGTTGTGTCGCCACTGCGAGTTGGTGATGGCTCCTAAGTCAGCCTGATTGGTCTGTCTCAGGGGATGCTGGGTGGGAGATCGTCAGGATGAAGGCAACATCGGCAAAGCGCCTTAAGTCTTGTTCACGGATGAGAGCGCTGCTGAATGGAGAGCAAAAGTGAGCGCCACATGGCGTTTCCATATGGCCCCAGTGATCAATCAAGCTTCGGCAAAGCCTAGTGGGGATATTGCCGTTGTGCTGCAGGATCCATCGATAATATGAGTGGTGATTGATTGGGCGGTTTGCGCATTGATATTTGCGACACAGCAGAGGGGTGGCACGGCGGCTTTTGGTTTACCCTGGGACAAACTTGACTATACTATTGGAGGGAGAGCAAGGGAGCAGTTTAAGGGGTTCGTGATTAATCATTGCCGTCGGGAGAATAGTCAATCGCGGCAGGGGCCGGGGAAGCTTGTTTGAACATCCGGGTTGGTAGCGAATTGCGCAAACATCACTACCCCTTTTCCTCTACGGCTCTACGACCATCCCCGTACTATAGCTGATAAGCCGCATCCCCGGGGTAATACAAGTAGGATATGGGGTAATGGAGATAATAAAGAGGTACAATAGGTCGATAGTTTGGTGTAATGGGGGGCGGTCTACCCCCGGAATCTCAGGGGGAGAGGGCTCACCGACTTGAGAGGTGAGAGGTAAATGAATGGTGGATCGACGACAAGACCGACCGATTGTGGGCGGATGCTGGAAAGGCCCAGGCTCAATAGTAGTCAGCTATCAGCCGCCCCTATTCCCAAATCCCACGCTGAATCTAAACGCCAGAAAGAATGTTACAGGGTCCAATTGGTAGCCAAGCCAATATGATTGAAGATTGCGCGGCACCTAGATAAGCAGGATCTACAAGCGACAGAAGCTGGCTCCGATAATATGTTCTCTGAGCGACGGGCAGTCCGAGCGGAGAGAAGGTTGCGGAAGGGCTTGCATGCATAGAATTCGTGTACAGGATGCAGGTAGGCGGACCTTACGGAGCAGTTGGGCGCCAATCGTCGAAGCCAAAGGCTGGGTGCAAGTGTGTAGGCTATACAATCTGAAGATAACTTACGATCAAAGTGCGACATCAACAGCCAAATGTCAACATGTCGAGTGCAACGTCGCCAGTCAGCAGCGCGCAGGCTGGCAGGGTTAGTCGGAGATCGCCAACAGCGATTCGGCGTGGCTCGACGTGGGGTTGCAATTGGCCCATGTCGCCAGAAAGCACCGGCGATTTCTGCGATTTCTGCCCCTCCCTTTACCCCTCTATGCCATCCGCGATGCACAAACACACATGCTGCTGCTGCGTCGCAATTGATTCCGCACCGCGATGCAGGTCGCATGTAGGGTCGGGGAAGGTCGGCTTCTTCCATAATCCCATACCGCCGAAACGCTCTGTCGCAGGACGCACCTTTAGCCTAGGTAATGTGCTTGCAAGCAGATGCCGTAAATGCCTCTCTATCTAACCTATCTTCTCTGTCCCTGAACGATTTGAGCACACAATGTGACCACCTACGGTATGTGTGGGTGAGCAGAGCAGGCGGAGCTCGGGCCGACTGGGGGAGAAACAGCAGAGACTATGTATTGTCGCGGGGAAACAGGATATCTCACTCAGTAGCTCGGCCAGCAGCTTCAATGTCGTCACAGACTAGTCTTCCTAGGATGGAGGATGGATGCCGTTCCCGTAATGTCCGACCGAGAAAGCGGGCTTCACCCAGTCGCGAGACCAAGGAACCAGGCTGGCAATACCCAAGCAGGCATCGCGGCTGCGTGGTTCATTGGGCCAGTTCTCGACTTTCTAGCAGAGTCTAGATCGTTCATCCCATGGAGAAAATCCATGGGGAGTATCCATATTTACCTTGGGATTTTGGCCCGTTGCGTCAATAGCTTCGGTGCGCTGCGCTTGGCAACGGAACCTGACTATTGTAGCATTAGTAGTAGATCAATCAACGAGTTGGTCTGAGAAGAAGCATGAGTAGTGGTAGGGGGGAAAGGGGAAGGGATGTGGTATTTAGTAGGCAGCGGGCTGTATCTAAGCGTCGGTAAGTAAGTACTATCCATTGCTGGTGTTGAGGGCAAAGATGCATGTAGGCTGGATGGACTTCGTAGATACGACTAGAGAGAAGAGGGAAACCAGCCGAACGAACGATGCATTTTTTGGCGATGGGGGCACACACATGGCACATGGTGCAATGCTTTGGGCCAGGGAACATGGGAAAAAGGGGAGCAGGTTGCCAATGGCCGAACCTTAAAAACCAATAAGGCCAGCGACTGACTGCGAATTGACGATTGTTTATTATGCTGGTGTTGGACCTCTCTGAACTCTGACTCTCCGGAAATCCCTCTCTTTCTCTCCCATCGCTCGTCTCTCAGTTTTGGAAGTCCACCCTGCCATCTTTCCATAAACTTTACCTAGACACAATACTGTACATCTCGATTGTATGTACGAAGACCCAAGACCTAAGACCACTCGTTTCATAATTGCCGTCATCTTAGTGGCTGCTTGTTCTTTTCCCACTTGTTTCTTTCTGGCAGCGGGCTTTACGTCAGTCTAATCGAGGTACGTGCGGTGCTCTCAGCTCTCTTGCCATTTCCCTCGCTGCCTCCCTCTCTTGTCGAGCGAAGCCGTATTCTGCCCCGCCAAGTTTCGTCATCGCCTGTACTCTTTTCACACACACACACAGAATTGCGTAGGCGTGGTACAAGACTGTGGGACAGAGAATTGGAACACAGCGCGACCCAATCAATCAGCGTCGTTACCCTTTTTAGTGCAAGTCGCACCCACAGCACAGGGATCATGTACTGTACTTCCTCGCGATGCTGTCGCTGTCGCTGTCGCATCTCAGGGCGAACGTGGTCCAGGAACAAAGAGAAAGAGAGAGACGGGAGAATAGGAACGGGATGATAAGACTTTAGGGATGCATCTAACTATGCAAGTATATGCATCCATCCAAAGCCGTCCTGGTCCGTCCCCCCAGTCCTTCAGCCAGCCCAGTTCAGTTCAGCCAGTGTTCAGCCAAAGCCAGAGCCCGACGCATTGCGCCAGCCCAGCCAGGCAGCCAGGAACCAGCCAGAGAGAGACGAGCAATGGGAAGAGGAGATCTACCGATCTTGCGATTCCGTGATCCCCTTTTATCCCACCTACTAGTTTAGGAGCAAAACCTCCCGTCCCCAGTTGCCAGTATCCAGTGCAGTGTCAGAAGCTGGCGGTACAGAAAAGGGAAGAAGCCTTGGAAGCGCGTCCAGTGACTGCCCCACCATGAACCCCGTCAGCAATGGTTCAATGTTGGATCCAACTTCGAATCCTCGTGCTTTTCCCACCGGACCTGGACTGGGATTGGGACTGGACGAGCAGTGAAATCGACTAGGTTAGGTAGGCATGTAGTACTACATACTGCTGCTGCTTGCTGCTGCTGCTGCTGCTGCTGCTATTATTATGACTACCTACCTACCTACCTACTCGACTATCTGCTCAACTACCTATCCTCTTCCTCCCGCAACCCGAAGTCTTGTTCTGATTCTCCCGTCACTTCCCATGCCCTTGGTTCGTGGAAACTTACATCCGCTGGGCCACCACAACACTTTATCTTAAAGCGACAAGGGTATCTCCGCCCAGGGCAATTTACCATTGCTTCCTTACCGCCTCAGGACCAGGAGCGCAACAGCACTCTTATATTCCATTCCCCTTTTCACTCCCTTCTCGACCCCGTTCTCTGTAATCTCGAACGTCGCCAACGGCTGAGAGCTACCCTGCTACCCAGTCCTCCTCCTATAAGCCCTGATCGCTCTTTTGCTTTTTGACTTTGCCCGCAACCGACGCCACTATTCCGCACCCCCACCATCGCTATTGTAATCGTTTAACCCACTCAATAACTAAACAAATCGCCATGTCGGAACAGAACCCAAAGCCCCTTAAGAAGGGCAGATTGGACGAGGTTCTTCAGACGGAGGAGATCAACTCTCCACGCCCGGCCCTACTCAACCGAGCCGAATCCGAACTCCCTGCCCACGAGCGAGCTTCCAACACCAACGTCCCTGTCACCCCTGGCATTCATTTGGCTACCTACCACGACGAAGACGAAGACAAAGAGGACAGGTCTACCAGTCCGAGCTACTTTACCACCGACCCAGCGAACTCTACAACGCAAGGGAGCAACGTCACAAATAAGCAGCCGGGTACTTCAGAGGGTGCTTCGGATCCTCCGACATCGCATACAGCCAAGGGCGCCATGTCCGACCAAGATGTCCTACGGCGCATGAGCCTAGCGTCCAAGGGACGGCGGCAATCTATTACGGACATAAAGGAGACGGTGCCCGAGTTGGCGCTGACCGGAAACATCATTTCCGCTGCTTTCAATCTTCCCTATGCACTGAAATACCGTCAATCGGGAGACTGGGAGTTGGGCTCGCGACGCGGCCAATCTGCGCTCTACGATGCGTTCTCATATCTCTCCTCCGACGAGTCGCCCTGGAACCACACGGTTGTAGCATGGACGGGTGAGATCGAGACGCCATACAACCCTCTCTCGCCTCCTGGAACCCCTCCGGAGGTTACCGCCAACATCCCCGGGCGTAACATGCTCTCGGCCCCGATTCCCCTGGATACCTCAACACCCCCCACACCAGCGGTGCAAGATGGCGCCTTCATACCTAAGGAGCATCAACTAGACCTAGAGCAGCAGCTCGCACATGACAAGCGGATCAAGACTGTGCCCGTATGGCTTGCCGACGATGACGAGATGTCTGACGAGGGCATCACCTTGACAGATCAGAATCGATGGAGACGATATGCGGACCACGAGCTCTACACTTTATTCCATTATAAGCAACATGAACCAACAGATGGCAGAGCTGAGCGCATCCAATGGGCCGACTATTACAGAATGAACCTCAAGTTCGCCAACAAGATTATCGAAATCTACAAGCCTGGTGATCTTGTGGTTATCCACGACTTCTACCTCATGCTGCTTCCCAGCATGTTGCGCCAGAGAGCTCCGAATATGTACATCTCCTTCTACCTGCACTGCCCCTTCCCCAGTAGCGAGTTCCTGCGCTGTCTGCCACGGCGAAAGGAGGTGCTGGAGGGTGTCCTCGGCGCCAATCTGGTCGGGTTCCAGTCATACAGCTACTCTCGCCACTTTTCTAGCTGCTGTACCAGAGTGCTGGATTTTCCATCCGATTCAATAGGCGTCGACGCCTATGGCACTCGTGTCGAAGTGGGCGTTTTCCCCATTGGCATTGATTTTGCCAAGGTGGAGCAACTTGCTTGGAGCCCATCCGTCAGCAAGGCGTACGAAAGCCTCAAGCACATGTACGCTGGAAAGAAGATCATTGTGGGTCGCGATCGCTTAGATAGTGTCCGCGGTGTGGCTCAGAAGCTCATGGCGTTCGAGCGATTCCTCGAATTATACCCCGAATGGGCCGAGAAGGTTGTCCTCATTCAAGTTACCTCTCCCACCAGCATCGAGGAGGATTCCGAGAACAAAATCGCCAGCCGTGTTAATGAACTCGTGATGAGAATCAATGGCGCTTTTGGAGGTCTCACGTTCTCTCCCGTTCAACACTACCCACAATACTTGAGCCACGATGAGTACTTTGCTCTGCTAAGAGCAGCTGACATTGGCTTGATTACTTCCGTTCGAGATGGTATGAACACAACGAGTCTGGAATACGTCGTATGCCAACGCGATAACCACGGTCCCTTGATCCTGTCTGAGTTCAGTGGTACTGCTGGCTTCCTGCGGGACGCAATCCATATCAACCCTTGGGATCTCAATGGTGTGGCAAAGCAGCTCGACAACGCGCTCACCATGGACGCAAAGGAGCGGGAGGCGATGCAGAAGCCCCTTTACAACCACGTGGCTCAGCAAAACGTCCAGAGTTGGATCACTAAGTTCCTGCGGAAACTAGTAAGCAATTTGGCAAGCAACAGCAATGCCAGTGCCACACCATTGCTCGATCGCACTGAATTGTTGGCGCGGTACCGCTCTGCGAAGAAACGTCTTTTCATGTTTGACTACGACGGGACACTCACACCAATCGTTAGGGAGCCTAGTGCGGCTGTTCCTTCGGAGCGCGTGATTCAGACCCTCAAGACGCTGGCAGCCGACCACCAGAACGACGTCTGGATAATATCCGGCCGTGATCAGGAGTTCTTGCAGCAACATCTTGGGCACATCTCGGAGCTGGGTTTCAGTGCCGAGCACGGGAGCTTTATGAGACACCCCGGCGAGACCACTTGGGAGAACCTGGCCGAGAAATTCGACATGAGCTGGCAAGATGAGGTTGTTGCCATCTTCCAGAAATACACCGATCGCGTGCATGGTGAGTGCCCCTCATACTCGGTTTCATTGCCGACCCCTGTGACTGAATGATCTTTATGCTAATGAACCACGCTAGGATCTTTTATCGAGCGAAAGCGGTGCGCGTTGACTTGGCATTACCGGCAGGCTGATCCCGAACAAGGCCTCCACGCTGCTCGCGAGTGCCAGAAGGAGCTGGAGAGCTCCGTCGCCAAGAAGTGGGATGTTGATGTCATGACGGGCAAGGCCAACCTCGAGGTCCGACCAACTTTCATCAACAAGGGCGAGATTGCTAAGCGTCTTGTGAACGACTACAACAAGGACATTTCCCATGTGAACGGCAAAACGTCGCCGGAGGATCCATCCGAGCTCGGATTCGTCCTTTGCATGGGCGATGACTTCACGGACGAAGACATGTTCAGGGCCCTGAGCGGCCTTACTGGCGTCTCTTTGGAGCCCCAGAACGTGTTCACTGTTACGGTTGGAGCGAGCACCAAGGTCACACTGGCGCGCTGGCACATCCTCGAGCCTGCAGACGTAGTCGAGGCCACCGGCCTCTTGGCCGGTGCTGGCAGCAGTGGCAGGAACGACGACAACACTGTCCTGAGCTCAGTCAACTTGGCCGCCATCGCAGGCTTGGATGGCAAGGTTCCTGAACCTTAAGATGTTTATTCATTCCGTGTAGACGCAGTATATTTCATGGGTACGGGGGCGGTGGGGTTTATTGCAAATCAGAGAAACTAATTTTAGTACGGCGAGGCGCAGGGTTTTTTGTCGGGACTTAGAAAGAAGGGCCAGAAAACAATGACTTGACGACAGCATCAAGAATAGACACTAGGCGGAATTCCATCCCTCACGCACGGCATCGTGTGGGTAGTAACGGGCTGGCAGCGATTCGGATAAGAAACATCGCCATTACAGGATAGATATTAGAATTATTCATAAATGGAAGATAAAGTAAAAGTACTTGGCCGCATTAGCTGGCCGCTGCCAGCATACACCAACGACCCCAGAAAGCATTGCCTTTCCGATTAAAGTGCCTCTTACCATTCAGCATTCGCACAAGCTTTGTGCCTCATTAAGCTAGTCGCATCAGAAGAGTATATAAACAGGTATTAGGATATATAACTACTTAGTCAGGATTTATGAACAATCATGATCGTTTACGCTGAGCTACGTAGCCAGGGTCACAGATGTGTTCTGGCCAAATTGTCATCAGAAATCCACCCATCGTCATCCGCTTGTATCTATCTACCAGGGGCTTGAACTGATAACCACAACACCATTTCATCATTGCTGCCAGCCCCCATCCAGCTCCGCCACGGCCCGCTGATCGGGCGCTCCCGGGAGTTCGCTGGCCGGCTTCCTCTTCGTCGCTTCCGTCCGACTCCGTTCCAAGGGAGTGGCGGCGGCAGGCAGCTCTGCGCCTCGCCACCGCGGTGCTGTTGCTGTTGCTATTGCCGGAGCCGAGCCTTCCAACTCCCCTCTTCCGCTTGAACTGAAGAACTTGCGGCGGCGGCGGCGCCGCCGCACTACCAGCCAGGCCGCCGCGAGGACCAGCGCCACGACGCCCAGGCTCGCGCCTATGCTCGCGCCAATAGTCGTGCCGCTGCCGTGCTCCGTTGACGAGTTCTCTGCGGCTTGCTGCTCTGGGCTGCCAGGTGGCGACGATGGAATATTAGTTTTGCTTGGTAGTGGTGTCGTATTTGCCGCCGCCGTCGATGATGGCCTCGATTCCGTGGCGGCGCGGATGTTCCAGCCCACCACCGCGATGGCGCCGACGAATGAGGTCGTCGTCAGTGTCGTCGTCTCCTTATGCCAGGACGAAGGGCTGCCGTACATCGTCGCGGCGTACGTCAGGACGTCCCCACTCGCCACGGCGGACTGACAGTCGCCTTTGATGGAGCCCTTGAGGCCGTTCTCTATATGGTAGCCCCTATCCAGTGTGAGAAGGAAGGACAAATCGTTTGTGTGCGATAAAAGCGAATACTTACGAGGGGCAGCACATGGCCACGGTACTCTGCGTGTCTTTCTGGGAGGAAGCCAGTGTCGACCAGCCGTCGGGGCATGTGAAGGGCCCCAGACTGGCCGCGGTATGGTGGCCGTCGTCGTTGTTGAAGCCGAGTCGCGCTTGCTCCCACCACGTCGTTACGGGCCCCGGGACACATCGTCTCCCGCCTGCGCTTGTGTCGATGTCGAGGCCGTAGCCCGGATCATAGGCGACCAGGCTGGGGCCGTTCTGCCGGAATAGCGTTGAGCAGCTCGGCGCGGCCGTGAAGGTGGTAGTCAAGGGCACGAAGACGGTCACCGTCCCGGCGTCGTCGGTTGCGGGTGGGTAGGTCGTCGTCATTGTGATAGCACTTTCGAGTAGTGATAGGAGGTACACATGATTTGGATACCTGAGTATAGGGGTTTGACTCTGTCGACCCGCACTCAAGAATATAAATGAGATGAATCGAGATAAGGCAAGTCAGAATCAGAGAAACATGAGTTGATCGTGGGCGGCTGAATACAAGATTCCTCCCGATCAGCGTATAGTTGTGAGTCGCATTCAAAGTAACCTGGTCAGTAGGATCGAGAGTCGCAGAAGGAAGGGGTAACTTCGCTGAAGCCAACACAAACCAGTCATGGGGAATCAGGTGTCTCTGCACCTCAATGGAGTGTTTGATGTGTCCTGCGTTTCGGGTCCCGGTATGTGGCTGGCTTTGCTCTGTTTGCTGGTTGGTTATTTATACAAGAGTCCAGACCACTCGGAAACCGCAGCCAATCAGGGCCGTTTCCGATCCGAGACGTCGTATTCTCCATGTAAGGGCTGCCGGCTCCCTTGCCAATAAAACTCGCTGCCAACCAATCAGGGGTTGCATAGCCGCCACTTCTAATATAACAAGTTCCGCTACATAGCGTTTGCTCGCTACCTCACCTAGAAAGGCGTTATATGGCACCACCCTCGCACCGTGGGGGCTCAATGGCCCCCTCGACTGTTGCATAAAGTGCCTGAGGAAAGCAAACACGCCTGAATGGGATGAAAAAATGCCAACTCGCAACTTCCCCCCTTCTCCCTTTTCCTCAAGACATGTCTGATGGAGTAGCCTCGTACTAGCTTTCACGACAACAAGGAGAGTAAGGACTTCGACATGACACAAACCAAAGAAGCCCGTCTTCGGAAGCCATCCCGTTCACCGGGAACACGGAATAAATCCAACGATCTAGTCAAGGAGGCAGCAGTACTGAGACCCGGCAGGATCCGGCCGGCTGCTTCTGTCTCTCGCTGGCGGTCAGTCCGAAAGACCTTGGCCCTTTTTGGTTTCTTTGCAAGCTTGCTGTTATACTCACCCCGCTGGGCAAAAGACAACGCACTAGGGTTCTCTCACTACAAGCCTGCTGCCCTCGTCGACTGGGACTACCGGAGAGAAGCTGTCAAGCAAGCCTTTGTCACAAGCTGGAAGGGATATACCAAAGATGCTTGGGGTAAGATTTAGCGGATATTTCTCTTTCTCCCTCTCTCTTCCTCGCCATTCCAGGGTCATTGGCAATGTATTGATGGGCTTGTGCTGACCGTAGTGGCCAACTACTCAAATATCAGGCAAAGATGTGTACAGACCACAATCTCATACCGGAGGTTACATGTCGCCCAAGGGCCTGGGTTGGATCATCATCGACAGCCTCGACACTATGATGCTGATGAACCTGACCGAGCCCCTGGCCGAGGCGCGCAAGTGGCTCCACCGCGAGCTGACCTGGGATCAGGACCAGGACGTCAACACCTTCGAGACGACCATCCGCATGATGGGTGGGCTCCTGTCGGCGCACTACCTCTCCACGCAGCTCTCGGGCGTCTCTTCCAAGCGGGACTCAGTTTACCTCGCCAAGGCGATTGACCTGGCGGACCGGCTGCTCGCGGGCTTCGAGTCACAGTCGGGCATCCCCTACGCCAGCGTCCATCTCGGCAAGAAAGTCGGCATACAGTCCCACGCCGACGGGGGCGCGTCATCGACGGCTGAGGCGGCTACCGTCCAGCTCGAGATGAAGTACCTCTCGCACCTGACGGGCAACAACATCTACTGGCGCAGGGCGGAGAGGGTCCTCGAAGTGCTCGATGCCCAGAAGATGGAGGGCGGCTTGCTTCCTATCTTTGTGCACGCGGAGTATGGGGTCTTCACCACGCGAGAGATACGACTTGGCAGCAGAGGAGACTCGTACTATGGTGAGTCCTGTCTCCATATGATCTTTGGTCAACCCGCTGCCGTTTATTTAACAATCACCATCCTTCTTCAACTCCTCTTCTTTCCTAAACCACCGAAGCAGAATTCTGACTGCACGAAATGTACAAAGAATACCTGCCCAAACAGTATTTACAAACGGGAGAGATTACCTACCTTGACATGTGGGATGAAGCCCTCGAAGGGATCAAATCTCATTTGATCACCGAGACAAAACACTCCAAGCTCAAGTTTGTTGCCGAGCTACCTTCAGGGGTAGGCGGCACCCTATCTCCGAAAATGGATCACCTGGTTTGTTTTCTGCCGGGCACCATCGCTTTGGCTGCCACGCAGGGCCGTACCCTGGTCGAGGCCCGAAAGAAAGTCGAGTGGACCGAGCATCACGAAGATGATATGAAGCTGGCGGCCGAGTTGATGAAGACGTGTTGGGGGATGTACGCGGTGACAGAGACGGGTCTCGCCCCTGAGATTGCCTGGTTCGAGGCAGCTGACGATGATCTCAAGCCTAACCCGGGATCCCGAAGATCGCGTCGGACGAGCAACTGTGAGTCGGTAATAGCGTGACTATCACTACACTTCCTTCCTTTTTACACAATTATCACGTACATAAATCATGTGCAGTCTGACACAAAAAAAACCCAACCAGCATTACAAAACTGGAAGAAAGATTTTGTCATCAAACCCCTAGACGCTCACAATCTCCAACGCCCCGAAACAGTTGAGAGCTTGTTCATGATGTACCGCATCACAGGTGACAACTTGTACCGCGAGTGGGGCTGGAAGATCTTCCAGGCATTCCAGGAGCACACAAGAACGACTTTTGGGGATGGCTATACCAGCCTAGACGACGTCCGTACCGTGCCACCAAAGACACGGGACAACATGGAGAGCTTCTGGCTGGTAAGTGAGGATCCGGAGAAAACATCAGAACCATCCTTTGCGCGGCCCTTCTCGGTTCCTTATATTAGCTGTGTACTGGCTATATCTACTGAAAATGCTGACCCACGGTGTTTGTTGCGCTAGGCCGAGACACTGAAATATCTATATCTTCTATTTTCCCCTGAAGATTACATGCCGCTCACCGAAGTAGTTTTCAATACTGAGGCCCACCCGCTCCCCCGGTTCACGCCACAGGGCAATCTGAAGACAGGCTGGACGAGAGCGCCGCGTTGACGAAAGAAACTAGCAAGAGGGGTGTAGTGTAGGACGTCTAGAAGTGTCCGAGCACAAAAAGATTGTTTCCATAGTATCATCTTGAGCCGCAAGAGTACACCGCTAATTTTACCTTTCTGGGCGTCGCTATGGAAAGTCTCGTAAACCAGTATTACGGCCCATCATCCAGACGGAGACTCCACGCTTGTGTGCTACGGAAGATGATCACCTGCGCGTCCGGGGTGAGGGCAGGGGTGTCATGCAATCCTACTGAACTTAGTGGCTACAATATAAGAAAAACATGACATTGTTGACCTGAGGAACGATACTACGCAATTTCACACTACGCACGTAGAGTGCTCACCGAGTTTTGCCAAGGCAGCCAAGGTCTCTTTACCATCACAGCCGTACACAGGTTTTGCAAGCTTTCAACCTATAGAGAGGCAGGGTGTGGCAGGGGACAGGGGTTGCAAGGCATGCATTAGGTCCTCAAGTCCTATAGGTAAACTCGGCTTCGCCGGCATTGTGGGGCCGTCTTGGGCTTAGGCAACAACCACGTGGCGAGCAGGGGTTCAAATGCAATGATACCTTCTGTCAGTTCAAGGGGGAGACTGAGGCTCTGGTCGCCAATCATGCAGTTGGAGAAGAGAGAGGTGGAATCCATGGTGCTTCATTGTGAATCGACTGATGAGTTTCCCTAATGTCATGCCATAATTCATTTCCAAATTTGCTCGATTTCATGATGAGTCCTTGGTGATGAGCGTCGTCGCCGCCTTGGAGGGTATTATACGCTCAAGCTCGGATACATTTTTGTTTATCCGCTATGATTCAACCCAGAATTGTTTGAGATTTATTCTATGCCGGTCTTTGTCTCGAAACGGTCCCCCAACATGCAGTGATCAGCTAGCCGTGCTGCGGCGTGTTGGTGGTGCCTCATCAGAGCTGGCCCATCCCGGCTTCGGCCCCCTCAGTTGACTGAGCATCTGTTCCATATCGGCTAGGAGCCGTTTATTGTGCTCCATGACTTGTTTCTCTGCGTAACCTTTTCCGTCCATGTTCGTTTGTTGCTGTGTCTGTTGTTGGAGTCGCTCCAGCACATGGTGGCTGGGGCTGGTACTGATCTCAAGTGCTGGTTCGAGTCTGCAATGGCGTGTCCGTTGCTGCTCTTTGCTCTGAAAATACTGCGTTTCTGAGCTGTAAAGAAACATGTGAGATTTGGTCTTCCGCAATCTGGCATCATTGTAGTAAATAGGAGTTCCATGGCTCTTACGCTCTGCAGGGAGATGAGCAGGTGCTACAAGCAACCTCGAGTGAAGAAGAAGAAGAAGATCCAGTCATCCTATCCTAGAATCTTATGCGACTATGAATGTGGTGTTTGGTGGTAAGAAGATGTGAGACACGAATATCTGCGACTATCACTTCATCATGGCATTGTCTGACCTGATAATATGTATAATTATATCTTGGGGGAGGCGTCGGTTAAGCACCCATGTCTTGTTTCTATACTTCCAATTCCCCTAGTGTTATCATGACTGTGATCGGTTGCATTCCTTAGCCAAAACAAGTCTGCAGAGACCGACAAGGGGTTGGTGTTTCTCCTCTAGCTTCCGCGTCGTGCATCTACAAGACTCAGCATGGGGATAGGGCACGGATATCTGAAGAAATCAATGAGAAGCAGTCATCGCCTGAGAGCGAGAAACTTTCTGCCTTGTATCCACTGTGGCTGCAGTTCATATATGCAGTCAGATAGACCACATGGCAAGCCAGGCTACATAGAAATCAGCATCAGACTTGAGCGAGCTATCGAATGGGGAAGTGTTTTGCAGATCATGACAAATAAATTTTGGCTGCAGTCACTGGCGGCCCCCTTTTGCCTTGAAGCCTATCGAACAAGCTTTCTGTTTCTACAAATGCGGTGAGTAGCTATTTATCAAATACATCTTCGGTCTATTTTAATGAATAGTATTTGGAAAGCTAATGCTCCTGCTTCCTGCTGGATACTAGATATTCAAGTTCAAAATTTCGTATTGGCTATCCATGCCTCGCTTCTTCTGTATGTGCACCGGTCTATGACAGGCCTCTAGGGTATTTTGATAATTGGAACGCACGGTCGATTCTTTTCTAAATATAAGGCAAGTTGGTGTGTATTGGTCGCTATACCTAGGTGGGATATGGAGAAGGGGGCTCGAAAATCAGGCTGGGACAATTTCGCTGGGCACAGGGTAGCAAGTACGGCGCGATTGATGAGAAGTTAGGGGGCAATGGGTGGTGAAGTGACTTGTTGTTTTGCACCATATTACATTGTAGATCGCACGAGCGTATAAGCATGTATTATCTCAGTTGTTCGTTATCTATATCCTGCCCCAAGAGCGAGAATAGATCAAGTAGGTACTTAGGTATCGGGCAATGCCGACAGTCTGGGTATCGATGACCATATACCCACATTAGGAGCCCATTCCGTCCCTCTCTAAACCCCATAATTCCCCGATTTCCAAGTCGTAATACAGATGGAGGTGTGCCAAATCAGATGCCCATTGCCTTCTGCCATCTAATGTGCGCAAATGAGACCGTGGTAGCGTCGACAGGTCCCGCCAGTCTATGGTATCCCGTTGCGCCGATCGTGAAAAGTCCAATTCGGATGGGATGTTCCCCCATCCCTCCGTGATGCTCCTAGAATACCGTAATGCAATGTGAAATCAAATTATGTCGTCGAATGATGCGTGCACGCCATTAATTACAAGGCCAGTGCTGCGACAGCAGCAGCAGCAGCACCAATGAGACCAAAACTCAGTTCGGGTCGCATGGCGGCGCTCTTATCCGATTGAGTCGGGGCAGCCTGGCCAACGGCCGAGGTCACGGCCGCGGAGGCTTTGGCAACCTCGGACGGAGAAGGGTTGTTTTCGACACTCTGGCAGATCTTGGGCGCCAAGTCTTGAAGCTCTGGTGGTAGAGAAGAGTCAGCCAGATGAAATGTGTGGAGTGCCAATAGGCCAGAATCTATGGGAGAAGTATAAAAACGTACTATTCAAATCGTCACTGGAACAATTGCTGCCCAAGGTGAGACAAACGGCGACACCCTTGATGAAGTCCTGGCGTTTGGGCCCACAGATGCAGCTAAAGTCGCCTGGCGAGCAGCCGACGCTGTTGGACTGGTCCCGGTAGCATTTTAGGGCGCACTGCGGCAGCTGTGCTACGGTGGACGAGAGATCGGTCGAGTTGTTGCTCGACGACTGAGCAGATGCAGCTGCAGCGAACAGCGACAAGGCGAAGTGTGTAATCTGCATGACGTCGGTTGTTGGGGTTTCGGAGAAAAGGTCTCGGATTGAACTGAACGGAGCAGGCAGGCGGCTACTTATTTAGCGACAGAAGCAAGTAGCAAGTTGAGTATTTGTTTTGGGTGGGATTGTTGGGTATCTGTCGTATGTTGGCTTCTGAGAACAAAGAAAGAAAGATGTATTGGGAGTAGTCTATTGTGGTACAAGCAGAAGATTCAAGATTCAAGATTCAAAATGTGGGATCAAGATCAGGTTTAAAGGAAGAAAGACGAGAGGCAGGAACAGGACGCTGGCTGGATGTTGGATGAACTCCGCCGCATCCATGCTTGGCGTCCGTACTTGTCACCGTTGATGGAAATGGAATTGTAGATCGATCTGTCCCAGTCAGTCAGCCCGCCTGTCCCGCCCAGCCCAATTGCGAATTGCGTGTTTCCTTCCCCCGGCTTTTTTTCCCACACTGACACGCGTAGCACTGGGCTGTGCTTCCTACTTCGGGGTCCTGCTTGCCCACTGTCTGCCGAATAATGGCGGCTGTTTGGGGGGCAAGTGTGACATGAGTGATGAGTGATGATGTGTGCAACTCCGCTTTTTTTGGTCCCCTCCCCTCCTCGTCGCTCGTGTTGTATGTATGATACGGAGTAGATATGTTAGTTAGCTGGCAGCACTTTACTAATTGTAGAACAATTGGCAGGTTTGAGTCTGACGTATTGTATGACTGCGCCCGCCTGCCGCGCCGTTCCACGCACCACATACCACCTAGCCACGCACCACACCCCCCAAATCCCTTATGAACGGGCTACCAGCACTAGCAGCCCAGCAGCCTACAGTACGTTCGGCGGTTGGGCGGTTGGGCGGGATGTTCGTATCTGAAACGGGCACGACACACTCCCAGAAACCACCAGCATCTGTGCCACTTTAAGCTTAATTGAGGGAATGGGCCAGCAAACCCTTCTTTCCGTTTTGCCGATATAGGTATGAGAAAGAACTCGCTTGTCATCCATCCTTGGCTTTAGGGTGAGCGCGGGGGACGAAATGGAAAAGTGGTAACCAAAGGGTCCTTGGTTCAATCTTCAATAGACCAAGACGTTGCCAAGATACCAGGATTCTCGTGCTCTTTTTTTTAAAGTGATATGAGCAATAAAAATGAAATACGAACGGCTAACCTTAGGTGGCTGTGTGCTCTTAAGTCCGAGCTGGAAAACCGGTTGTGAAGTAGCAGCAGCAAGCAGCTCAGTCAGCAATCAAAAAAGCAAGCCAGCAAGCTGCCATGGCTTAACCTTTCGGTAGAGTCAACCCTGATCGTCGGGATCATCCTCGTCCCATACTGCCAAACTCAACTTCAGGGTCGGCCCGGGTGCCAGGTCAGTTTAGGCAGAGCTGGGCTTTCCTTGGCCAACCCAACTCCCATATTGCATATTGACTTTCTGGAAGTACTCCCATTCCAACTGCGACGTACAAATATGCCACGCCACGGGTGGGTTTCAACGTCTCCAAGCTTTCGCGTCTCTTCCTCCCCGGAATCCGTCCACCAAATACTGCACGTAATGGTCTTGGCGGAAGTTGATGGGATCACCTCCTGGCTTTCAGATCGGCCGCAGCTCCGGGCCCCGAGAATACCGCTCACCAAGTCGGTTACTCATATTCCGTGTGAATGGAACGAAGCCATGAATCTCGGCAGTCCGTGCAAATACACTGCACGCACCCCATGATTAATGGCGAAAGTCATCCTTCGCTATAAGCCGCAAAGTACGCGGTGCACCTATGTGAGTTTACCAAGTATGACAAATCAATCCAAGTCATGGGGGAAAGTAGAAGCGTATAATCCAATTCAGTGTTGTTGTTTTATTGGGTTGCCATACGCTCTCTTCTGGTCGCAACTCCTGTTTCTCAGATGTTCAGTCCAAAGACACAGAACTGGACCAATCCGCCCCCCTTTTCCCAACACTCTATGTATTGTACATATCGTTCAGATAACGATCGCTATGCTTGCCAAAACCCGAGGACCCTAATCGGCTGGTTTTCACCAGCCGGAAATGAAAGAAGACAAAAAGGAAAAACATATCGCCCCTGCTACATCGGTAATGTCCTAAACGCCTCGCTAGAGACGGCTCTTGGAAGATGATCGCGTAATAGCACCCTACTCGTCGTCTTGCTCCTCTTGGGTCGAGTCGACTTGCTCGGTCTCTTGAGACTATCAGATAATCAGTCGAACGGTTCTCATATAAAGCCGTGTGAGAGACTGGGGCACATACCTTGGCCGATTGGGTCGCAGACTTGGTGCTGGTGCTCAAAGTGGTCTTGGTCGTCTTGGGCCACTTGGGGGGCTGGCTGCCGTGACCGGGCCGGTGGTGGTGGCTGCCAGTGCCCGTGGGGCGGGGGAAAGGCAGAACGGACATGACGCCGGTGCCATGGGCATGGCCTTTGCCCTTGCCCTTGCCCTTGCCCTTGCCGTGCGGCGGGTATCCGCCCCAGTGGTGCTGTTCTCCGCCCCAAGCCTTGGGCTCGCCGTTGTCGGGTTCAGCGACGCTGCCGCGGTAGCCGGGCAGCATGCCTCCGTGCCCAGTCGGGTGTGGGCGGCCGTGGTGACCTGTATAGGGGCTGTCAGTCTCTAAACTTGTTACGACGATAATGGGCAGGTTTGGTATTCAGCATGGGTGATGGTGTAGAGGCTGGAAAGGTCTTGTGATAGGGGCAAAGAGGCAGGAAAGGGGGCAAAGAAGGATCAATAAGGAGAAACCTACCTGTTTTAGTAGGGCGGTGGTGGTGGGGGAGTCCTCCCGTTCCGGTGGCCCCATGGTGTCCATGGTGGGACCTGGAGAGGTGACGAGGCTCAGCTGGTCCCCGTTCAGCTGTTCATCGTTAGCAGACGCCTTCAAATCTGGGGGCCAGTCCAGTATTCGAACTTACAGCCAGTGTCCCGGATGTTGTAAGGCAGGCTAGCCTGGGCGCAAGCCGCCAAGAAGGGAACGAGGATTCCAGTGAACTTCATTTTGGAAAGGAGGAAGTGTGTTTGACTTGAAGGGAGCGAAGAAGATGAACGAAGTAAAGAATGGAGGAAGAGTATGTACAAAAACTGAAAGATCGATTGGAACTTTTGGTCTGGTCCTTTCTTGGTCTATGATCTTGTTGATCTGCTGGAAAGAACAGAATAGACTTGGGCTCGAGGTCGGTCATATATGTACTCATGGCAGCACACCCAACAAACGCGCGTCTTGGGCGTCGGCGTCGCTGTGGCTTTCCCATCCACGGGCGATTCGGTAAGGAAACGCATTGCAGATCGCAGGCGGCTGCTAGTTTGACAAGGAGACGTCACACCTGGACGTTCGTCTTACTAGCTGAGTCGAGAGCCGTTTGTTTGAGGTTCATTGCCCAAAAACACCCCCATGGTGTAGAATCCTGGCGTTGATCATTCTCTAATTGAGTGTTTATCGGGCTATGGTGTCCACTACCACAGGCCATTCCAGTCAGCAAAAGTGCACTCATTGCGCAGAGTAGTTCTGGATCGAGCGCGTTTCGTTTCTAATCTTTCTAATCTTGGCGCTATATTGCGATTAAACCTGGACATGTTAACGGCATGCTGCATATGCCTCTCAGGGGTTCGCATCCCCAATTCGACGTTGGTGGTGTGGTTGTGGGTGCGGGAGTGGGGGACCATCCCCGGGCGCGGGAACTGCCCATGAGTATGTAACCTCCATAAGTTCAACGCCCAAGACGGGTAACTAGCTGGGACCGATCTTCTAATAATAAGCTGACCGTAGCAGTCCAAAAAAGTCAAAAGAAACAAATACTGGAGAAAAGCTGTCTGGATGAAACAGGCGACCGAGAGACCTGACTGCGACCGCGTGTATAATTCGCTTATACATGTTCGTGCATATCGGCCACTTGCGTAATGGGGTGCGGCTTGATTACTGTGCCCTCTGCTCTGCCTCGCTCGAGGTTGCAATCCGAGTGATTCTGCCCTGGAATCCTGGGGCCGCGTACCGGGATGATGATGCATCTTTGGACGGGGCAGGGGGCCAAGGCATTATCCAGCCAAACCTTAAGAAAGGGGTGCGCCACATCTTGAGGCTGCAATGGCTGCAATGGCTGCAATGGCTTCAATGCAGATATCGCAGATATCAGGACATCACGGAAGGACGTGCAGCTCGCATCTTGCTGAAACATTCGGACCCCATGAGACGTATCTGGCTTCTATCCTAGGCTGGATCATGACCTGTTGCCTGTAGTAAGAGCTGACACCAGCCGTGTCGCCTCAGCTTACTGGGCTGAATAATGAATGTGCAGATCGGCAGCCTTGTCTCGGTCATTTTGGCTCCTACTTTCCAGAGGTCATACATAATCAATCAATGAATATTTACTTTGAATTGCAATCGAAAAGGATTGGATATGACGCTATCAGTCGATTTGGTGGTGGTTGGCAGGAACTACTTGGTGGGACGCTTGCTTGACCACAGAGGAGGGCGCAATGAATATTGCCTAAGACTTAAGACTCGGAGAGGCTCGGAGATAGTAGAGTAGATTATGCCATCATTGGCCCACCATCAGGTACCCTCCTACCTACTGTAATGGATGGGTCCCTCGGCTTCTAAGAATAGAGCCACTTGAATGGCGATTAGACCCGCGATGACTAACGCCATGTAGCTTAGCTCCTTTTGACACGTTACCTCACCAATGTCTAGATGTTGACTTCCCCTATTCTTTTGTCCTTGTGACTTACTCAATCGCTCATGTGTTTTCATAACAAAGCCACTACTACTCGGCTCTCGCTTAGCTCAACTGTCGCAGCTTGGGTCAGGGGACAATTTCTGGCCGAGAAGGCCAGACTGTTCCAAAAAGAGACATAGGAAGACGATTCTCCGGTTTCCCCTGGCCCAATTCCTGGTGGATTCCCGCGAAGGATTATGGGGGATCCTGCGAGTTTCTCATCTATGCAGACTATGAAAGCTCGACTCTGCATAACCCCTAAGATGCACCTCTCTCCTTCCCGTTTGTTTATCTCTCTACCAATCAGAGTTCCTTATCCATCCACCTGCTCTACACGGAACCCTTGGTCTTCCTTCCGATGCCCGGTAGGAAGAAAAACCAGGTTCCATTCGGTTTTGGACCCTGGAGTTGGATCAAGAAGCATACAACCGTGACTTCATCTTACTATACTCGGTTGGATGAATGACATCGACTTGTCAACATCGGGGAACTAGGTTTCTGGTATTGTGGCTAGGAATTATACGATCACATTCAATATTCGCTTTATACTGAACAGAGTTTGAAATGTAACTCTTACCGAGCTATAGTCCATTAAGTATCCATGAGAATAGGTCAGGGTATGAGAGGGGCGTTCTTCAAGCAAGCTGACGGGTCACATCCCTAAACTCAAGTTAGACTGATCCGGCGTTGGAAGAAGGCTAGAGGGCAGCCGGCATCCATCAATATGGATTTTATACTTATGTAGTGAGAATTCATTACATCATCGCAGTCATGGGCGTCTCGCATGTTGATTGTCGAAAAGTGCCATCCCTAATCACCCCTAAGCAACACGATGACTCATGTCCATTGCCGAGCCTTAGACTATTTGCCGTAAACAGATGATGAAATATCTAAAGTGGAAGTTCTGCACACTATATTCTACGTGTAGCTTTGGATCTGAGTTGATTTTGCTGACTTTCGCTTGCCTGGCCTTTGAAGATCAGATGACGTAGCTGCTTTATAATTATAGAATCCGCAACACCATGATCTGCAGCTCACTCAGCCTCGGACCCGAAAAGGGGATTGTTGTTATATTCTGGACAGACAAACTTACAGCCGAGCCGTACTCCCGAACTTGTAGACCAGACTACCCTAAAATATGCTCTCTCTGTTGATAACGATTGTCCAACGTCGGGGGTTTGTTGCAAAGGTAGGTAACCCTTATCTCCCAGGGGCATTAGGATATCACTTTTCCTACCTGATCATACCAGGCTAGTCCAGCAACACCAAATCACTCATTATTTCTACTACACCAAGGCTGACCTCGTAAAAGAAGTCCTCGTACCCAATGCCTTTCAGGGCATCAGGATATGCTGGGCTGCTTCATGCCAATCCACACCACCTCCTTCTCCTCTGGATTCAACACCAACATACATTTCGATTTAACAGACTCGCTGCGCAGCAACCGGTCTTCTATAAGCAATGTCTCTCGTCCGTCGACATAAAGTTTTCAACTAGGGGATCACCAAGTACATAGCCCGTATATTCGTATAGAGCAGAGCATACAACAACCAGAACCGTTGCACTCGAGGAAAGACATGGCCTGTTCAAAATGGATATCTACAAAACAGCAATGGTATACAAGGGAAGTTGTGACCGAGTGTTCCCGCTCGCCAGTCTCGATCGCTCTCCTACGGCCTCTCATATATATCATGCTATCCAGGACGGAATACGGCGACCTATTCTAGGCACCATGCATCAGCTTCACGCATGTCCTAGTTTACTTATACGGCGCTTTTATGTCAGTTTTTTTTGCCCATGCCTCCTCTCCTTCAAGTTCGAAGTCGAGCTTGATTAATCACTACCAGTTACTTAAGACAGCACATTCCATGTATACGACAATAAATATTTCAAGGGGGCGTGCCCACAGTGAATTATTAACACCCCGTGAATCTACCATCAGCCAAGGGACATCCCGGGTTGTTTTCACTATGCTCCAGATGGGCACTCGGCCTCTTGGCATATTTGACCACCAGAAGCATGGGCATGGCGCACGACTCTGGACTTGGGCCATTCAATCACAACGCTGAATCAACCTGCATTCCTTGGCAGCGAAAATTGGATTATATACTGGACCAAGCGCCAAAACATGGGCCGGTCCGGGCCCGCCAAGAACGTGGTTTGGACTACATGGACTCCGGCAAATATGAATCAGATCGGCATTTGGCGTCCTCCATGGGGCTTTCAGAGACATGGACATCCACCTGAAGCATGAACCTATGTCTCCTAGGGAGAACCTTGCGTGCTGTATGCACTTATCCAGTACTGCAGTGTATGGCTCGAGCCATCCAGAGGTCTGTGGACCGCAAAGGCTTCTTCTGGGCTGCACTGGAGAGGTGCCGATCCGTGTTGCCAACCGAGAATGAAAGTGGAATTGGAATTGAAGTTGACATTGAGATACGGATACCTACACAAATTATATCTGTTGTCTCAGGTTTTACTCCAAGATAACTTGAAGAATATCAGATGTTCAGATGTTGAGATGTGCAGTAGACGGTTTACAAGCAAGTAACTTTGGGGCTCTGTTACCCTGGTCTAAATGAGTGAATGTCCTCCAATCATAGGTTTCGATCGAGCCGCATCTCATCGGCCTACGAAGCACAAGGTTTACCGGGTAAGTTAGGTAATAGGTTAGCGAAGCGAACCTCTACTAGCTCGGAACCCAGCCTTCAAGGTGGTGCAGTAACAGTTCGACCCCCCTGGTTGACAGGCGGGAGGCTGGGATGATGTATTATAGAATGCGTCATTGTGTCACAATCCCCGAAGCAAATGCTCCGGGTAACGCAGGTGGTGGGATGTGGGACAGTCAGTCAGTAAGTAACATCATCACTAGGAATCAGCTCGCTAGGTTAGTGTCCACCTGTCATTGGCTTTATGAACTCTCAGCTCTCTGTAATACTTCATTCTATGAAGATGCAGGGTGTATATATATTTATTCTATAGTTTCATTCAATTAACCTAGCATCATAATAATTCAATTAGTACCCAAAATGATTGATTACATGGATATTTGTGTTCTTAACAGCAATACCCATTCAGCTGAGGATGGTTTTGTTGGGCGGTCGCAAGGTGGAACTCAATTGCGGGATAGGGAGCTTAGGGGAGCTTCTACCCCGCAAGAAGCTCCCCTGCCATCATTCGGCTCCCTGGGGGCTTCTTCCACAAGGGTGACATCATGGAGCATCATCGCTGATGAAAGCAGCTGATCCGTCCATATATGACCTTTGTTTGTCTCTACCCGGGTACGACTCGTCTCTGCTGCTGTTATTCAACAACCGTTTCTCAACTCATCGTGAAATCAAAGAACCCGGCTTAAAACCTAATTCCATCCATCATCAACAACAACCACTCCAAAACCATCCCAAGTTACCACTACAGTCCAAACTGACCAGCCACCATGTCGTTCCTCACTCAAGTCGCTACCCGCCGCATGGCCATGGCCTCGCGGTCCGCCATCATTCAGGCTCCCCGTTCGTTCAGCGTAGCCACCCGCCTGCAAAAGAACCCGGTCGAGGCCACCAAGGACACCATCAAGCAGGTCGACCGCAAAGTATCGGACAAGATCGTCGATGGCATCGAGACTGCTGGTACGTACTCACCCGCCTACCATGAACTATCCCTGTACATTGCTGACCCGTTCTTTCCTCCGCCACAGAGCAAGCCGCCCAGAAAGTCAAGCACACCGATGTCGCCGGCAAGGTGAAGGGTGCCGCCGACCAGGTCAAGGGCAAGGCCGAGGAGGCCAAAGGTCAGGCCGCCGGCAAGTCCGCGGAGCTGAAGGGCAAGGCCGTCGGCAAGTCGGAGGAGCTGAAGGGCGAGGCCAAGGGCACCGCGCAACAAGCTGCAGGTACGTGATGCTGCCAGACCTTCACGCTGTATCTTTCTATTCCGTCACTCCAACTTAGGTTAACCAATACTAACCCGGCTGGATTCTAATAGGCAAGGCACAGAACGCTGCCGACAAGTTGTAAAATAATGCCAGAACGAACGAAATGCAATCGGAGGAGATAATAATGACTTTAACGAGCATGAGCACCAGCACTAATACTGGGCTGGTTGTAAGATTAGATACCTTTTCTCCTGCATTGGTCCATGGAGTTTATCAATGAGAATCAAACGTCTACTTTGACGTCTGTAACACATGACTCGATCCCAACATTGTACGCAACCATGATTTCACTCGTTGCGAAAACCACTATGGGGTCAGTTCACCGTTTAAACCGGCGGCCAACCGCCCTTTCGTGAATGCGAACACTTGCTAAATCTGGCATCCGTACGTGGAGTGGTATTTGGTGCGAGAGCTACGCGAACAAAGACAGCCGAACTGGATAAGGGATGCTGGCATATGTAGCGACATCACGTGTTGACCACTTACCTAACCTTCGTGGATGGGCCGACGATTATCATTCTTAAGGTCCCGAAAGAGGAGCATTGTATCGACCATGCCGCATATCAAGGCAGTGAGGGAGGCGTATATGCATCCGGCAAACATAGGTGTGGCCCACGGATGTTCATGCGAGTCATCTCCTGCTTCCATCCGTGGATAACACAGCAGGTTGAACACGTGGTAGACGGAGGCAGTTGGGTGTCGGTCAGATTTACTCGTTTCGACGCCCGCGTGTTTAGTGTGATAGGGATAGGGACTTTCCTCTGTTTTCCGAGGACCATGGAACCACCGGGCAATCCATCATGGCGGCGATTAGCATATGTAAGAAGCTGCTACGTGTGCAACAACTCACATATCCCTTGAATATCATGGGCTAGACTCAGGCTTTCGACGTCGCCAAGCCACTCCAAAGGGGTCTCATGTAGCATGCCGCCGGCGAGCTACTTGCATGTACCGTTGCATATACTCGGCCATCCCTCTCGTATTCATGTGCCCACCCACCATCACCGAGGACCTCGGCATGTTGGCTTGAACGTCGATTTAGCTGTGGCTACATGCATCTTTGGAACATAGATCGGGACGAGTTGGCGGCTTCTTGGCTCTAATCAGTCTTTGGCTTGAGCTGGGCTGGATGGAGTGTATGCCACCGCATCGGCATGGGAACTTCCTGCATCTCTGGGAATGGCAAATACAGACTCTCGGTACTTACATGGGCTGCTTGATTGGTTTATCTGATTGGGTTGTCTGATTCGTATATTTTATTTACCCATGAAAAGCACTACGCTCTCTCTTAAGCACGTGGCATATCTTCGTCTAGGCATCACCGCTTCTACAATTAAGCAGTAGCCAATCGTGCAACGAGCATCATTCATCTCTGGTGAAGATAGTGACTGCGTAACCTCAACATATGGATTCCATTTTTGAAAGGTAATCTGTGTTTCTCGATGTTATTAGACCAAGATGGCCGGGCCTATGAGACATGTGCATATTCACTTAGTATGTCTGGTCCTATCTGGTGAGGCCACTGAATACTACCACGATTTCATAGACTATATGTAGCCTTCTTGCATAGACCGGCTAGCGGAGTATTACCGTTTGTCAATGCTCATTGCCATATATCCAATATATGTACACAGCGGTTATACAGGTCGCCAGAGACATGCGTTGTGCATTCCGCGATCTGCAAAACAACTATGCTAGGGCACGATCAACAAGTGATCAAATACTTGGCTAGTGGCCTGGCCAGTGATAACACAAGGCCCTTGACAGAGTGCGCACTACTTGTTTCTGTTTGTTACCCGCAGAAGCCCCAAGGCCGGGACAGTCTCAAGCTACGGCGGTGGCAGGTGTAGACAAACAGAACCTAAGACACGACATGCTGTGAACCTGTCTTCAAATAACTGCCCTACCTGGTGCATTAGCACTGTTGGCTGCTGCTGGGCTCTGCTGTATTGTGTTGAGGTTGCTGCGATCGTCTTCATACTGAGTGGGGAAAGTACGCGTTGTCGTAGCTCTTCGTCTCCAAGTCGAGACGATTGTATCTTGATATCTCCAACGCTCTTACACCAAACCTCGATTGTAGACCTAACAGTCGACGGGTTAGCGATTGTATGTATAGAGAGAGAGAGAGAGAGAGAGAAAGAGAGAGGCGAACGCACAATATGTTAGTTAACCCCCTTGCAAAGGAAACGCGTATCCCAATTGCCTCCCCAACCCGATGAGCGTGCGCTATCTGGCAACTTTCATGTTGCGTTGCAGAATGGAATTTGTTGCCAAGACCTCAATGGCAATTTCTCAAGGGAAGATCACACTTAGTACGGGGTTAGGGGGGCGGAGGTGGCTTAAAGAGACGATGGGAATCTTCAACGGCGCCGCCCGAAATTAGATTCAACAAGCTGCTTTCTTCTTCCCAGCGCCTCTTTACACCACCGCCACTGCCGAGCGAAACGTGACGATTGTGCCCCCAGTCCTCGAATCCTCTCTCCGGTGTCTACTCAAGATCTTGGCATCGAGAAGGAGGTTATTGCAGGGCAGAGATATAGCCATAGGCAAGAAATGGGGGTAAGCCCCGTCCCGTGGTTTCGGATCGAACAGCTAGACAAAGAAGTCGAAACGAACCAGGAAACGGCCAGGGAGCGCCGGCGAACGCCTCCTTGCGCTAAACCGCGGGGGTTGGACCAGCTTCCGGCAATTCTGATGTCGATGCGATAGATGTCTTGCTCCTTTACCTAGTTTTGGACTCGCTTGCGCCATTCCCGTTAATTAGATAACCGCTAAAGAGATTGGACGATGCCACATTCGACCCTGGGGAGCCAGTCACCGGTCGCCTGGACACGACTTGCCAGCCGGCCCGCCTTAGCCTCAGGCACCGGCCGCCGGTCCTCATGTCAAGAGTGTCACCTGGCTGTGTATGGTAGCCGCTAACTATCGGGCAAAAGCGATAGCTAACCCGAATTCGTGCCAAGCCGTCTTCTCCCTGCATTTTTTTTCTGCTGGGGTCAATTTAGGCTTCGGTCCCTTCAGATCAATACCTACCATTCGTCCGTCAACCCAAGTAAAAGAAGAAGAAGAAGAGGAAGTACTCTCTAGGTTGAGACGAATTAAAGCATGAACAGGGGGGTTTGCACGCGGCGTTGAAGATCAATTGTCGCGCACGAACGGGGTGGTGACTGTGACAGGCACGCGGGTGGATCTTATCGATTCGGAATTTGGCAGGAACCGGCTTGGCCTTCTTCCTTCTTGGGTTCCAGGTTTCGTCTGCGACTGCCCCGGATTACTTGATACTCCCAGACAGTAGACTCCTTCTCTGGCTGTGTGGCTGCGAGGTTGTGTCACTGACGATCTCTTCCTTCTTGAATGGGAGACTCGAGACTCGAGTGCATGTACACAAGTGGACATGGTCATAGATAGACATACATAAGTGCTTACGTCGGAACCTTAATTTCTACTGACGTGAGCAGCCAGAAGAGCCTAGGCCTACCCTGGTATAATCAATGTTCGTGTTCCTGAAATAGCGAACCACTATTTGCTTACCACTATTTGCGTACCGTGTAGTACGACTACGAACCCAGCCTGCCAATTAGGGCGCGCTCTAGAGAGTTTGGAGCAAAGTCCCCCCAGGTCGTAATAGTTGTCACTTGGGTTAGTTGGTCGCCAAATTTGAAGCCAACCGAGGTCATCCATATGGCAAGCATACTCAGCACACTTAGCACACTTAGCACACCTAGCTTTTATCCAGACGATGAGGTTGTGACCCCAGCAGTCACGACTCAGCAGGCGTAGATCAGAGATGGACCAAAACATCAGGCGAGATAGGCATACAGTAGTAGTACATGTAGATTCGTGCATCCAGGCGTCTAGGATCGGGCACAGACGTCCACCGGGCTAAGTAACGAAAGCAGCATAACCAGCCGCAAACAGGGGTCACGCCCTTTCACAAACCAGATATCCACAGTACGCGGCCGAGTTTCAGACTATGCCCCTTCAACCCTGAATCAGATCAGCAGCATCAGCCCTCGCGTGCCCGCCAAAGAAACTCGCAAATCCAAACATGGGGCGTCGAATTGTCCAGAACGCAGTGGCTGCCGGGATGCCTTCAGCTGATCCTTGTAGTCGTACTCCCACTACGACTAGAAGCCTACGGGGATCAATTGGATGCATCTTGGCCGCCTTGGCCGCCTTGGCCGTCATCGCCAGTCAGCACCCAAAGCCGACTTGGTACAGCACCACCATGGTTCACGTGAGCTTTCCAATGACGGATTGTTTAGAATGCGATTAATCATATATGTATTCTAAAAAGGAGAAAATGGATGTCCAATGTGACTCTGCGCCGTAGCGCGTCAAGCGAAACCTTGTCGGTAGTGATCATGGTCTCTGTAGCGTGACTTTGCCTTTTTCCCCCAACGAGTATCAACGGCCATGCATAAACTCTCTCTACCATTGTTCTGTACAACCGGAATCTTATGTACGGATCATTACTGGCGAGGCCAACTGACCACAGTGTATATCCCATGTACTCCTTAACCATGCATTGCAACTGCCCGAAACCCAGTGGGCATGATATATCCTGGACTCCAACGCCATCCATGCCCGCTGCTGGGAAACATCAAAATATGTACAAATGAGCGAGAGGGTCTTCCTCGCAGGATGAGCGGGGACCGCAGTGTGTATATTCGGCTCGGCGCAATCGTGAGATTGTAGGGTAGGCGCCAAGTGCGACCTAGAGTTTTCCGAAGAGGGAAACACGAAGCTGGGCCACATATAACAAGCTCAGTCAGTGTGGACTCTAGCTGCTGGCTGACAGGTAATTGCTGAATTCTTCGGTATCGTAGAGGAAACGCGATATCGCTGTAATTTGCGAACTTCGCATGCCTTCCTCTCTTCTTCGTTCGAGGCGCTGTCGTAGTCTGGTGGTGACGACGGAGCGCACAAAGCTACGCCACAATTCTACTGCGGCAGGAGCAGCGCTCCTTGGTTCGTCTTCTCGCCATCGTCCTCCTTCACGTAGCTGACCATCTGTTCTGTGACTCTGGCGCACCAGGGATCCACGTATGAGGTCCACAGGTTGGCGACAAAGTAGTTCAGAGGAACCCAGAGAGGCAACCAAATCAATAGCTTGTGAGGGCCGGGGAACTTCAGTTGGCCAGGCACCCAGTCGCCGTTCTCGTTCTGAACATCAGCCGGGAGGCGTGTACCATAGACCATCCAGCAGAGAACCCAGCGCAGGAGAGGGCCGTGGAGCAGGTAGACAGCGAATGACTGCTTACCCAACCAGAGCAGGTATTTTCCAGACAACACGTCCTTGATGAAAGGGCTGAAATGAATGCCAAGGGTGATCAACTCAAGACCAATGCCGGATCCGTAGCGGGGATAATCGGCTTTCTCAGGAACGATGGCGACCAGAACGTTGTGCATGTATCTCGACCAAGTGGCCCACTCAGGGTGGCCCTCTGGGTATGATGCAACATAGAGACCTGAGATGAGGCAGATGCTAGCGATCAAACCCGAGAGACGGGTGCGGTTGGCGATAAAGTTGTTGGCCGCAGGGGTATTCTGAATGTCGCAAAGGAAGACGCCCCAGAAGAATTGCATCCCAAAGGCAGCTGTGTGACTGGTTAGATATTGTCTAAATTTGACAAAGGGTATTATTTGAACTTACAATCCGAAGCCATCCAGAAGTAGGAAAAGATCGACAAACTAGCCATCATCCGGTATCTTGGCTGCATGTAGGCAGTCGCCGTCATGAAGACATAGACCCACAAACTGCCCTTGAGGAGAGGCAGCAGTGTCCATTGATTTCCATCGTACGAATTGTGACCGTGGGTCCAGGTGGTAATGCAGTTGTAGACGAGGCTCTTCAGTGCTTCGCCCAGGTACGGTACTTGATCAGGGGCAGTCAGTCCTGACCACCAGCTGTCACTGCGTTTGGCCACCAAGAACAGGCCGAATTGGGCCATAACCCAGATGATGCATGTCGCAATGGCCGTGGGGATAATCAAACGGGGGAAGCGGCGCAGGGCGGATTTCGACATAGAGCTAAATGCCAGCGCCTGGTTGTCTTGTCGGCAGCACTTGATCGGCTTGAGGGCGCAGACATATCCGGTAACGAAAGCGAAAATCGAGACTCCTATGCGACCCTGCACCAGGATTCGTAAAAATGGCAGCTGTAATATGCGAGGCTTGGCGCCATCGGCAGACGCTGGTAAGAAGAGGTCGCCATCAAAGGCACGAGCGATGTGGGTCAACACCACCAAAGTTGAAGCGAGACCACGCAAGCCCTAGATTGCGACGGCGCATCGTTAGCCTCGGACACTCGATTAGGTAGGATAGAATAAGATGTAGATGATGTAAGTGCAGTACGGGGGTTGCGGATTGGTGACCATGCCAAAACACTTGGCAGTCTATCCGTCGCCTCTACTTAGAGGCTATGGCGATAATCTGATCTTCTTGATCCGCCTGGCAACAATGGCGCCCGACTTTCGATCCCGCGACGGCCCAAGCGAGGGATTAGGTTTGGCTCTTCCCGAAGCTCTGAATCACCGCATATGGGCGCGCCGGTAGACGGTGGGCGCCATCTCCGCCAGGCCCTTCACCGCGCCGGAACCTCAGCACGCTGACAGTTGGGCAAGCCGCTGGGTTTAAGTTGTTGGCCGAAGCGCTCGGCAACCTAGAGCGTATCGATGCCCGGGCAAAGTGTAATAAAAGGGATACTTTAGGGAATCCGTTTGGGTTTGGGAGCCGCCAACTTACATCCACCCACTTCACGTTGCCTTCCTTGCCAATCGCCATTGTTGTTGGTAAAGTGTGTAAATCCGAGTTGTTGTCGTTACCGAATCATTCGGGCAGCTAGGTCAAGCCAGTAGCAGTCTGGATTGCGTCGGGGTTTCGAGGTCGAGGTCGAGATAGCTTGCCGCCTGCAGTCTATCTAATATTGCACGGTACCGCGTACGAAGGCGGCTGCTAGGTACCGAATTGTGCAGAAGTCGTCCACCAAATTGCCCAGCTAAACCACGAGGTCAACCAGAATAGATTAGTTGACAGTCGGCGAGGAACGTGTCGATTTTAACGAAAGATGCAGAAACGACGGAGTGGCGGCGCCAGCAGGAGACAGTAGTTAGTTATATGAGGCGAGGAATAAGGAAATGGTTTCAAGGAGATGGTAGTCGACTAGGGTGGGCAATGCCTCTTTTGATTGCCAGCAGCAAGCAGATAATAACAACTGTGGCCGAGGGGTGCAACAAGTTGGGAGAATGGGAATGGGGGAATAAGGGAACAGCGAAAGGCTGAAAATAATAAGAGAACGGGAGATAGAAGCGTACTTGAATAAGCCGGAGAGACAGTGGTGAATTATAAAAAGGTAAGGGTCATGTTCATGTAATAGGGGAAACCTGATCGCTGGCCACCCCGAAGTGTACAAGATAGCATTTCAGACGTAGTCATGGGGGCTTGAATGAGCGACGAGACAAGGTCAAGTAACCGGGCTTGGCGGGCAGGGATGTTTGGGTGGTAAAGCGCATGGGTACTCCGTACTCCATCTTCTACAGCCGTGATTGCGTCGTCACCCATTGCAGCATTGCAGAGAGCCAGGAGCCAGGAGGACCGACTTTGGATGGTGAAGCGACTGGCTGGGCTGTGTCTGAGTGTGTACCTATTTCCTGCCAGTGGGGGGGTACATTATTAGGTACTGTCTGGCGCCGCAGGCACTGCAAAACGGGTACTTTCACTTCCAGCACTGGAGCACTCCACCTGGGGCACCTAAGGCACCTAAAAGTCTGGTTTGGTCTGGTCTGGTCTGGTACGATAAGCCATGTACAACTCACCAAGCACCAAGCACCAAGCACCAAGCTTCTTAGTAGCAGTAGCACAGCAGATTGACTGCAGTTGATCGAATCTGCATCCCATCCGATGTACTTCTTATTAGACTTGGCATGCGACTCCGTCGCTGTGCTGATGAGTTGTGCTCAATATCATGGAATCAATTATAGCTGCTTAAGGTATGTAGTCGTAGCAGGTCTGCTTGGACGACTCCTGTTTGCTCGGACTCTACTTTTTCAAACCACTGTGTTGCGACCCGATCTTGCCGCTGCTGATTTCAATGTGTTGTTTTATATTTATGTATTTACACGGAACTTTGTCAACACTGCCAAGAACAAATAACCTCAGGTTACGTAGTATAACTGAAATGAAGATATAGTGATAGGCGACGACGGCCAATCTCACAAACCAAACCAAACCAAACCAAACCAAGGCATGGACATTGCCTATTGAAGTAGGTACATACATACATAGGTACATCGACACATCAAAGCGATGACGGGATTCCGGCCTGGTGGGTTCTCTTCTTTTTGGCCGATTGATCTTGATCCTACCTACGGCCTACGGAAATAGTAGTTGGTTAGTAGGTTAGGTACAACACACAATGGAGAAATTGAGATCCAATGCCAATGCCCTCCAGGCCAGGCCGCGCTACGAACGCACATAAAACGGGCTCAGCACTAAGTTAGGATAAGTTAGGAAGGGAGGTTGCTGGACCCATGTGAGTTTCCAAGGCGGACTACGTGTGCCGTGGATTGTGTTTGCTTTCCAACTTGGGTCTTGGGTCCTGCTTGATGCTTAACACTTGTAGCTATTTTCCGGCAAGGATCATCTCGGCGCGGCCCAGAATGCAAAATAAGGTGTCATGCGGTAATCACCACAGCGTTTGGCTTTCGGCACCTCGCCATTTCCATGGAACAAACCCTCCTTCTGTCCTATTGTGCTGGCCGGCCACGGTTGCAGGGCCCGGGAAGAAAATGCAATGAACAGGCAAAAGGCTGGTCCGTCTTGAGGCTAGGAGGATCGCGTTCTTCTAGCCAGGAGCCTGGGAGCCTCACGATGGGCTGTTGACACTACTACGGCCACTACCTCGTAGCCATATCCACATGGTTACTCGCAGCCTTGGCATGCAACGGTTCGCGCTTGGCCTGATTTCACCTTGTCAATTCTCTTTCACGGTTGAGACCACCGTCGCCCATCCTGCAGCAGATCGTCTTCTCATCGTGCAAACAAAACGCCCCGTCCTACGAATGCCGGTATCAGCACAAGTCTCCTGCGGGGGAGAGTACGTTCACTTGACGCGGTTGCAGGTTATGACGAATTATGTTCCAGAAAAGAATGCATGCCCGCAACTCATAACGGAATCAATCCATTGTATATGGAGCATGGAAAGGGCTGGCAGGTGGTATCGTGGGTAGTCTGGGTTTTCTTGCTTTCGGCGCCTTCGCCCGCCCCATAAGTTATACCAAGGAACCGAATCTTGCTAGAGCCGGATATGATCGGCGCCCACCCAGCGTGCAGAAGTGCGAAAGAGGAGCCTTGAAAACCTCGTGGAGTTGATTTTAACGACGTCAATCTCTCTTGGCATGGCATCTACTACCACCGGATTGGTTCCCAGCAAGCGTTAATACAGTGGAGGGGGGGACCAAATGACAGCCACACCTTGACACCTTTTCAATCTCATGCGCCATTTCTATTTTGCTTCTCTCCCTTCTATAATACTTGTACTTATTCTCGATTCCACTGTCCAAGATTATGCAACGGTTTGACGAAGCCCGCCCGCTTTATCCCCCACCCGAAACCTGCCGTTATCATGATATTGTTATTATCATCATCATCGTAGCGTATGTACGGAGTCGGAGTAGGAGTAGGAGATAAACAAGATCAGAAACAATTGGCGAGGGCGAGTGCTGAACCAACACTTGGCATGGGCAACTTTGGCCAAAATGGCTCCTTTTTTTCGTCTGTATCACAACCAACCTCCGTCCATCTGTAGCTACGGCTGTCTGGTACGCCACAGTGCATTCGTTGTCTGTCGTCTGCGTGGGTGGGCGCTTGGCAGCTGCGAGACTGCAGTGCCAAGATGGGTAGAACGGCATCTCTGGCATTCATCGCGGTACACAGTCTCGGATCTGTCGATCACAAACAATTCCGTGCCCCTCCCCCCTTGAGCTAGTCTCCTTACCTAATCTTCCTTCCGATGCGATGCGATGCACTTGCCAAGAGCCTCAACCAGCTGCAACCGTATGGACGGCGAGCGTTTCTCTGCCCGAACTGAGCCATCTCGTCGACGACTCATGTATGTTGTTTCATGGATTGTCTGCACATGTTGGCGATGTTTGGCAAAACTCTGGTTCCGTACGCACACGAGGCATTCCTTGACTCGTCTTGATTTATTGACATCAACATCTTGATCAGACTGACTGACCGACCGACCGACTGTCTCCGCTTTACTGATTTCTCCCACCGAATCATCCTGACTTTTGATCACTCATCAGATATCAGAGCCATGAATTGTGCTTGGCGGCGGCGACTTGGCTGTTTTGCTTGTCCCACACCGCAATGTCTGTCTCCTTCTTCTCACTTCCGACGCCTGATCAGCTGCCCTCCCTGGCGCACCATTCTCAAGGCGTGGATCAGTTCCCGTTGCTGTTGTTTCCCCAGAGTTCAGGAGTCCAGACGTTATACCTATTTTACTCAAGCAAGTACCTGTATGCGTGCCTGCTATAGGTCAGCACGGCTAGATACCCCGTCTTTCCATCCCATGTTTCTTTAACTTGCAATACCTTAATGGCAGCAGCCGGCGCTATTGGCTAGTGATTGGAATATTCCCCCCAAACTCCACTCGCCGGAATCCAAAGTCTATCTTGAACACACACACACACAGACCAGACACAGACCACAGACATCGTCGTCTCGCACGAATCAGCGACAGTCATCGTTCATGATTGATGCTCTATCGCCTCAAACCATATCGGATGGGGTCCAAAAGGATGGGGCTCCGGTGGCTTTCCGTGGTGTTGAATACTCTCTTTTGGCTCTAAGCCACGAGACCCCGAGTTTCATCTCCTTTGACGCCTTTACCTCCCCGGTTTTATTTCCCTTTTTTGAGGCTGACGCGTCATCCCCTGAGATCTCTCATTACCCGTCCCCAGTTCCGCCCCCCTGATCGCCTCTTTTAACTGATCAGGTGTGTGAAGCTCAAGACGGGCCAATCACCGGCTCCGATTCCAGCTACTGCGCTCATATGGTACTTAGCCTAGCCTGACCTCCAACTTCATTGAACAAATGTCAGTCAGTGGTTACCCCATTGGGCACCATAGCAGCGACATCTATCCATCGCTTAGCAGAACGTGCCGAATAAGCGATGGATAGTCCGAGTATCTCAGGTTCTATCAGCAGTGAAGAATGATATTGCTGCGATCGACACTGTAACGATGCAATCACATCATAGCAGGGCAGGCATTATTCGCCAGTTGCATTCGTCGTCTGTATTCTTGACATTTGACCGACACTAACAATGAGCAACGTATGCATCGGACACTAGCCAGCCCAGTACTTTGGTTTTTCCAGTCTAGGAAGAGGTCAGCGATTAGTTGCTTCTCGGTCTAAATGCTCACCAGAGGCAGTGCAACATAACGACATGCTAACCCATTCCGTCGGCGGCGATAGTATCAAGATTGCAGCGTGCGCGTTTGGTGCCAGCTATGCCGAACTAAAATTCCCAGCGTGGTAGAAAATAGGAAAGTGCATATCATCACCATCACTGACCTGAGGGGCGGCGGTTCTGATTTTAGATCAGGAGAGACAGACGCGCGGCCCGGACGTCCATCGCATATTATATCAGCACCTACTTTATACTATCTCCCAGAAAGAGAGTCCACCCGGGGCGTGTTCAGCCCTGAAGAGTACGCATGCGATCTTGGTGTTTTATTTTGGCGCCCGAGCAGAGGCGAACGTACCTGTTCCCTCTCAATGCAGCCCACATGGAGACCCCTGAATGCCCGACTAGTCGACGACGTAGGAGGTAAGTTACCCAGCCCGGTTTTCCGGAGGCGGCTACAACAGACAGTATGGACCAGGCAACCTGGGGGTTCTGTTCGAAGGAGAGGGGCCGAAAGCGATGCACTCCCAGCCCCAGGTTGCCTCGCGGCAGGTGCCTGCAGACTATCCAGACCATTGTGGTCCAGCCACCGCTTTTAGATATCGTTATTCCGTCGCATGCACTATCGGTGCATCTGTTTTGTTCCAACAGATTGGGAAAGGTGGTATCGCTGGCTAACGTTTCTTTGGTCTTTCTATGTATGGTATTTACCCACAAGCCTGTATAGCAACCCAACTCCTGAAGAGAGGAAATCGCCTGTCAAACTAGGTACTTCCGCAATGAGCCACACTCAAGTAAGTGCTTGTGCCTCTGCAAGGCCAGGTAGGCATGCTAGATGTTGGGTGGCAGGGCCACGGATCTTGTATTTTGGTGCTCTAGCGGTTTTCACCCCATTATCAATGCTGCCCGAGCCACTGGCGTGTTTGCTACCTCTCTCCCTTTGATACCAAGATTGTTCCTGTGTCTGCTGTCATGGGTACCTATGTGTGGCAGCTCACCCTGAACCCGCTGTAGTAGACAAAAGTGAACGCAGGCGGCCTCACCACGTACTTCGATGAAATGCACATAAAAAGACAATCAAGCGTTGGCAGCGCGGCGATTTCGGAATGGCGGACGTACTATTTACTTGGCGTTTGCCTGGCAATCGGTATCCAACCGTTCTTGCGCAGCTTCCTGATGAAACGCCAGAAGGAGCTGCGGCACATATTTGACGGTTATGCCGGCACACACGGCGAGCGCTAACCACCTGGGCGCCGACTCCTGTAAACATACATGACATATCCTCTTCTTGGCAGTAAACACATCATCCCTTATTTCTCCCTCGCCTCTTTTCCCAGCGCAATGGGAACGAACTAGCCAAGCAAACAGCCAGATGACCGACACTGACTTAGCGGGGCTCCTACTACTGAGGTAGGATAGGCGGCTAGGCTTTCAGATCGCACCACATCAACCAGCCCTCCTTCGCCATGCCTGAGTCTGCATACGGCTTTACCTTGCGCCCGTTCTCGTCTTCGACCTCGATCTCCCAGATGTTCACGTCCAGGTAGGCGTGGCTCTTGCAGCCGGCCGGCGCATTCATCCAGTTGCGGTAGACGGACGGGACCCCGATACCGGCGTTCATCGCCCGGAAACCCCTCGCTTTCAGGTCCAGCATGACGAAGTGGTTCAGCGCCGTCACTGTGAATGACGTAGGGGTTAGCACATACCGCACATACAAGCAGCAGACAGCACAGAGGTAATTCCACTCTGATGGTGATAAAGATCGACATATTGAGTATGATAGAGAGGAGTGGTGGATCGTATCCATCAATAGATAATCCCCATGTATGTCTTATCCACCCTTTCTCCCCCTCCAGAGCCGAACAAAGTGACAGCAAAAAGGAGACGGAGGGGTTGAAGACGAAGAGGGGAAGCGGTGGGCAGATTTTCAATAATTTATCAGCAGACAAGCAGGCGAAACTACTTACTCAACCCGCGCCCCTGGTACTCGGGCTTCGTGACGCACCCCATGCGGGCGCATACCTCGCCGGGCCCCTGCGGCTCCCACGTGCCCTTCGGGCGAGGGTCGTGGTCGCGCCAATATTGGTTGACACCCTTTTGCAGTGGGAAGAAGTCGTGGAGGGCCTCGACAATGCCGGCTGGTGGCTTAGCCGCGAGATCGCACGACAGCGCCACGCAGACAAGCGGGAAATCCATGCCCTCGACCATACGCTGGCGGCCGCCTCCCGTCTCAAAGTCCGGGTCGGCGTCCGGGTCGAGCTCGCTCCAATATAGGGCGCCGCTGCTGCGCTCGCGTCTGTCTCCATCTTCTCCTTCTTCTCCTTCTTTTTCTTCGGTCCCTTCCGGCGGAGCAGCAACAGGGTCGATCTTGGACTGAGGGCGGGCGAATTCGTACTCGGAGTCGAAGACGCCGTACGAAAGCCCGCTGTTGACGGCGTGCATGTAGTAGCCGCCCAGAATATCAAAGGCCCGCAAGGCATTCCGCGTCTTGGGCGCTGCCATCAGCGGCTCCCAGATGGACGGGCCCAGCAGGAACCCCTGGACGGCGAGAGCCTTGGCCCAGTCGGCCACGCCAGCGTCGATGGGCCGGATGGTGTACCGGGGTGGCAAATGGATGCCGTGGGTGTCCTTAACCGGAGGCAAAAGAGTGCCTACCATATTGAGAAGTTGTAGAGTGCGCTTTTTTCTTCGTCCCGCTCAAAGTAGGTATATCTTGCGTGCGTGGGAGCCTGTATGTATGGTCCAGTTGCCACGGCGGGAAAGGTGCATTACTATGCGATGCAGTAGAATATGGCGTTGTAGGCGCTTGACTGACCCCTCAGGAAGCGCCCCCCAAATATACCTCTATATGTATACGCAGTTTCCCAGATTCAGCGAGCAACTCCGAGTGAGCGGGGCTATTGGCAGTGGCTGGTGGTTCGATACGACGAAACGGACATGTTCCCTATTCGGTCGGTGTAAGCGATGCGCGTACCCGACAGTCTGGTTAGGCCCCCCAAATCTCAACGAAAGGAAAAGCACGATTAAGCGCCTGCCCCCCTCGTTATGCCTTTTACTGGCGTGCTGCTCCGTCGTAATTACCGCGTTTATATAACATCGAATTTGGGGGCTGATAATCTTTGTAGCCGCCGTCAATACAGTCCTATTGTTAACCTACTTGGTTGTTATTCACCAGTCTTTGCTCTTCAACTTGTCCGGCAGTCACGAGGGTTCTCAATGGCGCGAGAGACCAGTGCGCCTCGTCTGGCTGGTATATCAAGGTAGACGATGTACAATGGTGCATATCCTGCTGTATCCTTCCATCATGTGGGTTCCATGATGCGTTGGCTCTGTTATCGACAGCACCTTGAGAGGCTTGATCGCAAGGGGAAGCTTCGAGTATAGACATTCATTTGAATGTCTTTGCTGGAGTATCTCTCAACGAGGCCAGATTTTGACAGCCCGTTTTGTCCTGGTACGCCAAAAACTGCCATCAAGCCCTAATCAGTAGAACGACAAGATGTTGCGAGGACATCGTGTCCGAACGACTGGCTCATCTCGGGCTTACATCGGTAGGTTCCTCGGACATTGCTTGTTGTAGTGTGCATGGCCATTGCAACGTAAACACGATCGGGTTCCTCCACTCGAGTAACACTCCTCTTTCTCAGGCAGTACACCCGTACCGACTGTGCCTGAATTGCATTTGGCGTTGCCTTATTACATACAAGGCAGCTGGGACTGAGTGGCGTGGGTTTCTCGTGGTAGTTATAGGAAGAGAAAATAGGGAATGCAGGTGAAACGGCGGTCTCTCTGTTCCCCCGCGTTTTCTGTGAACTCTAACTCCTGATCAGGTACCTCGGACCGTCTACCTCCATTACACAAACCGACAAATCCTTTTGCGTTCCCTGAATCGCTTCTAGCGCACCTGAATTATCCGGACCAGCGGGTACAAGTCGGAATGAAGAAAGAGGGCATCCGAAGTGGTGAATGGGCCGGCCAATCTGGACTACAGCGTAAGCTAGCCAGAATGCATTCATATATAGAAGACTGCCACCCTATCCGACTGGCCGCGCGCACATCATTCCTAGATACCTAGCTTTCTACGGCGCAACTGCTTGAGCCAACGTTTTCAGGCCCGAAATCTACAATGCGCGCATCAATCTGTCTCACCGGAGCCTTCGCGGCATCCGCCGCCTCCGCCGCCTGCACGTCCGGCGGCGCCATCAAGTGTCCCGTGGTGCTGTCGGGCCAAGTTCCAGCATCGATGAAGTTGACCGACTTCGACACGGCGGCGACCAACAAGATCTTCAACGCGGGCAACGTCAAGGCGAGCAGCGTCCCTTGGTCGCAGATCTTGAAGTTTCCCAACGTGACGACCAACTCGCGCTTCGACAACGCGAGCATGAAGTCGATCGAGGTCACCATCGCCGACAGCTCCATCTTCAAGACTCAGTACGGCTTCCGCCGCGCCGGTCTGCAGATGCTGGGCGACACCAACACCGGTGGGCCGGGGGCTGTTGGCGTGCGCACCGTCCATTGGAGTGTCCAGCAGGACCCTGCCCGCAAGCTCAATCTGACTCACGAGTATCAGGTATGTAAGCTCCTTCAGGTATACCAAGGCAGAAGAGTCTCACACGTCCCTCTTTTAGAACCTGTGGCACGAGACAGCGGATTACAGCGCAAACCAATTTGGCTTCAAGATGGGCACGCTACTAGATCGTTCCAGCGATAAGAATGCCTTGAAGATCACCAACCGGAAGGGCGAGGTGGTCTGGTCGACGCCCATTCAGGCCAATGGCTGGCAGAACTTTGCCGTGACTCTGGACTATGAGAAGAAGTAAGTATCTGAGACACCCGTGGAATACTTGGCGTGTTGTTCCACCAGTATTGGTGTTGACAGTACTCACCAACTAATTTCGTTTTCCAGCACGCTGCAAGTCTACTACTCCAAGGGGCTTGACCCCTTGAAACAAGTCACTGCGGCCTTGCCCAACGACAACTCCGGAGAAGGGCAGTACCAGATTGGCATGCTGAAGAAGCCTACGGGGACCAACGATGTGGTGAACTCGGGTTACCAGGAGTCTGGTATTGACGAAGGCCAGATATACGGCGGCCTCTTTATCGAGGACAGCACCAATGGGTGCATTTCGCTGTAAAAGGCAGCGATGAGGTTGTACAGATGAATCTCACAGGCTACATACACTATTAACGCAAGACAGAACGCTAAGCGAGTTTCGGTAGGTAATCCTACAGTATATTCAATCCTCAATATTCCCTGTCTATGTGAAGAACAACAGCTTTACGTTTGTATATACATGGTTCGAAAAAGGCCGATACCACTTACCCTTCTTATACACAATACCGACCCATGGTTCAACTACTTATCACGTTGCTTTTACTTTGGAAAAGAAAACATGTCTACTTCTCTCTCAAACCTCTTTCCTCAACTGGGAAATATTAATATCGCCCGTTCGCCTCAGCCTCCGCGTGCCGGCACCGCTGCCGCCCCTTGCTACCGCTGGGGGTGATGGCGATTGGCTCGGCAGAGCGCGCCGGTCATCGGTGATGCCACCAATGTACGGCGCATACCGAGGTCTCTGCTGCGGCACGACTAGCTTCTCCGGCTGACCAGCCACGAAACTGAAGTCACTCACCACGGATGGGGCGGGATTCGGGGACGATGGCCTCCTAGCCTCCATGAGGAGATGCATCTGCTGCTGCCCCTGGACCCATTTAGGCGCGAAGAAGCTTTGCCTATGCGACTCCGGCACCGCGCCATTGGCAGCGTTAGCGGCAGCGTTGTTATGTCGTGGAAGGTAGAGCGAGTCCAATCGAGAGAGGCCGCCACGACCGTCATCGTCAGGGGGACCACTGCTACTGCTACTCGAGCTTCTATCTTTATCTTCGTTGAAACCGAAGTAGAGCCCGGATAGCCCCTGTTCATTGGCTCTGTCCTCCCGCGCTCGAGAACGAGGGGGCGTACTGGAGCTTTCAGTGGCAGGTGCTGTGGGCACTGTTGGTTGGGCACTGCTGCCGCTGGCGCCGCCAACTGGGCGCCGTGTAAAGGGCTCCGACGAAGCCCCTCGACGACTGGCGCGACAAAAGATGTCTTGGCGCTCTTGGTCCCGGCGCGATGTGATAGGGGCGCCGTCTTTCAGCTGTGCGACGGTGTCGCTGGCCATCTCGGGCCGGTAGGCGGACGTTCGGTTCTGAAGTCGCTGGTACTGCTGCCTTAAGTCTTCAATATTGGTGTCGGCCAATGCCATACGCCCCACGAAGCTGGTATCCGAAGATTGGGAAGCGGAGGGAGAAGAAGAAGATGGGGACACCTCCGCTGGCTGTTGCGGTTGCTGCTGCTGCTGCTGCAGACTACTGCGACGAGTGCGGTGGCGGCGATGATGTCTCTCCTCTCCTTCCGGCTGCGGGTGGGGTTCCTGCTGCCTAGAATCTCGATGTTCCCTCCTTTCTCGGTGGTGATGCATATAGTAGGAGTAGTAATCTTTCTCAGGATCTGGGGGAATAAGCCCTGCCCTGGCTTTCTGGTCTTCCTTAAAATCATGCATGGCCACTGACATGCGATTCTTGAGCTCAGTGCCTGCTTCCATGATTCGCGCCGGGGACATGCTCCGAGAACTCGCCCATGACCCGGGCCGGGACCTACTGGTGGTAGCGGTGGTGGCAACATCTCTAGACCATTGCCGGCTATCACGACGACGATGGTCACGAACTGACGAGGAACCCTCGAGCGCCGCCGCCGCCGCCGCAACCACATGATCCTTACTGTTATCGTATACCTTGCCTTCCAAGAAGTCCGACTTGCTCAGTTGTTCGACGGGCTCCAGCGCGTTTTTCGAGAGCGTCTCGGTGCGATAGACGCCAATCACGTTGAATGACGAGGCGGGCTCCTGCGAAGGCGAGTAGATGGCCGTCGTGGGCCGCGACGAGCGAGACGTCCCCCTCGACTTGGTGCTGGGCAGATCGTATATAGGACTCCGGGGCTCCGCGGACTTTGGGGTAGTAGTGGTGGTGGCACTGCTGGCGGCAGCATCAGCTGCGGCAGAGTCAGGGGTAGGACGAGTGCATATCTCGAAATCGACGCTTTCAACACGGAGGACTCCCTTCTGCCTCTGCTTTTGAAGGCGTCGGTACTCCCGCTCTCGTTCGCGTTCTTGCTCTCTTTCCCGCTCCCGCTCCCGCTCTTGCTCTTCATCCAGATTACGCTGCTGCTCAGCGGCAGCGGCGAGATCTCGCGCTCGCGAGCTATCCACACCGGTACTGGCGCGCCAGCTCATCTTCTTTCCCACACTGTCATATGGGTTGTGGTCATATCGCGGGTAGTGGGAGTAGGTGGCGTTGCTGTAGCCACTATAGACACTCCTGGCATCCTCGTCGTCAGTTTTGTTGTCAGTGGCACCTGATACCGACTTGACACTGGTCACAGCACCTCGATGCTTGGGGCCCCGCGACTTCGCCGTGGGGGTCTTGGGTTCCTGTTCAATGAATCTGGGGACGGTCGTAACCGTCGCCGTTGACGATCGTCTGCTGGTCTTATCGTAGTGATGGCTGCTATAAGAAGATGAGGAACGCCTATTATCATCATTCCCCATCTTCACGCCCTTCATGGCATCTGCGGCCCACTGGGGAGTCTCGTTAAAGCAGGACTGCACCATCGGAGGGTAGGCCCGACTTTGGCGCCGCGCTTTGTCCCGGCTGCTGCTGCTGGGATAATAGCCGGCTTCGCTCTTGGCTTTGGACGAATAGATGTTTCCGTGAGTGGGACGCAGGACAGTCGAGCGCCGGCGATCTCTGCCGCCGTAGACGTAATCACTGTCGTCCACAACGTCCGAGGAGCGGCCGCCGCAGAGAGCGGTCTCGGCAAGTTGGCGCTCCCGGTCTTGCCGTGGGTGCTTCTGGTCTGCCGACTCCGCCTCAAGGGGCGGCGATGACGATAAAGACAAGTACCGAGCAGAAGAATAGACAGAGACTGATCCCCCATATGAGGAAGCGCGGTCTTGTGATCGACTGCTCTCCAAACTGGTGCGACGGGTTCGGGGTTTCCTACTGCTGCTAGTGCCCCTTGCAGCAGGAGCAGCAGGAGCAGTAGTGACAGTGGGAGCGGGTCTGGATTGACCACGACTACTCGTGCCGCCATGACCGGAGGCAGAGAAGTTGCTGCGCCGGCGCTCGCGGTTTTTCGTGAGCTCGACGGCGTCGGGCCGCGTGGCCACGACGGCGCCGATGCTGTCATTGCTGGCCTTGCCGCGTAGCTCGTTCTCGAGCGCCGTCAAGGGGGTCGTGGCGCGCTCGGCCGGGTACTCGCGGAAGCCCCCTGTCGGAAATTGGTCGACCCCGGCGTAAGGACCGAGTACGGCGACACGGGCCAACGATTGCCGCTTCCGGATGCTATTGGACGAAGACACCATGGTCAATGGTTTTGTTTTGCATTCCCCTAGCGAGGACTTAAGGCGGCCAGCAAGCCGTATGTCTGTTTCTTGGGTTTAATTATGGACTTGAGCCAGCAATAGCGATCTTTGAGAGAATCAAAGGAAGAAAAGGGAGCCGGCCTTTTCTCTAGATATGGTGTAACCGCTGTAAATGTTTAAAATAGTGAAAGAGAGTGGGTAGAATGCTCGAACCAACGAGGGAGCAACGGAGAATGTAAAGAACGGCCGTTTTCGTAGACGAAAGACTTGGGTGGGTTGGGTTTGCTAAATATACATTCTTCGTTGATGGGGAGCAGGGGGGCTCTCTTATACCATGACCAGGGGGTTGATCGAGGGGGATAAAGGGATCATTGAGAAGTCGTTATTGAATCAAGTCTATGATTGGCCTAGGTCGAGGCTACACAATACCCATTGTGTCACGTTTGCTTTGTCTCACTGCCGAGCTTCGTCTTTGTTGCCGAGACCAAAGAGCCTCGTACCAACGACTCGGCAGCATCGCTTCTCCCAATGCCCTCGAACCCCGACCGACTGACTCACCCTTGAGCGAGGCCGCCGTAGCTTGAAGATTGGGAGTCGACAGGTCAAGGACACATAATACCGCGAATCATATGTAGACATGACTTATGTTTGCAATCTATATGCGTTACTCTCATTGGGATTCATTTCTATGGTCCATGCATGCAAAAGCTATTGAGCCCTCCGATCGCTACCAAACGATGGTAATGGAGTTAAAGCCCCACGACAGTTGGTGGGAGCGTCTGATCATAATAAGATAACATCCTTTTTCACCTTTCGCCTGGTGCTATGCAATAATGCAATGCAATGCAATGCAACACAATACCATGCCGTGCTGTTACGCAGCCATGGAAATATCATGAGAACCATTGCCTCTGCCGCATCCTTCTCTCGTTGTAAATGCAAAGTTGTTCCATTTCGTCGTCAAGCTGTGTGACGGGGTATCAAGTGCCAGGGCGACCTCAAATGCAAACATGACCCTTCGGGCCTCCAAATCGCAAGTATCCATCGTCAATCGCCAAGAATTTAGGCCAAGTAGCGGTACGCAGCACGCCCGGAACCAGCAGGACCGAGCTCGCACCGCTCGAGATACTCTCTCTCAATGAGATCGGCGATGCGACTCTTCACCAGAGCCATGTCTGGCTTGAATTTGTCCCTGATCTGGTTGACAATTTCCACTGAGAGCAGCTGGTGCTCCATCTCCTTGCGCTGTCTGCAGTGCGGGGAAAGTGGTTAGCAGGTGTTGACCAGCAGGGATATTGAGAAATGGGTTTACTTACTTCATGATACGAACCACGGCTGCGTCGATGACGTACTTGCGAGTTTCCAACATCTTGTCGTCGGTGTCCTTACGCTCGTCGGCATTCTCGACTTGGTTGGCAACGATAGCAGTGCTGATTTTAACCTTAAAGTTGGGCGAGTAGAAGGCATTGTTGAAGGAGAACTTGTCGCCAGGTTCAGCCTTGAGTGAAGGGTTAGGCTCCTTGACGAGAATTCGCTTGTTTTTGGCGGCACTTAGGCCTGTTAGAATGTTGACGAGATCACTACGAGGAATATTGGTTTGCTCCTGAATCTCTTCGAACGTCAAGGACTCGCCGTCGGTCAGATCGTTGAACAAAAGCAGTACAGCCATTCCATAGGTGGGTACCGTCAGTTCATATTTGCGGTCCTTGGACAGGGGTCCCGATTCCTTGCCGGGTACCTTGGGGAAGACACTACGGAGCTCTGCAGTGCCCGCGTTGGCGATCCAGGTAAGCTTGCGGCCCGTACGGTTCTGGCTGTAGAAACTGAAGAAGCTGTCCTGCAAAGTTCGGATCTCGGGGGGGAAGTTGATGCCAGGGCCCGCCTGCTCTGGACTTGCGTATTTGCCCACCACGTCCTTTGGCCAGTTATTGCCTCCCAGCACATTGATGCTGAGGCCAATCGTATCGTTGGCAGTCGCACCCAGACCCTTTACATGCTGAGCATATGCCTCGGTCATATCCTTGGACAAGTTGATGTCTCTGAACATGCCTTCAAACTTGACCGTGAAGCTGGCACCGAGCTCGCGCTTCATGCGCGAGATCATTTCGTTCTCCACCTCGAGATCACTAGACTTTTGGTGTAGGAGACGGCGACCAAGGTGTCTCTGGTAGTATCTCTCGAACTTATCCTTGTCCTCCAGGTAACGGAGAAGAGTAATGGCTTGTTCAAGAACGACATCAACCTCACCCCCCGAGGTATCTCTCAAGTTCGCCTTCAAGTTATGGTCGATGTAGAGGGACAGGTATTCAGCACTGCGGGAAAATCGGTTGATGAACTCGGCTGAGCTCTTTGTGAGGGCCGTCTGAAGCGTTAGATCGTCAGCGAAGCAGACTGTAAGAAGTCGGTCAAAGCGGAGTTTGAGATCCAGCACGTCGGCGACCCATTTGATTGCGGCAGCAGTCAACTGGGCAGATGCGTTGTTTCGCTTATTCTTCGGCTTTTCGCCGTCTTTGGTGCCATCTGCGAGAACAGCAAGATCCGTTGCCGCGAGGATCTTCTCAATCTCCTGTCCTAGCTCGATAACGCGGGAGGAAAGAGCATTCTTCAAGGCCGTCTTCTTGGTATCAATGCGTGACACCAGCTGGTAGAGGAGCTTGAGATCATCAAGACGATCGTTATCAATCATGGCGCGAACACCGCTGCCGTCGAGATTCATGAACTCTTCGAGGTGCTTGCTAATTAGTTCCTGCTCGACGACTGCAAGAACCTTGGGCAAACTCGACTGCGAGATCGTGGTAGCACAACGATCGGACTCCTCATCGAGGCGGCGTTGGGTATGGCGCAACCAAGTTGCAGCATCGCCCTCCTGCAGGAGACGGTTGCACTCACTCTTGTAGAAGGTGTGACTGGAGTCGAGGAATACAGGCTCAAAAACCTCAAAGTACAGCTTCTCATCCTCGTTCTCCTCATCAGTTTTGTGCAGCGATTCTAGCATCGTGGTGCAGCTTCGTAAGAGAGCCTTGTCAATGACATCTCCCTCTCGCTCCATGTTGATCTGATCAAGGATAGTAGCATTGAAAATATCAAACACAATGCACTCGGTTCCGTCAAGGGAGGCTCGAAGAATGTGGTCGCGGAAGAGGCCGATGGTAGCGGCGAAAATAGTGGGGCGATTCTGACCCTGCGTGAAACCTCGATCCAAGTACATGAGGATATCTGCGGTCATGTTCATGGAGGTGTTATGCTCCTCCCAGGCCTCGCGAATTCCTTTAAGAAATCGCTCTCCCATGGCGCGGCGTTCGACCATACTTGATCCAGGCACATCACTTAGAGTCATGGCCACAAGATTGCGAGAGATGAGCTCGAAGATCCGAGGACAGACCTGCTCAGTGAACCATCTCTCTTCGAACTGCTTAACGTTCTCATAAAGACGGTCTCCAGCCTTCTTAAGGACGATTTTGTAAGCGTAGCGGTACAACTGCTCGAATGACAGGCCGCTTGCGTTCTTCTCATGAATATCCCGCAAGGCCGATTCAAGGTGTCCCCAATTGAACTGGAACTCGTCGGCATTGGGTGCCACGATGGGCTGAATGGAGAAAAAATTGTTAGCAGGTGGGACTGCCGGAGCTTGTCTCAGCGGAAGGGACATGATGAATGAATTTTGTTTGGGGTGTACGGAAAGTGTGTGTGTGAAGGTGTATGGCGCCAAGTTGGTGAAGCTGTATGAACCAGCATGGATGAAGGGTGGAATACTAGGGGAGATGGAAGAATATGTGATGTTGGTTGGAAGGAAAAGAAAGATCGTGGGATTCAGTGTGGGAAGTTCCAGGGTATTTATCTGATATCGGAGGACCTATCCTGACCGGAGTAACAATGAAGTTGATGGCAATGTGAACAGGCAACGCAATACCAGAGATTGGTAATGCAGACACCATATCATCACGATCTGTGACGAACAGTGACTGGGGCCTATGTGAATTGGTAGGAAAGGTATTGTGGGGTAGCAGGTTGGCGATCAAGATGTGAGGAACGGGTATTGGAAGGAGGCGTGGAGCAGGTGAAAACTAAGTATGGGAAGGAGGCGATGGCGAGGTGAAGGACAAGTATAGGAAAGAGGCGAGGGGCAGGTGAAAGACGAGTGTGGGAAAGAGGCGACGGCGAGGTCAAGGACGGGGCTGGGAAAGAGGCGACGGCGAGGTGAAGGACGAGTATAGGAAAGGGGCGACGGCAAGGCGAAAGACGAGTGCAGGAAAGCACTGACGACGAGGTGGGACCCGCATATACAACAATGGGCGACGGCAAGGTGTGTGATGGACGAGTATACGACAATGGGATGGGCCGAGTATACAATAGGGGAACCTAGTATAGAAAAGGGGAACCGAGCATAGGAATAGGGGAAACGAGTATAACGGAGTGAATGTGAATGGCACATGTACTTACTCTTCGAGGTGGTCGGATCCGGTTTCCACCGCGCAGGGCGGAACCTCCCCGGCCTGTGATCATTGTTGCGGGTTCTGGTGGTTAACGCAGTCTATGACAATAGACTTAGGCGCATAATACTACTGTGAATGTAGCAGATTACGGAGGTGAGGTGTAAGAGTCCAGTAGGAGAAGCCTCTCCCGCATTGTCGAGCGATTGATAATGCCGGAGTTAAGAAGGGCGGGCCAAAGAGCTCGTTGGTGGTGGCAAGACAAACAATTGGACCAGCAACCAGCAACCAGCCTCCAGCCTCCAGCAACCAGCCTGGAGCTTCTAGAATGGCGACAATGGCGATGGTTGAGGGCCGCAATTGGTCATACAGTACTTCACTGCCTGCCTGCCTGCCTGCTTGCCTGCCTGCCTGCCTGCCTGCCTGTTTGTCTGTCTGACTGACTGACTGACTGACTGACTGCAGCTTGTCTTGACGGTGGGAAGCCGAGGCTGGTGATGATCCCACAGCTTTGTTGGTGTTGCAATGGGTGATTAACAGAAGAAGGGAGAGGCTGCCCACTAAGGCCGTCGTCTTCAGAAGGCCGGACTGACTTGTTGGTGCCTCAGTCTAGCAGCTGTGATTGGCTGAAGCTTGTGGAAAGGCACATTCGTGACATTCCAGATGGTCGCAAGCCGCAACCAGGAACATTCATTAATGATTAATCATTCAGGAAGATTGCCCCTCACCCCCCTCATAGCGTAAGTACCCATAATCCCATAATCTGGAAGCTTGACTTCAACCCCCCACCCCTCGGACTAACCATATGCCCGACAGCCGTTCCAGCATAATAATTATTAATTATTGAAGTCCTCTAACAACGTCATTGCCAGAGCTTCAATGCCAGGCACAGTACCACATACCAACGCCACCCTTGCATGTGCCCAAGCTCCCTCAACCGTAAAATCGTACTTGTAAAATCTTTATCGGGCCACTCACAAATGCTTATCACTCGCCCTCGTTTTGTCCACTTGGTGCAAGCATTGCCGTATACTTCTTTCACAAGCCCAGACTCCTGAAGGTCTCCTGCGCACTTGGCCTCCCGTGCTGGTGAACCCTCTCTCCTATAGTCACCGAGATAACAACTCCTCAGTGGTGGGCGCCATGGCTTCCAAACTCCGTCCCAATACCCTGCAGGCACTAGTTCGCTCTGTCAGGGCCTCTACTATCTCACCCGCGCCTTTGCGGCCGCATCTGCGCCCTTACCCGAGTCTACCTCGAACCCTCCAACCCGCTCAGTTCTCCCGAAGATATGCGCATGCCATACCGAAGCCGTCACGACCGGCATCTCCTGCCGCCTCTTCGCAATCAGAGGAGATCAAGCAGCGAAAGCTGCAGGAGCCCCATTACGAGTTGACTTTCACCTGCGTGCCATGCAGCGAGAGGTCAACCCACACTGTTTCCAAGCAGGGGTATCACAAGGGCTCCGTGCTGATTACCTGCCCCTCTTGTCGCAACCGCCACGTCATAAGCGACCATTTGAACATCTTTGGCAACCGCAAGATCACAGTCGAGGATCTTATGAGGGAACGCGGCCAGCTGGTCAAGCGCGGCACCTTGGGCGAAGATGGCGATGTCGAGTTCTGGGAGGATGGGACAGTGACGGAAAGGAAAAAGGAGTCGGAAAACGAACTCGAATCATCTCCGCCGCAAGCAGATGGTGTTTCCACGTCTCAGGAATCTAGCGGATCGCCACTTACCAACTCCCCAACACGTCCTCAGATAGGCGACACCACATCCTCAGCTTCCAGTGCCACGCCGTCGAACCGACGTGAATACTCCACTTATGGGCGGCGCAGCAGTCATAACGGTATGTATCCGAAGAACAGCCGTAAACGGAACGCAGCACTGAAATCTGCGTCCAGAAACGATCGTGAACCATTCACTTGGGACACCGAAGTCCCCAGCAATGCGCTAGGGCATTCTGGCCGCAATCCTGGCCATGGTATACCACATGGATCTTCAGACATCCCAAGCTCTCATGACAAGGCGCACGAGCTCCCCCGAGGTTCTGGGATGACGGCTGCAAACTTCACTGCTTTGCTACGACGAAGCTTGAAGGCTATGGACGAGCAACTCCCATTGCCCCACCCAAACCGTCCTTCGCCCCTTAAATCGCGTCCGGCGCCTCCTAAAACTCGGCATGTGTTCCCCAGCCAAAGCGCCAAACAACTGCCATCCAATGCAGAAGACTTTTGGCGGCAAGAGTTTGTCCCGTCCAAGAGTATTGCAAAAAAGCCACGTGTGGACGTAGGGGTGCCGCCATTGGCCAGCGAGAAGGAAACAAGTCCTCAACAACTGCTGTCTAACGCAGACAAACCCTGGGGGAGAACGTTCGCTGTTCCGCGCAAGATACCCGCAGAGACGTCAGTGGCCGACCTAGGGGCGTCGAAACTGACCCGCAAGAAGGAAGCAAAGCTGCCATATAAAATACGTAAATACAAGGCAGCAACTCGGATACGAGCGGCCGAACGGGAACTATATGGGCAGCCCGAGGCAAGATTGGTGCGGCAAAGGGAGATAGGGGTACTAGAAGAGGAGGAAAGGAAAACAAGGGAGAGGATGGAGCGAAGAGCACAGCAACCGCCGCGGCGGCGGTTCACATTGCGCAAATACAACGCGCTGAGTGACATCCCAGGCTATATCGTCCGAGGTTTTGGAAAGGTGCCGAGACCCAGTGACCAAGGCCACGAAGCAACCGACGGTGCAAATCAATCCATACTGGACGGCGACGCTCATCTCATTCCGGATGACGAGGCTCACTCCGTGTCTGACGGCAAAGTCTCCCCAGACCATGAAGAGGAGACCGAGGAACCCGCCTCATCGACGAGTGCCCAACCCGTAGTCGTCTCTACTCCGCCTTCAACGAAGGCACGCAAACGACCGGTTACCAGTTTTGTATATGCATGGCCCTCGGGTTCCACGACACCTTTGCGGGTAGCTATTTCTCGGCCTCGAAAGAAGCAAACCGAGGATGCTTGATTAGGGAACAGGATGGCTGGGAGTGAACAAGACGAAATGCGCATCTAGCTATTACAGCTTAGGATGATGGGACTTTTATGTGGTATACCAACCAGGATTGACGATCAGATGGACAAGAAATCCATTGTACACTATGTAGTATTATGTATAGATAGATAGACCTTACACTCTTGGAGTTAAGGTGGAGAGACAGGATATACCCCAATCAACAAGAAAGATCAGAACTGTCTTCCCCTTTAATGAAGTCACGCGACCAAGTCAAGCTGGCGGTACAGTTGCTGGCCCAGGACAATGGCCTGCAAAAGCTAATTGTTTTGTCTGTTTGAAGTGCCTGGGCACGCATTTCCTCCAATGTCAACCGAGCCGGATTCGGCAACAGCACGCCACACATCGTCGAGATATACAATCACACACTTGAATGCATACCATTACCGAGTATTTACTGGTCCATAAATATTTAATATGCGTTCATCTTATCATACGTAATGGTCACGCCTCCATTGAATCCTCACATCCAAGATATGCAAAGAAAAAAAAAGAAAAAAAAAGGAAAAGAAAAAAGAATACCGATGAGTGAAATGGCATAGCGGCCACATGATAGACGTACCTGTATCGGGCAGTATATGCAGTGCTAGATCCCACCCACATCCCATGTTGTCGGAAGGACGAAGCGAAGTTCGATACATAAGTAACCTACCGAAATTGGCATGCCACTCACTTGTTGAGCTTGGAGATCAAGACGTATTTTTGAACACAGTAATGAAATGAATTGTATATGGCCAAATGTTAGATGCTGATTGCAGGGTATTATATCTACATATTCTCTGCCATGGGAATTGCCCTCTTTTTTCTCCCTCCATCTGCAAGTCAATTCTTCTTCTAATACTTGCCGCCTTGCCTGCGGGCTCGCTGGTCGCCCTTCTTCTCCTTCCGCCGCTTGACCTTCTTGTCCAGTCGGCCCTGCTTCCACTTCCCGTACCGCTCGGGCGCGGCAACCGCCTCGATCTTGCGCTTCCTTGCGCGTCCCTCCCGACGCTTCCTGGCCGCCTCCCGGACGGCGTACAGCTCCGTCGTGTAGGCCTCGGTGCCCATCTTCTTCTGTAGTGTGTCCATAGTCTCCTCGGCCTTCTCGCGCAAAGCGTCGTGTCTTGGCTTGAAGGTCTCCTCCACTGACGAGGGCACGGTGATGTTGGGGTCGGTAAGATGGTGCAGGGGAGTGAGCAGCATGTTGAGCGACGGCTTGATGGTGGCAGACTCGAGGTTGTTGGCGAACAGGTGCAGCAGGTCCATAGCAGCCACCTTAGGTACCAGGGCGGCCGTGCGGGGCGGTGCCTCAGCGATAAGAATATCAGACAGGAAGTTGAATAGTGTGTGCAGAGTAACCTTTGTTTGCGGCTTCTCAGGCTCATCGACTCCACCCCATTCCTCCTCCTCTTCTTCTTCCTCTTCCGAAGCATCCGGTTCTTCATTGCTAGCGTCTGGAGTCTCGTCAGACTTTGCAGGCTTAGGGTCGAGGAACTTAGCCAATCTGACTATAGTAAGAACAACCTCGGAAGCCAGGGCTTCGTCAATGGGGGTCGACTGGTGCTTCATAGACATCGCATCGTCCCCGGATGTTAAACCTTCTGCCTTCTTGGCCATGCGCTTCTTCCATCTTGAGATCGTGCCAGGGTCCAACAGCCCAACAGCCAGTACAGTGAGAGCTTCGACAGTGCTCTTGTCAAGCTGCAACCCATAAGACCCAACCAAAGCATCCTTCCTCGTGGCTGAGCTGTCCTGGTTATAGAAATCATCCAGATACAAATTCAGAAGCTTGATACTCGAGAGTTTCAGGGTAGGGTGTTCAGATGTCAGTGGTTTGGCAATTGCATGCCAAAGTTCCTCGTGCGAGAAAACCTGGCTAGGGAAACTCTGCATCAGGACCGGGACGTTCTGCACGACAGTATTGACAAGCTCCCAGTCCGACTCACTGGAGAAGTCGTCTAAAACCTCAATCATACTCTTGATCACCAGCATTAGATCGCTCTCGTCCCTTGAGGTGGGTTCCTTGGCGTCGAAGTAAAGACAGAAACTCTGTATAGCTAAGCCGAATACCGAGAGCTTCTTCTGGTCTCCCTCCTGTTCAAGCCACCCGCGAGGGAGCGCAAGGAACTTGGATGTTCGCTCTTTATCAGCTTTGCGGAAGATCTCCTTGATCAGTTCGCCTGCTGCGAGGCGGCATTTCTCACTGTCATCGTTGGCGAGTCTCAAGACGAGAGGGATGAAACAGTTCGTTGCAACCTCCTGCACGAAATCGTCGGCAGACTTCTTGAGTAGCAGATGGATGATTTCCATGACGGATAGACGTCCGCCTTCGCGCTCATACTCCAAGTTGGCAACAATAAATTTGAGTTGCTTAGCCCATCGGTTCTTCTTCTGCGGGTAGTCGCGCAAGAACTGGAAGAATGCACCTCGAGCCAGATCACGGGTGTCTTTGTCATCGTTGGTGATCATGACGCCGCCAACGTAGTCCATGGTATCGTAGACTGACGCGGACTCGATCTTGCGGTCCAAGACGGAACGCAGGAAATTGAAGGTGACGTGTCGATATAGCGGTTCAGTCAGGTCGTCCTTGAGCTTGCCGAGGAGCATGTCGATCCCAGCATCATTGATCTTAGCGTCCCTCCGATCCCTCAAGATAACGGAGATGAGTTTCAGCGCAGCCTGGGCGAGATCAGACGTCGTGGAAGTGGACATGCCCATACTCTTCACAGCATCCTTGGTGGCGATCTTGTAGAGCTTGGTCATCTCATCCGTTTTGAAAGGGACCTTCACAATGACTTGAAGAAGCTTGTACGCCGCGATCTTCACCTCTTCTTCTCCCTCAACCACAGCATCGCCGATGATTGGTATAAAGCCAGAAATATTGCTAGCGTTTCGAAGAGAATCGTGCTTCCTGAAAACAGATCGCAGAACATCCAGTGAGAATCGAATAAGCTTGTACGTGTGCTTGCTAGTCCCACCGCGCTCGCCGCTCTTCTTGGCGCCTTTTTGAACCAGGTATCTTCGAAGCTTGTAGTCCAACTTGACCTCGGCCTTAGGTTTTCGGCTGTTGTAAACGCCTTGAACAACCTCGTAACAAAAGACGAGTGTTTCTCGGCTTTCTGCTGCCGCATTGCTGAGCAGTCCATTGGCGATCCGGGTCAACAAATCGTCAATCTTGCGAACCATCTTCAAGTCGAGCTTCTCAAGGAGGAGAGCTTGCAGAGGTCGGATAAGTTCAACCAAATGGTCAACAGAGGCAGTCCTTGCAATAAGCTCCATCGAATCCTGACTCTTGCTGCTTTTAACCTCCTTTGTCTTGCTTGTATACTCCTCTGCATCCTTCTCTTGTCCTGTGATACCGAAAATATCGTCCATGATGATAGTGACAATCTTATCCAAGCAGTAATCTAGATCACCTGGTTGGAATTGTGGGATTACATGGACAAGAATGGTGTGCATGGTATACGAGAGAACATGCAATTGGTAGCCTTTAGTTAAGGCACCTCGCAGCTCATCCAAAATAAAGCCGAAGCAAGGAGCTCCCAGAAGTAAGGCCATCTTAGCCAGCGTGTCTCGAGCCATCTCACGAGCATCCCAGGCTTTGCTTCGCAGAATTTGAGAGATATCCGATAAGACGCCGGGGAGCTTCTGCTCAAGGATTTCTGTTGGGAGCAGCTTGAGCAATTTCACAATGATAATACCCACAGGTACTCGAGAGCTGACCATGGTTTCATCCTTTTCGCGGATGAAATCCAAAAGAGATGGTAGAATATTCGACGCTATGTCCTCGTTGAACTTCTCTGGGGCGGGCATCGTCAGGGCTAGCCTGTGCTTCTTCACCTGTTGGCCTTCCGTCGAGCCACCATCAACATCCATTGAGTCGGAACTACGCTCGGAAGCTGCAGTGGCAAGACTGTCGACGATCTTGCCCAAAAGGCGAACGAGCTGCTTCTGTGAGTCTGGCTTGGACTCAATATAGCCGCTGTATCGCTTTAAAATGGCGCGGAATTGCGGCCATTCTAGCGAGATTGCCAAGTCAGATATTGTGGTGGTTGCTTGGGCGCCAACTCCATGATCGTCAGTTCCATCCTCCCGATCGAAGATGAAGTGTTCAAGTAGCGGGACAAAGAAATGCGCAAGATTGCGGCTGCCCAGCTCAGAGTGGAAGTTGACCTTTGATAACAGCTGTAGAGCTCGCATCTGTCTCGAGGTTGCTGGGCTAAGAATATGACTAAAGAAACTAGGATCTGAGTCCTGCTCGTCGGGAGGAGGATCTAAGCCAACAAGATCGCTGACGGGTGTCCAAGAAGGTAAGTGCGATACAAAGTAACCCAAGACGCGGGTGACCTCGCGTCTCACTGTCTCCGAGGATTCTCGAGATCCAGAGTAGATGGCCGGCAGAACAACATCGCTGAGCATATTGTCGTAAATGGCCCTTTCGCTACCAGTAGACACCTTGACTGCATCCGTAAATCGGCAGAGAGCGTCGGCAGAGTTCATGGACAGGATACCGTACTCTTCATCATGCTTGATGTAGAAAAGCAGGTTGTGAAGCAGAGGTTGCCATTGTCGGGGAGTGAATGCGGGCTGTCGTGGTTTGGAGAGGTTGTTGAACGCAGCGAGCCTGGTGTTGTAATCCGGTTCATCAATTCTTCCCTCCTTGAAGGCATTGAGGTCAGAGCATAGAGCAGCTACTTCAACGATCGTGGCATCCTCTTCGGCGAAAACGGCCAGAACCTTGGAGAGTGATAGTCGGTTAGGTCTGTCCTTGAAGAAACCATACAGAGATGAGACCGTAGTATAGATACGCTGTCGGAGTTCCGTATTTGACCGAAGACCCTCGAGTTGAAGGAATGTTTGAAGGATGGTGAGAATGCTTCCTTTCACCTTCGGGTTTACTCGGCGGGAAGGCTGGTTGAGGAGGAACACCGAAATCTCGATAAGTCCTGGGGCATGTTTTGAATGTTGGACAATCGGAGAGAGATCGACAATGGTATCAATACAGGCGACCAACAAGTCTTTCCCGATTTGGATCTCGGCATCATTGTCAAGGTCCTTGTCCGTAGCCTGGTTTGTTCTCAGGACCCCCCCTATCTTGCCCAAGATGAGCTCCAGGTTGCGATCGATCAAGTCCTCCTTGATAATCTCATTGAACTCAGAGTCTGCCGCGGGGGCCTGTGAAAGCTTGACGAGATTCCGTACTATGCTCAATGTGAACACTCGCACTTCATCCTTCGCTTTCTTGTTGGCCAAGCATTCCATGAGTTTGGGGATAATTCGTTCGTCGACGCCCAGAAATAAGGCATTTCTTGGCATCATTGACAGGGTCGACAAAAAGTGGAAAGTGCCAGAGATTCCCTGGGTGTTCTCAACGGCGAAATTGTCGAGTCGGGGGCTAACAACCTCCTTGATGAGGATGTCTTTGTAGGGGTCCCAGTTGAAAGCCGGTGCGTTGCGCAAGAGTGAGATAACACATTTTAATGAGATAGTGCGTACGTCACGAACAAGAGACGTATCGTTGTCCGACTCTTCATCGTCAACTTCCTCGGTCGTTTCCTCTTCCTCCCCCTCCTCCTCTGCCTGATGATCTGGCTGATCGTCTCCGACTTTCTCGGCAGTGTGTCCCAGTTTCCGACAAGCAGTTACGAGGCAGTAAAGAACGGCGTTCAGAAGGGTGTCCGTGTACTTCTCAACACTAACGCCAAGTTCGTTGATGATAATAGTTGCCATATTCAGGAAACCAACCTGCTTGCGCGCAGTTACCTGCTTGTACGCACTTGTGGGGTCCTGACTGAGAATGTCCTCGCGTAGACCAGCGCTATCGAGAACCACCTTTCCGCGAAGGTCCCCAAGAGCAATCTGAAGAAAGTCGCCGATATCTTCGACAGAAAGATTTCTCAGCACCGCGAGCCGTGTTGCCTGCAAACCGCCCCGGCCGCTCGCGACACCCTTCTTGGATATGGTCCTACCGTACAAGAGCCTAAGCAGGACAGGCATAACCTCATCGCGGTGCTCAGGCTGCACCTGATTGTCACCTTGGAACAGCACTGTAAGCTCATTCTTGAATCTTGCTTCGTCCAGAAGATATTCCAGGTTTTCTTGGTAAGGCTTGACGCCTTCTTGCTTCCAGGCGAGAATAGCTTTGAGTGCATATTTTTGGATATCAATATCGCCGTTAGCAAGCAGATGGAGAAGCGCCTCGTATACTTTCTGTTGTTGTGCGAGCACCCTGGGGTTGATGAACTGCGAAAAGACGGCAAGTAGAGCTTTCCGGTCAACCAAGGACCATGAACTCCAAGTACTTTGATCAGCATCTGCCTCCAGAGACTCTCGGTCCTCTTCGCTCGAGCTCCATGACAGGAAAATCGGTACAATGATCTTTGACCGCTTTTCGATTAAAGATGGTACGGCTGACATGACTTTGAGTGCTTGCGAGCGTGAGTTCTTCGGCACAATCGGCACAAGTTGCTGGTTTTCCTCAACCATCTGCACGGACTGTTGGTTTTCCTCAAAGATCTCGAGTAGTATGTCTGCTGGATTTATTATAACTCGATCTTGAGTTTTGGCGTTTTGTAACAGTCGCTCGAGGTTGAGACACTCAAAGTCAGTCAGCCCCTTTTTGAAAGGACGGGCAGCTTCACCCTTGCCAGCATCACCAGCAAGTTCGTCCTGAAGGACCGATCTTCCCTTCACCCATCGGAATGCGCGGTCGCAAATCGCTTCCTCGCCATCGGTTGTTTGGCTGACTTGCTTCAGTGCTTCAAGAACTGACTCCCAAACTGGAGATACCTTCACTGTCATCATACCGAACAGGAACGATGGGATAGCCTGACGTAGCCAGGATCCCTGATCCAGTCTAGAATAGATCGAGCCCAGTTTGCGGAGATGTACCGAGATTGTGCGAATATTTTCAAGGTCTAGCGGCATTTGTTGAACTTGAAGCATGTTCGCGAGGGCATCCAATTGATCAGGGGCAATATCGAGTTTGACCAACAATCTTAAAGAAGCGGTACGTAAAGGAGGCGAGTCCAGAGAAAGATTGCTGACAAGACTTCTCAGCAGGGGATCATCTTCTTTCTCGGGGCTAGCACTCCCGCCGCTTTGGGAATCCTGTCCATCGGTATCTTGTACTTGATCTTCGTACGTATGCATAGCTTCCAGGAATCCAGCGAGAGTGCAGTATCGAGGCGCAGCAGCTCGGAGGAGGGGACGCAAAGACTTTTCGTACGGCGCGGCTACCGCTTTACTCATGCGCAGATATGCGTGGAAGCCTTGGCTAACAATGAATCGAGCTTCGTCGGTAGGAGGGGATTGTGATGGTCGCAAAGCAAGCTTCAGCTTCCTCAACAACACTTCACGGATTGGGCCGATGGTTGACGGATGTATGGTACAGCACTCGAGCAACTGTAATAACGCCGAATACTTTGGCAGACACTTGTCACGCCATGTCTTGGGATCCTTGTCGTAGGCACTGGAGGCCCCTTCTTCAGGGAAGGTAGAAATCTCCAGCCGTTCGAATTTCCTCACGATGTGTGATTGCCATGACTGCGGTAGAGTGAAGGTTTCTGGTTCCCGAGTAGACGGCAATGCCCTCTGGTTCACCATACGGGGAATCAAAACGCAGAGCATGTCCTCGTTGGAATCTTCTGACCAGTGAGATACAACGAATCTATTGAATGTGGTTAGTTTTTGTCTACCAGATGTGATGAACACTACTCACTTTTGAAACTCTTTCAGGAAAAGACTCCGGAAACGCGACGCATCGAGGTCTGACAGGTAAGAGCAAAATGGAATGAACCATTTCATGAGAGGTTCCCTTGTCAGTATCTTCACAATGTGAGCCATATGAGGGATGATGGCGTCCATGGTAGAGCCATTCCAGATCATAGCCGTGTTCACCAAGATGTGACGCCAGATCGCGATGGGGTCAGTATGATCCAGCAAAGAGGGCTCAGTGCAGAGGGCCTGGAGTGACTTTTGCAGGCAGTCCAACAATGCGCCCCAATTGTTGATCCTGTTGCCTCTCCGGACACCAGCCACAGTTCCTAGAACTCTAATATATAGAATATTATGCAAGGGGCCTTTGTTGTCGGCTTCATCTTTGGTTTTCTGCTCGTAAATACCATCGGCGATCAAGCTGAAGCTGTCGGAGGTTGTATGATGAATGATACTGACAGTAATTCCACAAACTAGACCTGCCCAAGTAGGCATCAAGTCATCCGTGGATGCCAAGTCCTCTGTGGGTACTGAAGCAAGGAGCGTCTGGAATGTAGTTGGCCCTGTCGTATGGACATTGTTTCCCTGGCCTTTAATAGCCTCGGCAAACATAGTCATCAGACCGTGATAGAAAAGGCCGTATTGTCGATCTCCTCTAATGGAGGCCAGGTCTTTCCGCGCGTGTTCTATAATGATTGGGAGCGACTTGTCGCGATGCGACGGGGAAGCAGCCTTCTTAATCAGAAAGCTCATAGCCTCGGCGGCAAACCGGGCAATATGAGGAGGATTACGGGCCTTTCCTAATAGTGGCGCGATGACATCGAACGTCGGGCGGAGGTCGGCTACTATCAGCCTTGACAAATATTTGAACAAGAAAGCCAGGGAGGCAAAGGTCCATTCGATTACGTCCGCGTCTTGGCGGCTACCAGCAATGTTGGCTATGAGGACGAGGGCTCTTGCGTAATGCTTCTCGAATCGGGTGCCCAGGTCGTGGGCGAAAGCAGTCAGCAAGTCGAGCAGTGACTCGAGAGACTCCTTTTCTTGGAGGGATATGTATTTTTCTAACAAGTCCATGATCTTGTCCTCGTAGTGCAAGATCTGGGGAAGACTTTCGCAAAACAGGCGTACTTCCCTCCTGAAAGAGGTGAAGCCTTTGGATATATCCAGGTCGGCCCATTTCTCCAGGCCATTTCGGAAATAGGAAGTGGTGACGTCTAGGTCTTCGGCGTCGAGATCGTGGCGGCGAACTTTGCGAAGAGGGTCGAGGGAGTGAAGTTTGGCGATTTTCGTAGTGAAGGACTCCCACCGGTGGTTCTTCTGGTGAAGAGTGCCATACTTGCCCTTTCGGGACTTGATTATACGTCCCGACAGCGTTGGGGCCATCGCTGCGAGTTGAGAGACACACCGGAGAAGTCGGTCGGTGGTGGTCGAGATAAGATCTCTTGTCGTTGTTGTTATAAAAAGTGAAAGTCGGGATTCCCCACCAAGCAATCGTCGCGAGCGCCTACAACTACAAGTCCAAATCCAGTCTCTATCCGACGCATAGAGAAGTTGGAACTTTTTTTTGACAGCCCCATTATCGATAAGCTTATCTGACGTTCAATGCTGGACTTAAGCAGCTACGACCCCACATTCCTGTGTGCTAACCTACAGTAGGTTACTCAGGTACTTAGGTACTCAGTGGGCCCAGAAGCTGCAAGCCCAAGCCTCCAAGCAGCTCTCATAATAAACTTCAATGCTCAGGTTCAGTTGATTGGCGAATTGAATAACACCACCAACCAGCTGCGAGTTCAGGTCTCGTGAGCTTCCTCAAAACAATTACAGCCGAGTCGGGTCCTGACCACCACCTTTCCCCGGCTTTACCTCCCTTTTTCTGGGGAAACAAGCGCCGACATTGTCACCATGGCGTGCAAAGTGTAAGCGCTCACCTCCAATTCCCCCATTGATATCACTTTTCCAGGTGATGCTGACTAGCAAAAAGCATTGTTCTTGGCAGCCTTGAAGGCAAGCTTGAGACGGCCTTCAAGAAGCTTGCGACGCTTCACTCCAAGAACAATTTCGCTTTCTCCATCATCGCCGGAAACCTCTTCAGCGCCGAGCAGGATGAGGACTTAATTACGCGACTGCTCGAAGGCAAGATCGAGGTTCCTCTTACCACCTACTTCACTGTTGGCACCCATGCGCTGCCTCCCCAGATCGTCGAGCGCATTGAAAAGAACGAGGAGGTGAGTTGTGTTCTTTCCTTCTTCTTAACCACATGCCATTTCCAGAGTATTAACGCGTAACTCACACTTTTGCGACACCTAGATATGCGAGAACCTTCATTTCCTCGGCAAGCGCAGCACCATCACAACCTCCGACGGCATCCGCATCGTTACACTGGGTGGCATTCTCGACAGAGAGATCTTGGGCGGCTCGTCTAAGGAACAGCATCTCCCGTTTCACACTGCCGGTGATGCTACTGCCCTCCGCGGCGCGAACAAGACCGACATCCTGTTGACCTCAACATGGTCTTCGAACGTCTGGGCCGGCTCCAAGGTCGCGTTAGACCCTGCGAACAAGAATGCGGTTGCCAGCTCCCCTGAAGTCGCCGAGCTGTGCACTGCTCTCAAACCACGGTACCACCTGACGTTCTCTCCCGGCGATTTCTTCTACGAGCGCGAGCCCTTCTTCTATCCTGCAACCGATGGACAAGGCGACGTCAAGCAGGTTACTCGCTTCATATCCATGGCACCCTTCGGCAACGCTGCAAAGCAGAAGACCCTGTATGCATTCAACCTGCAGGCTGGCGAAATCCCGGACACTCTTCCTCCGGGAACCACTGTGTCTCCCTTCAACCCCCCCGGGGGCACCAAACGAGCGGCAGCAGGTGCCGATGGTTATACTGGTCGCTTTGCCCAGGACCACCATGACGGCCCTAAGCGCCGCAGACGCCACCGTTCGCCTCCCCCGGACTCCAGCCGATGCTTCTTCTGCCTTAGTAACGAGAATTTGGCTACGCACATGGTCTGCTCTATTGGCGAGGAAGCATACATCACCACGGCCAAGGGACCCTTGCCACCTTCGGACCATTTCGCGGACCAGGGCTTGACTTTCCCGGGTCACCAGATCATCATCCCTCTTCCCCATGAGCCTACCATACGAGCCATGCACGACAAAGGCCCCGAAACCTTCGCTGAGATGACGCGGCTTCGTGAAGCCCTTCAAGCTATGATCGCGACGCAGTCCAACTTTAGTTTAGGTGTCGTCACCTGGGAGATTAGCCGTGCCCGGAACATCCATCACCATTGGCAACTGATGCCTGTTCCCGCCAACTTGATTCGCGAGGGCCTGATCGAGCTCGGTTTCAAGGCTCAGGCCGAGGACTCCAAGCATCCCGCCTTCGAGGAGAAGGACGTTGGATCGGGTGCTGACGAGAGTGGCGACTTCCTCCGGCTGTGGCTGTGGTCCGATGATAGAGACACGGGCATTGTGGGCAAGCAGCTGGTCATGCCCATCGACGACACGTTCCGCTTCGATCTCCAGCTCCCACGCAAGGTTCTCGCCAAGTTCCTGAACCTGGAACATAGATTCCGCTGGCAGGACGTGGAGCAGTCGGTCGCTGAAGAGACCGAGGATGCGACGCAGTTCAAGGCCGCGTTCAAGAAGTGGGATTTCACTGCTTGATCAGGCGCTTCTTTCTCTTTATGGCGGGAAAATTTTAACGATGATACCCTTCATTATTTGCATGAATTGCATGACGACGGCGTTGGCAGATGCGTTGATTTTATCGATCTCCCTATATTTATCAGGAGACAGGCCCTTTTTTTTACTGGGGACAGTTTATTGATTTTGACACTCTCGGGCTTCGTGGGTAGAGAGTGCCAATCTCACCAATTATATGGTGCTAGATTCCTATTGATTTGCGAATCATATACAGGACCGGCGGCATCAATTTCACTGTATCATATGTACTTACCAATTAGTTACCAGCTACATAGATGAGCAAATTATTTATTTGCATGCCAACAAAGAGAAACGTGGCGAATGAGTGCCCGCCGGGTGTGACTGATTATTTGAGAAATAGGGAAAGATCAACCTTCTATAACACAATATTAACCTTAGCCTAGTTCCTTCTTCGGCGCCGTCAGATCAGTCGGCGATAAGTCTGATTGTTGTACCACTGCCGCGGCCGTCCCTACGCTCCTGGAGGAAATCAGTGTCGTAGCGATGGAGGTCCAGTCGCGCTCGAGGCTTTCGGCCTCGTCCCTGAACAGCTTCCGAAGCCTCCGCTGGTGCCACCACGCCAGCGCGCACACGACGCCCAGGAAAATGACCGCCACGGTGCCCGTCACTGTCCACCACTCCTGGGCCGCTCGGATGCTGTCCTTGGTGTTGGTGCTCAGCACGACGATGGCGTCGGGGTCTGTAGGGCGTAGCCATTGTGACGCGGCGATCTACTCACATTTCGATATTTGTATCAGCAGGTACGAGTACAAGAATATGTAGGGTCTCCGATGGGTGATACTGGGGAGGGAGGGGTACGAGAGGATCTTGCAATCATGTAGTTGCAAAATAAGGGTTCAGTCACGAACATAAGTAATAGTGAAAATCAGGGGCAGTCCAAGACAAACAACAAAAAAAGGACAAAGGGGCTAGGTAGTACTTACCCTGCAAGCACAAGCCCGATAAGGTCCCAACAGCTGCATCAACGTGCCGCCGACGGCCGCAAACACGCCCACGAACCCGACGAGGGCCTGGCTCCACCAGTTGAGAGCCTTCTCGCGCGACGGGGTCTCGCTCCAGCGCGCGCCGTACCGGACCTTGAGTCGGGCCTCCCAAACCCAGAGCGCGACGGCGCACATCTGCGACGACGCATACAACACGTACGTGATGCTCCGGCACGAGAGCACTTTGCGGGGCGTGTTGTACGACGTCAGGAACGCCAGGGCCGAGGGGACCAGCAACAGGAACGCGGTGCCCCAGAACATGTTCCAAAGGTCGCCGAAACGAAGTCGGAGACCGGCGCGGAGCTCGTCGGGCGTGATCAACCTCGGAGGTGGTGGCGGCGAGGGCACACTGTTACTGACGCTGACGCCTTCGCCTCCTGTGACATGATTGTCGTCTGTTGATGTTGCTGGTGGTGTCACTGCAGCAGCCGTATGCTCTTTGGTATACTCCTTGATGGCTTCGTGGACCCAGCGTCTCTTGTTGAGTCCGCGGTTCCAGAGTGTCACCGTCTGAAAGCGGCCTTCATATGTATGCTCGATGAGCTCATAGCCATTCAGTTTGCGCATGATGTGTCGCACGAAGGCATGTTTCTTGAGCCTGGTCTTGATGTCGCCCCAGAAGCCAGGGGCCGTCCTGACCGGGACGGCGTGGGAGCCACCGCCGTCGTAGACAATACCCTGCAAGACACTGGAGCTGTTGGATGCGAGCATGGCGCAGGACACGGTTGCGAGATAAGGTATCGTCATCCACCCTGTTTCAGGATCAGCATCATGGATAATGTCATATGCAGGATTCCATGTGCACAACAACCGAGGAAACTTACACATGCCGAAAGCCAGAGCATGGGAACTGTCGTTATCACCTAGGCTGTTCTGAATGTCGATAACCGTATATATGAATCCCCCCACGAAGAAAAGGACCGGGGCGCCGATAGTACTTCCGAAGCTTAAGAGGAGTGTTAGAGTTTTTATATCACCGCTTCTTACGCGTAACCCCATTTCCATGTTTTCATTTTACACTCACCTCGCTTGCGAGTTCAGGAGAGCCTTCAGCTTCGTAGGCAACGAGACGACCCCGACCTGAAGCCCGCCTCTCTCACGCAATTCTTCGTACTCGTCAATCATGACCATGATCCTATCCCAAGTATCATCCACAAGCTGCTGCTGTTGTGGTGGTGGCCCCGTTGTTTCCGCGTCCATACTCTCCATCACTCCGACAATGTTGTCGTTGAGTTCCGTGCCACTCGCGGCGGAAGCATAGCTCCCGCGTCTCCTCTCCACGAAGTCCGTTGTCGAGATGCGGACATTTCCTACCACAACCGCAAGCAACAACTGCGCACGCACCTTGGCCGGCACGACTGGCTTGTCGATCCCGTCCTTGCTGCGGCTACTAGGCGGCATCAGGAACTCGAGGACCTTGCGGTCGAGCACGAACTCGCACATGGCGCTCATAAGCATGGGCCCCGCGAACGCAAAGCAGATCGACAGCCAGACGGTGGTGTCAAGGGTCATGAGCAGCATGGCGCCCAGCAAGCGGATCCAGTAGGTCACGAAGCCCAGGAGCTCGTGGGGGCGGGCGCGGAACACGATGTCCGGGACGGCCAGCTTGCGGGCGCGGGGGACATTGAGACAGAACGCGAGGCTGGGCAGGATGAACTGGACCAAGGGGCCGATCCACTGGGACAGCTTACTGACATGCGAAATCTCCCACCCGGGACACTGCGACGTGCACCACGTGTAGGGGACCTGGACGATGGGCGCCCCCTCGGCATCGCCGTTCCATTCCGCGCCGCAAGGGAACTGGTCGTTGTCGATGGCGACCCGGAGCGAGGCCGGTGTCGTGTCGGGCAGAAAGAAGGAGCTATTCGTGAAGGACAGGTTGTTGTTGCTGATTGTCAGAGATTCACTCACAGCCCGCAGGCAGCAGTGCGTAAAGTTCTGACCGCCGAGTTGGACGTCACCCGAATTTGGGGGGAAGAACGGAAGATTGGCGAGTTGTGGGATTAGATCCCCTACGCTGAGAGAGGCCATGATTTCGCAATGTGATACTTTGGGAGTGCCCGTTTTCTTTTCATCTCTGGTCGAGTATCTATCAAGTATAAAATGATAAGCTGGAGCCTCAGGTGGTTCTGGTCATGGTCATCTTATCTGATTCACACCCTCTCATATAAGTGTTGCTCGGGACATCGCCGATCTTGTGTATCGTAAGAAGAAAACACCATCACCTGCATGTCTTACCTATGCCAATGTCCCTATAGGATGGGACCTGGTTCGCGTCGGACGGTCTATCTACCGAATGCCATAATTGGATTGGAACCACCCTCTTCAAGCCACACATTGGCTAGATAATGCCGTATCACAAAGTAGTCTCCGATATAGGGTTTATTGAAGATGGAAGAATCGGATGAAGCACAGATCGGCGATTTTCCTTCTGTCGTACAGATCTACTACCTACATTGTCACTTGACAACGCCACGATTGCGCACTTATTTTTGCACGGGATCTGTTGCTGATGGACGTCCTGACAATATTTCTCTAGGAAAGAAAACAGCGACTTGCGGTTAGCAATATCGGACTGTCAATGCGGAGGAGCTGTTATTAACCGTGCGCAGTTACCTTGGAGACGTAAGTCAACATAACCGACATCAAATGATCTGACCTCCATGTACATGCGATCCCATCGACTTCCTGGCCAAAAACTGTCATGGGTCAACTTTTGGATATTGGTAGAGATACCTTGGTACCTTTGGTCGTCATCAACCACAGATATGAGATGTATGGGTCCGTCCCTGTCGGGGCCCCATACTTACCCGGGACCCACCAACACGGGACGCAATCCGGACCCCGCTCGGCCCCATATGCTGGAAATCAGTACCCCTTTTTTGCTGGGGAAAATGACAACTAACTTCTCTAAACCAACAACGTTGCCTGTTCAACAGTAAATGGCTTGTCCAGAGAATTAAAATTATATTGCCGTAAGCGTCGCTTACCTTGGCTTGATTTGGTGCGGTAATCAAAAGAATGAAGTCTTCACCAAAACCAAAAGGGGGATCACTACGGCAACACAACTCATGGTATACCAGATAGGAGACATCACTAACAGCGGATGTCATCACAAGATCAAGATAATGCATGGTTTCTCGTGAACATATTGTTGTAATGTTGTTTATGAATTTTTTTGTTCAATTTCTGAAGCCTGCACGATTCCTTTGGAAAGATTCCCAGTTGGCCCAGATACGAAGTCTGCCTTTCGGTAAGACCTCCATAATCTGAAACCAGAAAAGTGCGCAATGCATAAGCAGCAGATCCATCCACCCCGACCATGTATGAGTTTGCAGTAGGAACTATTGTACAACCGTGGCGGCAGAGTAATCAACCAAATGACCCCTGTGCCAGTATCAAAAGTTTGTAGGAAACTCCTCCAAAAGCCTCTGCCATTCCCTGAAACAAAGGCGGGAAGGCAAGCTCGGGGATTTCACCCACCCCAATCTCCATCTGCAGTCTACCGGTCGTTTCAAGTATTCTGGGTCTGCAATATACCATGCAGAGATGTCTCCCGAACCGTCTTTGTCTCTATGTTTGCAATATCGTCGTTGATACTGCACCAAGTAGCAAACAGAATCCGATGAGGACGTAAGGTCGGTTTTTGTTGAGTTAGGCAATGGATGCCAGATACAAGGAAAAATCATATTTTGGGGTTCGGAAAAAGTCGGGTCCGAGTGTGTTTGTTCGTACGTAGAATCTTCATCGAGGCCAGTATGGCGGTGGCGTCGGGATCGTAAATAGTCGTCATACTGCCACGCTCCACAAAGGGGAGGTGGCAGTGCGGATCTCTCGAGCTGAGAGTAGTTGTAATTGTATGTGTGGTATCCTTTGCAGACAGGTCGCAACGCGTGAATGACGTGATCCCTCAAAGGAGAATCGAAAAGACGGAAAAGAAAAGGTGCCAGTCGTCGGCATGCTTATAAACACAATAATAAAGAAATAGTGACCAAAGACGCCGATGAGCTGAAATCAGATGCCGGATCCAACAAAAGCTCAAAGCAATGCCGGTAACCGGGATGCTATGCCAATGCATCCGTCTAATGCCGAATTGAAAGGGTATAATGAAGAGAGAGAGAAAAGGAAACTTGCAGAACGTGCAAGGGCAATAATGATGCATGCCTTCATAGATGCAAATTGGCATGCGGCAGATTTTATGTGAAGGTGCGGATGTGAAAAGGATGAACGACCAAACTCCAGGCTCAAGACGCCAACAGCAAGGCTGTTATTAGAGGGGTCCAAAGTGGTTTTGGATATTATCATCAGTAGGATGCCATACGGCGGGTTGTGGTTCGGTCAGAACCAAGGATGGGTGAGGCGCCAAGCATGCTGCTGGGTGAGTCATGGCACCTGCCAGGGGCAGTGGGCGAGTCTTCCACCATGGAGTCACGGGCGCCAAAGGCAAATGTCTTAGCCCGGCCGAGGCCTTTGCGCTTCTGCTGGAGCTTGCCCATTTCGCGCTCACATGTCATCACATGCTCCGAATCATTCATCTCCACGTATGATTGGGGATAGCAGCGAGAAGGGTGTTCTATAAAGAACTCGCTGTAGCCACCATCCAGAAGGTAGACCTCAGGATAAGTCAAGTGAGGATAATGCTCAGCATTGGCGGTTCGGTCTTCGGAACGGATGTGGCGGGCCATCAGAGGAGCACGGTGTGCCGAGTACTCGCAATGGAAGATGAGCAGTACTTTACCCTCCATGGGCTGTTCGAAGAGGTGGCGCGCCAGCAACTCCTTGTCGTTATAGTTGATAGCGCCATCAATGTGACCACCCTCGTACTCGTACTCGAAGCGACAGTCAATGACCATCCGCTGGGTGTACTCATGGCTGTATTTCCCATCCATAACATCGAGGAATGTTTCCCGGGAGATACGAGGTATCGTGTCGTTCTCGCCTTCCGGGAAGAAGTGAGGGAGGGCGGGATCTTGAACATCCTCAATATCCATGACCGACTGCAACGAGCTCGCGGGTACTGGGTCTTCATTCTTTGGCTTGACAACATCGGCAGGGTTCTCGAACATGCTCAGTGACCGGCGGTATTGGCGAGGTCGTCGGTTAAAGGGGTTTGACGGCCGGCGGTTATGGCTGCTAATGGGGGAACCATTACGAATGCCTGTAAGACTAGCAAACTGGGGCTTGGGACGGATGGAACTTGGCTCATTAGCGGTAGGGCTGTTGGCGGTTTGGGGCCGACGCAGTTGAGGAGGCGAGTCTTGGAAGCATTCTCCCAAAGAAAGACCGGAAGGCACACGACTAGGGGATCCGAACTTGAAGGTGTTCATTTGACCGTCGGGGTGTAAGCGGCCAGTGACACCGCTAGAGGAGTGGCCCTTGGTTCTTGTCAGCGAAGGTCGTCGGAGTGCGAGCCTTTTTCTGCTGTCCGTTATTAAAGGCTTCGGGGGGTCCAGGTAGGTCATGGACGGTGGGCGAGAGAGAGCGATCGGCGACTCCATCATCATTGAATCGTCATCGTCAGGCAGCTCTCCAGGCGTAGGAGAAGTGACCTCTATAGACGTATTAGAGTATAGGCACTTGTGGGGGAGCGGTGATATATCCATCTCCATCATGTCGCCCACACTCATGGGGACAGGAGACGACGATGCCGGCAGAGGCGGCGTAGTTATGTATTCCCTGTTCTCCATGCCGCCCATCATGTTGGACGTGAACAGGGCGCGGCGAGGCGTCGGGAAGCGAGGGCTCGCCTCAGCATCTATCCTGAAGTTCTGGGACAGATCGGCGGCCAAGCTGGCGGTCGGGGATGAGCCACGAGCAGAGCCGATGCTGAAGTAGTCGGGTTTAGACCGTTGGAGGTGGTCCCTTATATTAAGGGTCCCAGACCCGAAGGGGTTCGAATTACTATAGTGAGAGTGGTGAGACCGGTACATGTCATGAGACTGGCCCCATATCGGAGGAGGCGCTGGGTGCATAGCAGCCAGCGGTGAAGAGGCGTCCATAGTTGCGGTAGTCGAGCGGGAGCCGTGGAGCTATTACTAGTGAATGCCGGAAGCCAAATGCGAATTTCAAATGAGGATGTACGGTGGTAACTATACTCCTCGAAATTGCCTATTCAGGAAAGCAGCTGGCCAGTCAAAAGAGTGGAAGATGTCGCCACAATTAATGAATGCTTTCACTCGCGGAAGTCTGTATACGAAAGACGGATCGAAGGATGAGGTAGTTGGCGTGAAGCTGAGATTTCTGCTTGGTGGCATGAATCTGAGTACCAAATATCGATCTATATCTCTTCCTGTTGCTTGTAACTGTAACTGGTGTTCCAAGGTGCAGAGGCTGAGCTAACAGGTCCGCAGTGAGGGTGGGCGAGTTGGGATGACTTCGACTATCGGTGGGGGGAGGGGACGAAGAGGTGTCGGGGTTTTCGAAGCGCAACAAGCTGTCACGATGGCATTGGCCGGCGAAAAGGGTGGTGTAAATGGTTGTATATGGAGGAATTGTATTTGGTCGGGCGGGCGGGCAGGAACTTGAAGACCGAATTGGATGTCCAGTTCGTCGTTGTCCGAGACGCCTGTAAAAGCTGGTTGGTGGGATTGCTGGTCGGGGATACAAACAGCTGCCAGGCAACGGGGGAGGGCCGTGTTGAATTAGGAGCTGTCGGTACTGTGTCGGTATAAGTAAGACTTCCCACAGAATTTTTGTTGAAGACCGAAACAGCAGCCGTCGGGGTCGGTTTGTAAGTAAAGACGTTGTAGGTGTAGAAAGAGCCAATGCAATGCAATGCAAGGACCAGGAAGATAAATGCGAATCACCGCCTTTCCTAAGACCAGAAGCACGATGGAAGAGTCTATGGGCTTTTTTGCCTGCGTGTAGATGGGCAACACGGGCAAGTCCAGATCTTAGCGGGATTGGATCACGCGTAGCACGTTCGTTCAGACAACCACGGAAGTCGATATGGCGAACTGCGGGACCAACACACACGTCCAATCAGGAACAAGACAGGGAAACCAGCACCACGATGGAGGAAGCGGCTCTCTCTTTCTCTGCTCTGTATTTTCCGATGGTTGTCGAAGATGTCTATGCCAACAGAATCGTGTCTAGTGCTTTGTCGTAGGGAAAGGCGGCACGGCAATAGGGCGAAGCTTGTCGACTTCAGGGCCGGATGAGTGAGAGAAGGGAAACTTACAAAATCGACCGTGGGCAACCGTGCCTTTTGTTGGACGGCCTGGGACAGTGGGTGGAGAGCAGAGACAGTTGCTATCCAGCACAGGAAAAACGCCTGGGACAGCGTTGTCAGGGGCAATTTGGTGTGCACTGTAGTGCTACAACCGTACGTATTTACTGAGCAGAGGGAAGCAAACGCTAGTTGCGTTTTCAACCGCTGTCACCTACAGGGGCCGGGGGCCTATCGCTGGTGGGTGGGATGAGGGAGGGGTGTGGTGGGTGGTGGGTGGTGGGCAGCACTCATCAGCAACTGTGTGTATGTCTACTCTGTACATACCTAAGCTACTACTAACCTAGGTGTGTGCAGGTACCGTCACCCATGCCATGCTGCTAGCTGCTAAGTATACTAGCCATGCCAGGGAGTCCACCAGGCTAGAAAGCATGCCATGCCATGAGAGCCATGCCATGCCATGCCCTGGTGCCCTGGTGCCCTTGCCAGCTTGCCTTGCCTTGCCTTGCCTTGCCTTGCCTTGCCTTGTCCATACTACATACATCGATACGTACATACCACTGCCCCAGCTTGTTACTGCTTGCTGCTGCTAATAGCAACATCTTCTATGTAATGGTCCATGATTGGATCCATCGAGCTAACAAAATCCGCTAAGCGCTGGTCTTGCAACCCTGTGGAGCCAGGCGTTTCCTCACTAGGTGGTAGAATGCTACTCTAGGCCAATTGCCAATTGCCCACTGTCTGGGGCTCGTCTACGTACGTACATGCCATGGCTAAAGTAGGAAACAGAGTAGGAGCTGGTTACATCATACTGATTGTGACAACCACTGCCAAAACCTGAATCGCCCATTCCAGTGTTACCGCTAACCCAGCTGCAAGCGCTCGATGCAGTAATGCAAGCCCATTGACATTGACATTGACAGTGACATTGGCACCCCGGACCCGATGCATCACACTTTTCAATATTGGGTCCGAGGTTCGCAGTAAGGTCCCGGAATCAAGGACTCCCAATACTCGGCTGACGCTGACGAATAGCGGCGCCATTGCGTCCTGTCAGTCTGCCCTTGAAACCCTGTCCGTCAAGCAGACAGGTTTCATGGTGCCAGTTCGTTTCCTAATCCGTTACCTGCCCACCCAAACCGGCCATGGAGTGCAGTGCGAATATATTGCGTGATCTAGCAACAAGAAATCTGGGTACTCGTACCGTAGATCTGGGCATCCGGTGTCTACAGCCGAACATCTCGTCTGATCACCGATGCATCATGCTGGACTTCAATGTATGTACTTCCCGCCCGGACTGACGACAATCGAGAGAAAAAAAAAAGAGCCTTAGGTAAACTGGTGAGACAGGCAGTATCCAGTTTCTCCATCTTTGAGACAATTATTCTTTCTGCCATCGCCCACACGACTTTTAGCGAGTGCCTCTGCCTTGAATTTGGGACTGCACAAGTAAATTCAGTCCGTCATGGCCATTCCCAAGGACTGCAAGCATTATATGCAGGCTTATGTTGCGATAGCGGATTCATGGAGAGCGTTGCTGGGTGAGCTCACACTAGAGATACCCTCAGCTCCAGGAAACGACCAGGCAGGCCTGCCAGCATGTTCTTTACGAGGAAAAGGAGATTTGCCGTCCCAAGTGAAGCATGACGCCGGCTTCTGCTCTATTCCATCCCTTGATAGTAGACCCGGACTGCCAAAATTGGCTCTTGAACTATTTGTGTCAAACGCGAATTCCTCCGCGATTCGTTTCGGTAGGCGGGCAATAGGCTTTTGCATAGACTCTCGCCCTTGCAGATGCATACAATACATACATACAGGCCAATACTCAGATGCTAGTGGTTGGAAAGGCTACACAGCTTACAGAAGCAGGACGGTGATCGCCAAGCACCCGCTTTGTGGGCGGCTTCCGCATTGGGAAATGCCCCAGCAGGATCGTGCAGCTTGTTCGTCTGAGAGCCTGGTCATCTGGGCTTTGCATCGGCTTACATGTACAATGAGTTCTGGTCTAACCTCTGATCTGGGGTTTGTCTTGGGCGGCTGAGTATAATGGGCTGAGGAGTCCAAGCCCAAAGCGATTCGAGCAGTTTGTTTCGAGATATATTAAATTTCAAGATGCTAGCAAGACACAAAAAGTCGGTCTGGGCAACGAATCGCACGGCGTGCTTCACTTGCTGACTTGCACCAGAAGCCAGACGCCGGCGACAGGGGCTAATAAGCCCTGGTCCAACTGCATTCCAGGCATTCTCTCAGCGCCAAATATGGCAAGCTCTCAGCTGTCAATGGCCGTTGTCAAAGTTTCCGGAGGGCGGTGTTCTCGAACACGACGAGTCCCAACTGCCATGGGAATGAACGACGCTTACCCCGAGCCCCCGCCATCATCTCGCTAGGCTAGGAATGCCGTGATGCACTTCCAACAGCTCTCATCATATCATGAGACATCGAATCCTCATGCACACGTGAATTCTTTGGACGAGCAACGATAGCTTCTTTAGGGGTCCAGCCAACAGCTAACGGGCGAGGGAAGGACCCTTCAATATTGCAAATTACACAGTCCCGTTGTCGCAGGCCTGGAACGGGCTTGGACTTAAGTCGGGGTACTATGCGGGCCTCTATTTCGCATTTGCCGCGCACCGTACCTACAGTTTGCTGATTCAGACTGGCCAAACTGCCGAACGGCTGAGTTACATATATCCCCGACCCGATGTATATACTTTTGGTCTTGTGTGATACAGTACTGTGCACCTGGGCACTCGCTACTATGTAGGCTAGGTGTCGAATGATTGACCAGCTCTGTGGGTAGGAACCAATCCTACCAAAAAGAGCTTTTCTGCATGCCTGAAACTCGCTTCTTCGTTCGAAAGCAGCGAAAGCGTCCAAAGCATTGACTAGGCAGAAGAAACAGTGTTTCTGTTTAACAGTAACGGTACCAGACTTCTGGAGATTGGGCGGGTTCGGGCTGGCTCTGGCTGGCCCTGGTTGGCCTGGTTCGCCGAATCAGTGTCTGCTTCTTGGAAGTGGTTGCTGTGTGAATAAGCATCACCCCGGGCAGCTATGGGTTGGGATGGGGCAATCGTGCAGGGAAGGCCCCGCTGGCCATGCCGTGCAGTGCGAGAACTGCAGGACGGATGGGAGGATGGTTTTCGGTTGCAGAAGCCCTGCAGCAGCGTGAGAAAGTAGCCCGGTAAGCTCGTAAGCTCGTAAGGATGGGACATTGGCAAATTGGGAGCCTTTTGGGGGAGGGAGCCTTTGGGGAGTAGGGAGGTCAAGGTTTCGCTCCATCCGAATGGCACCAGCTTGACAAGTGACCGAAGGGACCCGAACGCGGAAGCAATGGGAAGAGCATGCAGTAGGCATGCAGTAGTCACAGTAGCCCTGCCCAGAAGCGCCCCTTTGGATCCTAGTTCGCCTGCACCTAACTTGGTTGCAGTCACAGACTCCTGCAGCTTACGTTTCTTGGCCGACGTTTCAATGCTCACGATAGACATGGTACCGCTGTGTATGACTTAGTCTAGCTTCCGACCCAATCACCGCACAGCCCAGAGAGCAGAGAGCAGAATGTAATGCGGAGTGGGCGGCCTGCCTGCCAGCACACTGCGAATGATTCAGCCTCTGTTATGTTATGCTGCCTGCTGTATCCGTAGTGTCCTGTTATGTTGAACATGTTTTGTTATGGTATTTGTTATGTTCACGTTCAATCCTATACTTAGAATACGGCAATAACAAGCACAGTCTTGTGGAAGGGAAGGGAATACCGAAGCGTTGGATGTGCTGGCAGACGTGAGCAGAGCAGACCGAGATCTCTCACTGCCCTGAGCGGAAATCAAATATTGTCAAATATTCGGCGTGTCTTTATATGATTGGAAGACACAAGCGCAGAGCTCCATCGCTCAAATTTGATGGCAGCCCGAGCCGCATCGGAGAAATTCCCCTTGGGCCATCCCATCCTGGAAACGGAGGCATAAAATGGGCGCTTATGAGGTAGGGAATAATTCTAATGTTTTACCCAGAGATGAAGATGAACGATGGGCCGACCTTTGGACAGGCCTCAGCCTAGTCTCGAGATGTGGCCCAAGACCATCCATCGGATCGGTATGTTCGCTAGCCGAAGGGGTAAAGAGGAAAAAGATTATACACCAAAAGAAAATACCAAGGATCAAGCCAGTAGCTGTTCATTTGACAAGCAACAAACACTGTTCGGGAATTGTTCTAAAATGGATATGAATAGCGTTTCGCGTGGCCGTATCGATGGTTCGAGGAAGCCAGGGCGTAAGCTTCGATCACCCGTCCTATATTCCGATCTCATGAATCGGTGGCCGACGTCATTCCCCTGAGGTCAGGCCAAGTTTTCCGGTCCGGCCTACTGATCTTCGGCGCGACCCTCGTGTTGGCGCACAAAACAATCGTCATTTTCAATTTTGGAATCCCGTAGTAATCTTTATCCCATTCTGGCGTCGCGATCAAGGCCATTCTTGCGAATTGCGAAAAAATCAGGGAATGGTGTTGCATGAGGATCGCGCTTCACCGCAACTCAGCTAAGACGAGGGTATCGAGATCCGACAGCGAGCGTCTACGGTATTATTTTGGTTCGTTTGTTGATTGTTTACTTGTTGTGTTGGAATACCTACGTAGATGCACGATAGCAACCAGCCAGCCAGCCAGCCAATACACATGCACACCAGATGACATGCAGCTCGAGTCCTGTCTCAAGTCGCTCACTATCTAGTTTATCATACTGTACGCACCACCAGACAATGTGCTGACCGCCTTCTGCGGCTCGTCCACAACTGCTTATTGGGCTCGTAGGATGCAAGCTCCGATCCTTACGCGGAATGCATGAAAAGCAAGCTGGTGAAGGTTTGGGGGATGCAAACCGACGTCCAATGGGAGCCGTGAATTGGTCCCTTACCCCTCGCTTTCGCGGGTCTCAGCAGCTTCAGCTCTTCAGGTAGACTGAGATGGTCAGCTTTATCTCCTCATCCGGCAAGTGACCTCAATCCCCACGGGCTCCGGCATCCCGCCACTAGTTTGTCTATCGAGCTTGGTGTAGGCGTAGGGAAGCCGCGGCCGTCTGCTTCAACGGCATAAAAACGGTATGGTCTCATCGAGATGCACGCTGGTTTCTGCGAAACGGATCCTGCTCGTGTCCCTGGTGGTGGTGGTCCTGCATTGGTGTTTGATGTTCAGTGCGGAACAGTGGGGTGCACATGGGGAAGAGTCGAGAGAGATCCATCCTGTCGTGCCCCCCTCAGCCCAAGCAGGCTTTATGGACCAAATGAGGGGTAAAGGCATCAAGTAAACAATCCTCAGGTCTTTTTCACGCGTGCAAGTAAACATTCATGGATCCGCTGGGAGGGCCTCGGGTCAGCTCTGCTCGCGAAGTCACGAGACGCTGCTAAGCCACAAGGGGGCAAGCTCTGCTGCAGTCATCTGCAGAGCTGAGCAGGGTCTTCGATCCTTCCGTCAGCTCTAATTAACAAGCTAAGTTGGCGGTTATGAGAGGTCGGCTGTCTGGTCTGTGACGATTGGTCAGTCACCGTCGTTACGCTTGCAACCTCGGCTGGGTTGATTTGTCCATCTATACTGGGACTTATTATGTACTCCGTACCTAGATATTGGAGATAAGCATCATGGCATATGGCGAAGGCTAGCTAGTCCATGGTTCCTGGCTCCGGCACTCCGGCTGTGTGGGAAAAGCAAGACGTCGGGTCTTTGTTGAGAGACAGTAAGTACGGTGCGAAGTGATGTCGGAAGCGGGTGGACGATGATGTGTTTTAGCATTGACTGACAACGTCGCAATAGTCTCACTGATCGTCTGCGTTTGGCCCTTGCTTGACTCGAGGCTGACCCAACAACCAGAAAAAAAAGGGTGCTGGACCCTGTGGTACAACAGTCAAAGCGCCTCGCCCACTCGTTACATACTACATCTACAAGAGTTGCTGTCCCGGCAGCCCGGCATTCCATTTTTGAGAAGTCTTTTTTGCCCCTTACTTTTAGGTATAGGACCCTGGCGGCAACTATTTTGAGCTCAGGTCATGCTTGCTTTTAGACTTCTAGATTTTTTCTTTCGACTGGAGCTCTGTTTCGGCCGGTCCTAAGGGGGCAGGCAAGAGGAGCCCGTTAGAGGGAGATTCGTAACAAATGTCACAAATTTCACACCTTAGCAGCATCCCTGGGTATCCAGAGCCCCATTTCCTCATGGAAAAAGAAAAATTGAGTCCGGACAAAAAATTTCGTTGCTCCCTAGGTGCTAGGCAACTGATAGCTTGATAGTGCATATACATCCACTCGGAAACCACCGTGGTCATTTCGTATGTAATGATGAGCTCAATAGTGCCGGTACCAGATTCAGGGTCGTCCCACGAGCTGGGTTCCGGAGTTCCATACAGTATATATCGGCTGTTACTCGTTGTAGAAACGCAATCTCCATATTCGTAACCTTCGCTATTACTATTACGCCAGCTGGGTTAGGCTTCTTAAGTTATTAGGGGTTCTGACAAGGGGTCGCAGCAACCGCCGGGCGACGGACGGAGCTACTTGGGATGGCGGGGCATTGTGGGGATCTCGGGGAGCTGCCACCGGGTGGTCAGGGTCGGCAAAATTAAAAAAAAGTTGAGCGCCGTCTTATCCATGGCATTGCGGTAGTGATAGCCCATACCCATGAGAATTAATGCAAAGGCAGCACATTGTCACACCAAATCTGCCCATTGGACCCTGCACATCCGTCAAGATGGGAAGCAAGCGGAAGAGAGGTTCTAAGAACAACTCGAACGATGCTCAGCCATCCCGCAAGAAGTCGAAAGATGGTCACCAGGCCTCGCAACCAGCTCCCGCCGACGGAGCCGCCAACCTCGATCTCGACAAATCTCCCTTCTCTGTCCAAGTGACCACCAACGAGGAACGAAAGCGCGAGGCCCACGTCTATGATCTCCTCGGCAGCCTCGACAGCGCCGAACGCATTGCTGCGGCAGATGCTGTCATCACCGGTCTCCTTGCGAGCGAAGAACCCGTCCTCGAGCGACATCTCGAGAAGCGCCTCTTCCGAGGCCTCGCTAGCTCCCGCAATGCATCACGAATCGGATTCAGTCTTGTACTGACGGAAATACTTGGCCAGCTGTTCGGCCCCAATGCACTCAGCAAGACCAAGTTTCCTGGCTTGCCATTCTCTACGGTATTGAACATCCTCCTGGAGAAGACCAAACCGAACGGAGCTTTGCCGGGGCAAGAGGAGAGAGACCTATACTATGGACAGCTATTCGGCCTGCAGTGCTTCATCGAGTCGAAGGTGCTGTTTGGTGATAACGACAGGTGGTCCCAGGTCATGGGTCTGCTGCTGGAATTGGCCAACAAGAAGGTCTGGTTGCGCTCGCAATGCGTCTGGCTCATCCTTGAGACCTTGCCGCAAATGGGCGAGGCCAAGGCCAAAGAAACAATCGAGCAGCTGATCAAGATTGGTTTGGGGAAAACGGCCGAGGGCGTTGGCCTATGGCTTAGGGCTACTACCTGCTACCCAAAAATGAAGATGCCCTCAAAACCATGGAGCCACCCCCTGGCCACCAAAAGCTTGCCAGAACTCGCAAATGTGCTCAAGGATAATGTGAAGCAAGACGATGGCGCCAAAGATGCCATGGTCATTAAGGCAAAGTCAGGCAGTTGGAATGCTCAATTACATTTTGTGTGGGATCTGATTTTGGCATACTACATTGAGCGTGTCAAGACAAGCGGATCAAATGATGCTGGCGATTTCAAGCTCTTTTGGACTACGGTGATCGATGGTAAGCCGCCTCCCCTTTTTCTCGTGGCTAGTCTTTATTCTCTAACAATCATAGATGGCTTGTTCTCCAAGAACGCAACCGAGGCACAGAAGTTCCGCGGCTTGATGATTTTCCAAAAGTTCTTGCAGGGCTTCGCTGCTCAAAAGTCAAACGCCTCCATCAAGGCTCTCTTTTCGAAGAACTTGATGAGGTGTTTGATAAACCAATCAGCCAAAGAGGATCGTTACCTCCACCGAGCAGCTACTAAATCACTGAAGATTGTCGAGGGCATCGTAGAGACAGAACCGACCGCCCTCCTGCCTATATTGGAAGAGCTTCTCGGCAAGAATGGAGCTTATGACTTTGATCAACAAACACATCTGAGCACCGTGGAGAAGATCCTTCAGCATGTCACATCCGACAATGTTGAGGATGTGCTCAAGTTCTTAAGAGCACCTGTTGTCATTGTCAAAGAGTAAGTTGGTTTTCCTGATCAAATGCGGGCTCTTTACTGACAACCAAACAGAGAAAGCTATGTAGAGAAATGCCGGCAAGTGTATGCTGGTTACGTATTCTTCATGTGTACTCGAAGACAGTCGTCGGAAGACGAGTCGGGCGAGTTGCAGCGGGACCAAGATGCAGTGCTCAAAACTACACTTGAAGAGTTGGTGAAGAACTCGTACTCCAGCTCAGCTAATTTCTCCCCTGAACTGTCTGACAAAACTCGGCAAATCTTCCGCAGCCGACTGTCGTCCGCACTCGCAAAGTTGACAAAGCGCCATTCGGATTATCGTTTCTTGTGTGATGCGGTTGTTACTGTGGAGCCAACAGCAGTCAAGATGAGCGAAGATCTGGAAGCTGAACGCAAGTCGGCACTGAAGTCTTTGAAGAAGCTTACCAAGCAGAGTCAAAAGGAGGCTTCAGAGAGCAGCCCCTCTCTAAATCTCGCACTGCTCTACGCCATTACTATTTTGCAGCTATACGACGGCGATGCTGATGCCCTTACTACTTTGGAGGACTTGAAACAGTGCTCGGAGAAGTTGAAGGAGACTGACGCCGCAGCTTCCTCTTTGTTGGTCGAGATCCTACTGGGAATGGTCTCTAGGCAGTCCCCCTTGATGCGGCAGATCACACAGCAGGTTTTCGAGGCATTCACGCCACAACTCTCTGCGGATGCTCTCGAAGGCTTGACCGAGCATCTTGCCGCGGAGGAGAACATGAAGGGTCAACAAGCTCTTTTCGATGCCGAGGACGAAGAGATGCTGGACGCGGACCAATCAGGCGAAAGCGGAAGTGAAGATGAGGATGCCGATGATGACGAGGACGAGATCTCAGAGATTGGGTCCGATGTCGAATTCGTCACCTTGAACGGCGAGGAAGCTGAAGGCGAAGAGGATGATGACGAGGATAGAGATGACGATGCCAAAGCGAAAGACATTGCCGATCTGGATGATGCTCTTGCGAAGGTTTTGAAGAGCCATCGCCTTGACCAGGACAATGCTGCTGAATCATCGGACGATGACTCGGACATGACCGACTCGGAGATGATGGCGCTCGACGAAAAGCTGGTTGAGGTCTTTAAACAACGGGCCCAGAAGACCAACAAGAGCAAGGAGAAGAAAGATGCTCGCGCGACAATGGTCCACTTCAAGCACCGTGTGCTCGACTTCTTGGATATCTACCTCAAGAAGGAGGCGCATAACCCATTGGCATTCGAACTTGTTCTGCCGCTTCTTGGACTGATTCGCTCGACGCAAACCAAGGAGCTCTCCAAGAAAGCGACTGACATTCTTTTCAACTTTGCCAGGGTTTTCAAGAAGGGACGAGGGGATACGGAAGGTTCTACAATCGACGCAGACAAGCAGGTGGAGTTACTGCAAAAGATCCACGAAGAGGCCTCGCTGGACAGCACGCACGCATTTGCCCGGGCGGTATCGACTACGAGCTTGTTGGTCGTTTCCAGTCTGTTTGCTGCCGACAAGGAGAACCTCGAACAGGCTGCGGCTATCTACACCCAGACCCAGGTCGATTGGACTCTTGGGAAGAAGCGGATACAGCCATCCTTCTTCACAGATTGGATCAACTGGTGTCAGGGTCACGCCAGTAATGCGAAGGCGTAAGCATGTGTAGATATAATACCTATCCGAGATACCCCCGTTAAGAGGTTAGATGAGTTATGTAGCAAAAGAATATGTTCCATATAAATGTTTCTTATGATGATTCCCGATTTCTACCTACAATTACACGAAGGGCGCGGCAGACCCGAATGACCCGAACAGCCATTTCATCTAGAGCAGGGTGCCATGTCATTCGGTAAAGGTAGGGCTTTCAAGGACGGCAATGTTATTCGGTAACACGCCATTACCACTTCATCTGGTGAGATTTGGTGTCGAGTCTACTACATGCTGATGAGCAATGATTAGTTAAGCATAGCTGGCGGTGCTGGTTCCTGGAGGAGCGCAATCTTTTGTCTACTTTAACCTGGCCAGGCAGGTTAAGTCACCCACACACGAAATCTGCAGCGGTGGGTGATTTAAACCGCATAAAGACAGGCGCCTCGTGACCGTGTGATAGTGTCAGCGAATGAAACCCCAGCCAGCAGCCGGCTGCCGCAACCTGCCGTGAAACCAGGGGGTTGTCGAGGCAATTATTCAGCCCACCTGCCTAAAAGGGGTATTGTTCTTGAATCGAGGTGGTGGCCCCCGGGCTTCTATCATTTGTTCCTCGAGAACTCCTGCCATGACACAAACATTGCTGGGCTGGTTGAATGCCTGGATGACTGATATTGCATAAGACGTGATGCGGTGCAGAAGGCCTTACTTATAAAGGACGGGACGGGAAGGTGTCGGTCTTGTTGAGGGGAAGAAAAAGATGTATACATACATTCTAAAAGTGGTGAAGCAAAAACAAATAAGAAAGAATCCCACTGTCGTGGTCGTTACAATAAACTCCAGACAGCAGTACTGTCCGTAAATAGCGAGAATGATTTCTACCAAGACTATCGTCGTTCGGCTTTTTGGAGCATTTAGCCTTGTAACCGTTGTTCAATCTCTTCGAGAGCAGGACCACAATGATGCAAAAGGCGGGTTACTAGCCGATTCGATCCAGCTGACCGGCCAAGATGTAGGCGACTTCTCCGCCATCGCCTTCGGCGAACGAGCAGCGGCAAGAGCTGTGACCCGGGCCCATCAACAGCAACAACGATGCCGAATATTCCCGGGCGACGACCTCTGGCCCTTAGAGAAAGAGTGGGTACGCCTCAACAGCTCCCTCGACGGCGCCCTGCTCCGGCCCACACCCCCGGGTGCGGTGTGCTACCCGGAGCATCCGGCCTACGACGCAGCGCGATGCCGCTTCCTTCTCCATGACGCCAAGTCCACGCACTTCTGGCTCGACGACCCTCTCACGGAGCTGGCGCAGTGGACGCAGGGGAGCACCTGCCTGGTCACGGATCCAACAGCCAAGGTCCAGGAGACGAAGAACTGCACACGTGGCGGCTTCCCGGAGTACGTGGTGAACGCCACGACGGCGAAGCACGTGCAGATCGCCGTCAACTTCGCGAGGAACAAGGGCATACGTTTGGTAGTCAAGTAAGGCCCCTCTAGCCACACAAATACAATACCGACATTCCTTCTGGGTGGATACTTACTTACCTGGTCGATAGAAATACGGGCCATGATTTCGGCGGTCGCTCCGTCGGCGCCGGCTCGCTCAGCGTCTGGGTTCACAATATGAAGGAGACACAATTCCTGCCAATGTACACCATCGGCAGTAGCGGAAGTAACGAAAGCTACACGGGGATGGCGGCGCGGCTGGGCACCGGCGTCGAGGCGTGGGAGGTCTCCAACTTCATGGCGGCGCATGGCGGCATGACCGTCGTGTCGCCGGGCGGCAACACCGTAGGAGGCGTGGGCGGCTGGATCGGCGGCGGCGGCCACTCGGTGGTGTCCTCGACCCTCGGGCTTGGCGCGGACCAGGTGCTCTCCCTTGGAGTCGTGACGGCGGACGGACGCTATGTCACGGCGGATCCGTTCACGAACCCGGATCTGTTCTTCGCTTTGCGCGGTGGGGGTGGAGGTGAGTTATGGAGTCCAACCCCTTTTACCCATTTTCTTAATACTCTCTCGCTCAAACAATGGGGGAGCAAGGCCATAGGGGGATACAAAACGCAGATGCTGACTTTGTCCTGCGATGTGAAGCAACGTACGGCATCATCATTTCCGCCGTACACAAGGCCTATCCGCCCGTTAACCTAACAACGACGTCCCTCAGCCTAACCTTCTCTCCCTCGATCTCCGACCCCTCAGTACCCACCACCGATGCCGTCGTCGTGCACGAGGCGGACACCTTCTGGGCCGGTGTCGGGCTGTACTACCGCTTCTGCGGCACCGTCGTCGAAGCCAGGGAAGGCGGGCAGGGCTTCAGCTACATCTACCCGCAAGCGGGCGGCGGCTTCCGGTTCACCACGACCACCAGCTTCCTCAACCGGACTCGCGACCAGGCGACCCAGATCATGCAACCCCTGTACGCCTCCCTGCGGCGCGCAGGCGTCCTGACTGCCGCCGACGCCGACCCCGCGACGGCGAACCCGAGCGTGTACGGGGCCTCGCGACGCAGCGGGAACGGGTACCAGCCCCTCAACACGCGGTACCGGTCGCGGCTGCTGCCACAGGCCAACTGGGAAGACGACGCGCGTTGGGACGCGACCGTGGCGGCGATCCGCGCGGCCACCGAGGCCGGGTACGACGAGGACTTCTACTTCCACGGGACACTGACGTCGCCGACGCGCAAGGTGGCTGGCTGGCCTGGGGCTGACAATGCCGTGAATCCCGCGTGGCGGGAGAACCTAATGCACGCTGTAAGTTATTTCTTGTGCCCATCTTTACCAGCCTACCTACTTTTACCTGGCCGAGCAAACCAGAAGAAGCTCTCCTCCATTTCACATATAAGCGATCCCGCCGAACCCAGCCACTGACTTCGCTTGTCCACAGATGCTTATGGACGTGCAACCGGACAACTACACCGCCCAGCAAGCCCGCGACCGCGACGCGCGAATGCAACGGTACACGGGCCTGCTGCGAGCCGTGTCGCCAGGCGCGGGGGCCTACATCAACGAGGCGGACCCGGGCGAGCCGGAGTGGCAGCAGGCCTTCTTCGGGTCCAACCACGCGCGGCTGCTGGAAGTGAAGCGGGCTTGGGATCCCTGGCATCTGTTCTGGGCCCCCACGACGGTGGGGAGCGAGGATTGGCACGTCGAGGTCGTTGATGGGTACCCGAACTCGCAGAACGGTAGGCTTTGTCGGTCTCCGGGTTGAGCTGCACAGGTATGATGTAAGCAGCTAGAGGTTTCCCACAGAGCGAGCGGATGGTGTAGTGAATGTTTCCTTTATAATAGCGATTGGATTCGTGCTCATACCAAGTCGCCCCTGATAGCAGCTGTCTACTGATAGACAACAAATTTCATCGATAACGCGACAGCCATATAGTGAAGTTTTGCGGAAGAGAATAGCCACACAAGAAATACGCAATTCGAGACGTAATCACTTGGAAAACCGGGCCAACCATGTATTGTTGAGGACCCATCCGGCCGCGCGAAGTATGCTCGTTTGACCGCGATGCTTGAGATTCTTAGATAGAATTAGTCTATGCCATTGTCCCAATGCCTGCCTCCGGCGTGCTTTCGCCGTATTGTACATGCGTAAACCTCATTTCTTCTTTCTTTCTTCGGGATGTGCAGGATATCGTCATATCATCAAAAACTTCATAGCTCCATCTTGTCGTCATCCTTCTTCTCATCCTCATCATCGTCCTCGTCGCCATCGAGCGCCTTCTTCGCTAACCGCTCGGCCTCCTCCATGAGCTCCTTGGGCACCTCCTCGTGCCGGCCCTGGGTGGGGCCGTTGGCGCCGCTGATCCAGGTCATCTCGAGCTCGAACTCCTTGTCCTTGTTATCCTGCTGCGCGACGTAGATGATACGCGCGGCCTCCTTGACGGCTTGCTTCAGGTCCAGCTCGCCCTCGGCCAGGTTGAGCTTCTCGAGCTCGGCCTTGGCGGCCTGGCGGCCCTTGCCCGTGGCCGCGCCGTAGTAGCCCCAGTACATACCGCTCGGCTCGATCATGTACAGGCCGGGGCCGCCGTGCTTGCCCTCCACCTTGCCGCCGGCACCAATGGAAGGGCCGCTGCCGACCTCGCCATCTACGGGGGCCTCGAGCTCCGAATCGAAACCGCCGACGATGGCGGTGATACCGAAAGGTCGCACTGATTGGTAGAGGGTGTAGGCTTGGAGGTAGCCACCCATGCGGGAGGCCAGGTCTGAGGTGGAGATGGGGGTCTTGAAGGTATCGCGCCAGGAGCGGGCCTCGTCGCGAGCTCGGTCTACGAAGTGGCGGCCATCGGGGATCATGCCGGAGTAAACCTATTGGAGCAAGCGTTAGACATTCGATGGTCATGGTTCATATGTAAAGCTCAAGGAGCAATGCAAAGGTGCAAACGTACAGCTCCCAAGTGCTTGTCGATAGTTGCGATTCGCTTGTTGGCACTGGGCTTCAACAGCTTGGATGTGATGACCTTCTCGACTGCCAAGACGACACCATCTTTGGCACGGATGCCGATGGAGGTGCCGCCGTTCTCTACTGCCTTGACTGCGTACTCGACCTGGAAGTTTCGGCCATCGGGGGAGAAGATGGAGTTGGCCAAATCGTAGCCAGTTCCTATCGACGTCTGCAGGGATGGTTGGGTTAGCTCATGGGTCACAACAAAGCAACTTGCAATTCAACCGTGGGACGGGGAGTGCTCACCATATTGACAGATTTCTGTGAGGGAAGCTACGGTGGTGGAGTGGGATGGTACGGGGAAGTCAAAGGCTGAAGAATATGGCTTTGTTGGGTGGTGTTCTTGGGGTTGAAGGTGTCGAGGCTGTAGATGGGGACGAGGCAGAGCTTCACAATCATCAGGCAACCTGTAGCTGCGTCGTCCCTGTGCTGCTGCTGTACGTAGCGGTGCCCTTTGACTAGGTAGACCAAGACCAACCTTACAGCTCACTGAAGCAAGCTAACCTTGCTAACCTACCTACTTAGCCTCAGCCCGCCCGCACTACCTCATGTGCACGGGCGTCAACTGTGGCTTGAAGGGTTGGGCGAGTTGGTTGGAGCGAAAGCCCAAGCTGTGGCGGGCAAGTGGGGTCCCATGTAGGTACGCAGTAACCTACGGTACTCACCTAAAGGTTACCCAACTTCTTCCCCCAGGCTGCCAGGACTACTACGACACCACTACCCCAATAAAACGTACCTGTATTTTCTACATGTAATCATGTGGTATTACCTGTCGTATTCAGCTGTTCAGACTCACTTGAAAGACCTTTTCTACGTCGCTGACTGTGCGTCCCACATTGGGGCAATTGCACCAGTGCAGCAGAGTGGTTTGCCAGGTGTAATCCGAAAGTCAGTTTCAATATGGAAAGAACAACGGGGCGGGCCGTAGACACTTCGACAAGTCCCCCGAAATACGCTCAGAGACTGAGCTCCGCCAATCTCGGCTTAACTGAATCGACATGCAGGAAGCCTGCAAGCAATTCAATGAGATTGGGTGCCAAGAATGGGATTTATTTCTGACGAACTACCAAGCGAAGCTACGATAAATCAGCCTAGTTTCACAGCGGTATGCCAACCGTCCAATTCCATATCGTTCAGTTACCTAGACTGTTCTGTACTGCAAGAGGCCGGCTCCTGTTCCATGACAGCGGTCACAAGGGACTCGGGAATTCTGAGTCTAGTGATGATCATGGAAAGAAACGGTGTTGCAGAACAAGTTTCATCGTCATAGGACTTATGAGCTCCGAAGCGTGTTGGATATCAGGCGGACATTGTTGACCACCAGCGCATCCAAGCCTTCAGCGACTTGTTTCTGTTATTCCAGTGTTAGAGAATGCAAATCACAGACTCACCCATATGACACATACCTTGGCAAACTCAGGGATATCGTTCAACGCTCCATACGACCCGCAGAACAGCCCGAGCTCCTTGACGTGCCGAATGAGCTTAGGAGCAGCAACGAGGGGCTCCGACGCCATGACGATGCCCTGGAGCCCCCACTGCTGGGCGAACCGGACGGCTCGCTGGAGACTGGTGGCGCGCCGGTCGCCCGCGTCACCGCTGACCATGGAGTCGTTGAGGAAAATGACCGGGTACGTCTTCTGCTTGGTAGACAGCAAGATACAGATCTCCGGATTGAAACACGTGAAGAAGATGGATCGCTCCCCACCAAGCTCGAATACAACATCAAGAATGTCGTCAAGGTACTGGTTCATCTCGGTGGCGTACGGCTCAAGACCCCACTCCTCCACCTCGGACAGCATGGGATACTTCAGTTCAATATCGAAACTGACATCCTCGGGGAATTTCGCAAACAGCTGCCGCAGCGTGATGAAGCGGTCGTGGATGAAATCTCCACGGGTGTTCCCCTTCATGTTGCGAATCGAATAGTCCACCGTGTGCTTCATGCGCTGGAGCATTGCGTTTGAGACCAAATTTTGACGTCCGCAGAGCGATCGGCTTGGTCTTCTTGGAGGCAGGCTTGGCCGAGACCTCTCGTCCCATGGTAGGCGGCCTCGGGGGGCGTCATGATGCGGATCTGTCTGCGAATCGCTAATGGCCATCCACTGCGCATATGTCATGGAGTGAATAGGCGTGTCAAGTCCTGTCTCGCTCACCGCCCAATCATGATAGATGACTGGTACCCGATCTCTCGTCACTTGGACGTCGAACTCAACGAAGTCCGCACCATTATCCAGCGCACTCTCGAGCGATAGAAGCGTATGTTCTCCTATTTGCAGTCTTCTGAGCTCGTTCTCATTCAGACCCAAGCCTGTGGGAAAGGGGGTTAGTGCGGACGGCAGCTAGGGTCGTGGGTATTACTAACCTCGATGAGCAATCACTTGGGCCGGCGTAAGCGAGCGCATCTTTTGGGGCCGTCTCGTCAACAACGTTTGTTTGGGTTCATATGGCTTGCAAACCAAGAAGGTGAACGAAACTGATCCGACAAAATCACCGCCAGGACTAATAAGAGCAACTACCGAGTCTCGCCTCAAACTCTGTCGTTCTGGGCGAAACCACCCCTTGATTGAGTCTAGTAATGCAATTGCCGAAGCGATGAGCCTGTGATTATTATCATCATACCCATCCCTCTCGAATAGCTTGAAGCTCAATTTTGTCCGGTCCGCATTCTCGGTCAAAAAGTGCCACGTGGTATCTCCTATATCCCCTAGTAATGGCAACGAAACCCTGTGTGAGATGTCTGGGAACTCTGTTGTCGAAACTTGAAGATATATTTGACATGGTGTTACCAGCGTCCGGGTTTTCTCATGCCTGCGGCCTTCTAGATCAACAGGGCTGCCCCTGTCTGCTACATCAAAGGAGCCAAGATTAACAATGACCGACGACGATACAAAATCATTGCTAGAGACGGCCGTAATATATGTCGGCCGGGGTTTGCCTCGTGCTACCGGCTCTAGGGGTGGAAGCTTTGATGCCTTGGGCTCTGTCGTATCATCTACGCACATCGCCGAAACATTCTGCAGCATGGCGACGATGGACATATGCCCACGATAGGCCGCATGGTCTAACGCCGACCAACCACGACGATCTAGGTGGGATGGGTTTGCCCCTGCGCGAAGGAGTTGTTGTGCTACCTCAGGGTGGCCGCATACGCAAGCGACTGTGAGCGGTGTCCAATGATAGGCATTATCGGTCATGGAAAGATCTAGCTCAACAGTAGAGTCCAAAAGGACTCTGGCTGTGCCAACATGTCCCGATCGCGCTGCATTGTACATGGGCGTACAACCAAACTGATCCTGAGAATTGATCCCCTTCTCTAGCTTTATCAGTTTGAGAATGGTGTCGCTTGACGTCGATCGGATCGCGGTTGTCATCAATGAACCTACAATCTCGTCAGTAAAGACAGATTCATTGCCATCTGGTCGGTGTATGTCCAAATCGACAAACATGTTGACGACATCTGAGTGGCCTGAGTTAATCGCCAGACTCAGTGGTGTTTCGCCAAATATATCGGCCTCCAGCATCACTGAAGGGCCCATCAGTTTGATCATTTGCGAAGAAATATCAGCCAAACCGTGGTGGGCAGCGTAGTGAAGGGGCAAACGTTCGCGCCAGTCTCTGATCCATAGGAGATGATGCTGGTAAGGAGATAAATGCTTGATAATCTTGGCAAGAATATCGTGTTCAACCTCATTGGCAGGCATGCCGTGGGCAGTAAGACTGTTGTTGCGACAGAACTGCGTAATGAGCTGTTGCAAGAGGTCTCGATGGACACAGAGCTGTCCATCCAGTGTTACTGTTATCTCGTCCAAGAGAGATTCGATGCAGTCAATGGACTGGTGCACGATGGCAACTTGAGTGACGGAGTAGAGCATTGCCTGGTTCTCCAGGTACGCCACGGGCGATGCTAGAGCAACCATGAGAGCAGACGAGTTGTCTGCTCTTACTTCATCGACGACATCTTCTCGGGAGCAGCCAAGAGCAACAGGGTGTACCTTTTCCAGGATCAGCGAGCGTGGAGAGGCGTCATTGCCCTCTTCCAGTCTCAGGTCTATCGTTCGCTGTAGCTCCTGCAACAGCACCGTCATCTGGGTGGCCTCAACTGACCAGGGTCGCAAATAGAGCGAACCATTGCCTTGACTTGGCCACGTCCAATTCTCCGCGTGTGCCTTTGCCTTCTGGAGGATTCTTGCGATTGCATCTCTGTTGAGCCCGGAGAAGGTCTCGATTTGCTGGACGAAGCACAAGACCTCCAAGAGGTTGGACTCAAGGTCCCTCAACTCAGGGAGAGCAATCTTTGCCCAGTCAGGCAGCGCCAGTGACGTGGAAGGCTGGATGGAGAATCGGGACTTGATACCTTGGAACCAAAGGCTGACCAGGCTGGACTGCTCGTCGACAAACCGATCAAGCTGGATTGTCTGTTCGCTCAAGGAACGTCTCAGGACTGTTGTCGTAAAGACCACGGGTTAACTTCCACACGAGCACAACTCATTGCTATGGCACCAGTGCGATGCCAGTACCAGTGCTGACTCACCATCGTATCTCTGAGGGTCGAGATCTTTTCGCTTCAAAATCTGCTTGAGGCCATCATAATCGAGGTAGGCATTTGCCCACTGCGGTCTTTGTGCTGTGTAAAAATCGCACCCAAATTTCATATTGCTGCTGGGCGCGACTTGTCGGTGAGGAGGAGGAGGAGGAGGGATAAGCCAAGGGAGAAGGCGAGTGAGCAATGCCAGGTAGGGAGGCTTTCGCTGATAAGTACCCGTCGACGAAAATGCGGGTAGTTGAAGTACAAATTAGCACACAGGTACATACCGCACCAAGTCACCAAGTAGGGATTCGATTGATCAGTTGAACAGTTTCGAGACCAAGATACCACCAGGCTAGTCAATGTCTTGGTTCTTGGCTCTACCTACCTACATACTTACTTGCGCTGCCTTTTACCCGCCCTGGCAGCACTCTCTTATTTGACGGGGGATAACCAGTCCCTCGTCCCGCGCGGGTTGTATGTGAGACGTGGAGGTTAGGGTGATGCCAATGACGGCAATGCGTTACCGCGTGAAGCAAACGAAATCTCCTCATTGTGTTTCCTTGGTTTATTTTTTTTTTCTTTCCTTCGTTGTCTCACCTTCCTCCTATGCCCTCTACAAGATTCGAATTGGTCAGGTAGGCACGAATGACGTGGATTGGCGGTATATCGGTCTTGACGATCAACGGCTGGGCTGGCCAATAGATTCAATGCTAGCAATGATGTAAATCATGTGGGGCTTATCAACGTTACAATCAATATACTATGCAGATAGATCATAGATGGCAGGAGCGACGAGCATGAGTAGGTAAGTACATAGTGTATGAGTATGTACACCAAGATAGCAGGGGCTCTATCTAACCTTAATGGTCTTCCACTCACAGGGCTCCAAGGCTACAGGGTGCGATCCACCTATACTCACCCCCACAGTTTCAGTCCATCTTCAACATTAGGTACGTATTACGTTGATTAGTGTACATTCAACTACACCAGATGATTATACCCATGATTGTCAGCCTACAGTTATGAACTTGGTCAGAGGGAGGTGGTTTGGGAACAAACCGCTTCGTCGCCTCTTGGTCTCTTGAGAGCCCAGGGGCTCCGCACCATCTTTTTTCGCTAGGTTAAGCGACATGAGTGCCATAGTCCCCCCTTTGAGATAAGTCATACCCAAACTCATCCTCTTTGTGTGATATGCTTGGTTGGTTTCCTACGCTGGTTTCTTTGTAGCACTCCTAAACAGCGCCCGTTTTGGTTATTCCAAACAAAGCAAAGCAAGCAATAGGTTGCTGAGCGTAAAATCTCGTAGGTTCGTATTTGATAAGTAAGTAGTTTTCTGAGACCAATTGCGGGATGACCAAGTGGAAATACTTGTATTTCGTTTTCCACATCTGCAAAAACACCCAAAGCTCTCTCTATCCCTCATATTCTCTGCTATTAGTATCCGATCATGGCGAAACATCGCAAGACTGAAAAAGCAGGTGCGACTCGCCAACAGCCGCGGCGCGCAGCTAAAGGCGACACAACACCCATTACTCCTTCTTCTTCATCTATTGAGCCAGCAGCAGTGACAAGGAAGAGGAAGTCCAAAACTGGGGTCAAGAAAGCTCCCAGAAGGAAACGGGGACACCCCGGAAAGAGTCAGCACACCGAACCCCAAGCTCACGAGACGATGGGCGTCATCACAGCAGAACCTAAAAACCCAGAGACGTTAGGCGGCGACAAACCAGAGCAGGAGAACAATAAACCTCCAGGCAGTGTTACGGTGACTGGGCTGAAGCCTAAGCCCGCCGGAGTACAGAAGACGACGGCAGCCAACAGAGGTCCCGGGCGCCCGACGAAGATGCTCACGACCGCCCAGGCCATCAGGAAACTGGCCGTTAAATTCGATGGCGAAAACGAGGAGGCGGAGAGGAACAGGAAGTCCAAGAAGAGAAGAAAAGAGAAGAAGTTCATGGAGGACGACCCGATCCTGCGAGAGGAGAAGGAAGAAGGCCTCCAGCGAAGCCTGCGTTGGCTTCCCGTCCGGGGGCTGCGCCGTGCGCCCTCAACAACCCCCCCTGGGGTGCCCCAGCTGGTCTGGGAGTCTTACGAAGCTTTGAACAACTACATGTGCGAGAGAGGGCTTGGGAGGCAACAACAGCACACTGGCACCGAGAGAGAAGGAGAAGGGGAAAGAGAAGTAGGAGAGGAAGAGAAAGAAGAGGACGCAAATTTCGACAGCCAGCAGCCTCTGAAGCGACCGAAAGAGGTCCCCGAGCCTCTCTGGCATGCTTACCACTCGTTTGACGACTGGATGTTCAGGAAGTGCCTCACCCCCGACGAAGTCCGCATGCTACCATTCGAAAAGACTGTCGATAAGGCATGGCCAGGCGCTCCTGAGGGGTTTAAGTACATTGCCGAGGATGTGCTCGTTTTTGATGACCCTCAAAAAGTCGAAGGAACCGCGTTCGAGTACAAACTTACTGACTGTCACTTGCAGCAGCTCAAGTCAGGGAGACGAGTGAGTATGGGGAGGCGTCCATCTCAGTCACCGGATGTAGATCTCGGGACATTTTTACCGCACGAGGATCTGGTGATGACTCAGATCGATTCAGACCTGGTTGGATGGATATGACACGCCATAAGAAAACTCTATGCTTGGATGGGGGGTCGCACTGAAGGAGTTATGTAGGAATATTTCTTGCTTTTGAACATTCGTTTATTTCTTTTTTTATTACATACGTGACTTCGTTTCTTCCATTGAGCCATTAATCGTCCGTCCACGCGGGTGTCTTTTTACCTTTGATGTAGAGCGATGATACTATAGCAAGGGTAGTACATGGTGCCGCAAGTTCATATAACTCGGTTGACCCTCATTGCGGCGTCCGCTCCGATAAGGTGTCAACCAAGATCTTGGCATCCGCATGTACGTCTTCTAAAAACTTCTTCCTTTCCCATGTGCCTTTGGCTGGTACCTCGAGAGGGTTCTTTTGCTTTCTGTAAGCGGCGAACACCAGGCCGCTGTTCATCGGGCATGCCGTGGTCTCCTGATTCGTTGATACCCGGTGACAATTAAATGAATGCATCCAACCTCGACTTATCGCATCAGACGATGTCGCAGGCTTTTCGTACTCAAGCCATTCCGTGAATTGGAGAATTTTAAGGTGTACTTTAGTGTAGATCTTGAAAGGCTCTTCCACGTCGCTTAATCCAAATGCTGCCAAAAACCGACCATTGGAAGGGGGCTCGGGCTTCATGACGCCAGTAGAGCACGGGGTAGATTCCTGGTTTGCACCAGAGCCTTGTTCTGGGGAATAGAAGGGATCCCTCGATTCCTGCGGCCACAAGTTCACTAGATAAACCACATCGAAGCTGTACTTCTTGGCAATCCCAGCGGCCATAATTGCTCCTAAAGCAACAGCTGCATTGTTGGGCAGTGTGGGGTCAATGAAGAGAGGCTCCGTCGGAGTTTCTGGGGGCGTGATCTCCCCAGAAATGGGTTTGATGTCGATGGCTGGGGGTTTATGCGATTTCAAGCCAGAAGGCCCACGCTTCTTAGTCGTTCGGCTCGGCAGATCCTTTGGAGGTAACGGCGGAGGCTTCTGTGCATTCACCGAAGGAGTGCTTGGTCTTGCCTCTGCAATGTCTTCATCACTCAATGCGTATATATCATCAAGAGTAGGTTCTTGCAGAATGTGTTCCTTGGCAATGTTCGAGGCCATGAGGGAAAGAGTGATGGCACTCTGGGTTCTCTTTAATCGAGATCGAGGCAAGACAGCGATGTGACCTGTCTCACCCTTACCGACTGCGGTCTCTGCCTGCCTAGCAGCCATGGTATTTCGTGGAGACTCGCGTTGAAATTTATCAGTCGCGTCATTATCATGGTGATCCGAAGTCGAACTTCGTTCAGGTATTGTTGTTGGTGCACTACCAACTGACGTGTCAGCGGCGCTAAATGATCTTGATGTCCTTCGGAGAGATTCTTCGCTGTCTGAAACTGGCGGCGAGTATGTGGGAGGCTGCGACACCTGGAAATTGGGTTCAAGCTTGGGAAACAAGGAGAATTTTCTCTCGGGTATTCTTGGACCCTGCTGAGAACGGCGGCTCGAATTTCCCGCCAATGTACTGGAGGGAGACCGGGATCCTGGTATGCCGTTGGTTCTTTCGATCGGCGAGGGCTTCAAAATCATAGATTCCGCTGTGTCGTCTCGAGCAGACAGAGCGAGACGGTCCTCCCGTGGTGGTGGTTCGAGCGGACTTAACAGCATGGAAATGTGCCTTGGAGACCAGTCCAAGAGGCCATTGTCGAATGGCTCTGCTTCAGGCGTCTTGTGAGCGCCTTCTGCCACATTTGTGTGGCGTGAGGAGGTATCTGATGTCGAGGGAGCAGCCGGGCTGTGCCGAAACAACGAGTCCTCTGGGAACTTGAACTTGGACAGCTGTCGGGCTGCGTCTGATCCACGTGGGTAATCGCATGACAGCGATGAGTTTCCACTACAGTTTGAGCTTCGCGATGCCACCGTCTTTCTTGCTCTGGCATGGTTGGATGATGACCGTCTCTCAAATTGGTCGTCGGTATCCGGTGAGCTCAACAGGCTACCCCCATCAATCTGAAGTCCATAATCCGTCGTCTTCTCTCTGGTGAATTCTTCCTCTCTTGGCGTCATGCGCATGGACTTAGGGTTCATATATGATGGTGATGGAAAGACAAAACTGTCCAGCGCGGGTGAGCTTCCGGAGCTGGTCTTGTCTCTCTTTCGGGAGACGTTGAAGAGTTTCTCCAGCCTCTCCAGGCCGCTAGCCATCTTTCCGGTGGTTAGAGAGCTGTACTGGTTTTTGATATATTCCTACTCATCAAGGTTAGCGCCTCGGTGAAGGAAGCGTGAACAGGAATTCTTTGCACAGCGTACCTTGAAAAGACGTGCTGCCGGAGGGCGATAGGGTAGTGTGGCCGTTGCTCAAATCTGGAGCGCAAAGTCACCGGCTGTAGCGGGGCGCGAGTATTGTCTTAAGAAAATCCAAGTAGCCGGTAGATGAACGAAGGACGGTAGATATGTAACGACTAGCCGACAAGGTGTAGGAATAACGGTTAGTTTCATAAGGGGTTGTCCACCGCAGTAGTGCATCAAGTAGTACAGGACTCGGCCAAGGGCGGCATTGATGTATCACAGGTCGTAGACATATGTTGTGAAACGATTTCGAAGGGGCCCAGAGATGGCACAACCGAGACGGACTTCGGTACTCGATAGCACAGCAGGTTCCAGGGATGGCAAACCTCTTTTAAGCAGGATGTCAAACGAGAGGGCCCGGAGTCGTGGACGGTGATTGGGGTTCGGGGAAATTATAGATGGACTTGGGGGGAGTAGGGAAGGAACGACACGCTTTTCCCAGGTGTCTCAAACCTCTGGTATCGTAGTCCCAGGGATGCAGTGATGTCCGCAAAGAAGTAATTGATTTTTCCAGGGTAGGGTAGAAGCCGTTAAGCCCTTGTAGCTGCACCTGCGTATGTGGGAGGTTTTTCTTTCTTTCTTCGAATGTGCTTTTTCCCAAGCAGCGCCCACTTGGTGGTAGGACGAGTGGGTATACGGCTGATTGGAAAGGATGCAGCTGACTGGATAACCTGGATAACCTGGGGGGATGGTGGAAAGACAATGAAAGATGGCAGTCAGCATGGGCCGTCATGAGAAGTGAAATAGAACCCCGAATCAAGGCTCCATGATCACAGATCCCAGCAATGGAGAAGATGACGAAACCCAACGACGATTGTCAAGCAGACCAGACTGACTGACCAAGTCAATGTAACGGTGATGCGGGACCATCAATGATCGGATGCATAACATAACATGGGATCGCACCCAGGTTCTGTCCAGGTGATGGGCAAGTGGACAGGCAAGTGGGCGGGCAAAAGAGAACCAGAGTGTGGGAACGTAGAACCATGTCATGCCATTGGCTCGTTGGGGCCCGACCTGTCAAGTTAGGAATGTACGTCGTAAGTTGCCAGGCGCGGGGGGCCGGGGGCCGGGGGTGGCTTCCTTCCATCCATCCCAACTCTCTCGCACTCTCTCACCCATCAGACAATGTAGCTAATGTAGGTACGGAGTACATTTGATTGATACCTTATACTTTAACCTCCAGTTCCCTAGAAAAATAATTACCTTAGGTACCTAAGGTTGGCAAAGGTGAACATTGAAGAAACCTACCTACCTACCTACCTACCTACCTACCTACTCACCTGAGGTCATGAATCTATCTCCATGCATCATCTATCTACACCCAATACGTTACATACATATATCTATGGCATCTTGCATATTGCGAGATGCATTGAATGGTTCAATTCGAAATGCAGAGAAAACATGAATTGAGAGCATGATGAGAATTCTCGTCGTTGGGCATGACCAGACCCAAGCAATCCCATGCTCTGCTCGGGCCTTTTTTCTTTGTCACCATCCCATTCTGGAATGTATCGAATGCTTTGCCTACATTTATTCGCCCATCTGTTGGTTGGCAATTATCGGTGGCGCCCGATTTCTGCCGGCCTCATCACCTCACCAGCATTCACCACGCACCACGAACCACTGCCCGCATCTTGCCTGTTGCAGACAAATCAAGCATGAACTGGCCCTGCTGGGAACATTGGAAATAGTAGCCATATGGGAACCATCGTCGGCTTCCAATGAGAGCCCATATCCGAAGAAGAGGCTGCCTACGGGGCGCTATTAGGTACCTGCTAGCATGAACGTTTTTTTTACTCTGCGGCTGCTTTCTCTCTTCCTTTTTTTATATGGCCAGTTTCTTTTTATGTCGGAAGGCATGGCATGATTTCTATTTTCCCTCTCCTGCCGCGACCCGGGTTCTGGAGGAATCGCCTAATGCAAGCTCATATCCGCGGTTAGCACGCAGCGAAATTTGGCTTGGACGGGCTTCGCGATACCAACATGGCCTATGCTGGTCTCATTCTGGCTACTTGTTGGTTTCGACAGGTATGTATCTGTATTGCTGTGAGCAGGTCGGAAGCGAAGCACCAATAGCTGCTCTTGCGACTTGCCCATCCTCCGAGCTGTCCGGCGTTATTGACAGTAGGGGCTTGCAATTGAACCAGCCATAAGTGCCTGCGGCAGGCAGGCTATGAAATGGGGTGCCTAAAAAGCAACTGCTCGGAGGCGCAAAAGGCTGCTACCTAGTCATCAAGCCGAACGAAAACGGTGCCTCCTCGCCCTCTACTGCCCTCTCCCTCTCTTTCTCTCTAACGTCTCGTCACACCAGGCACCTGGCTTCATCAGGGGACTTTTTATTTAATCTGACCAGAGGGGTCTGCTGTGGATTTTGGCCTCGGGAGTACCGACGAACCATTACCGGCGGCATCAGCTCGATTGATGGATTATATATTATATGCGTTGACTGCTTGGAATAGGACCGTCGCAAACCCCCGTCATTCTCCGGATATATATTTGAACCAAACACAGCGGCAGCGTAAATGTCTAGGACAAGATCCATCGATGGCTCTATTTCAGCCACCTTGCCAAGGTAACACCCAAGGCCTCTATCCCCACAGGATCACCGCCGTCACTACGGCGTATGAGGCGTTGCTTTTTCTATCTCTCCCATCTGGGCATCTTACACAGTGACGAATCCCTGCTCTGGTCCAGGAGCTGCTTGTACGAGGGGCGAATCGGCTTTCGACTCATCCTTCCCTTAACAAGCAGTAGCAGGGGGGATTGCAGCTGCCGCTTATACATGCATGGCCCCTCCATGTAATGTACGTTGAAAGCATGGCCGGGACGGCACAGCGAACCTTAGTGGCAGTATTAAGACGTTCGTTCTGCGCGACAACCTCTGAGACTGCATGAGCAACTAGGGGAACCATCGGACTTTTTTGAACGCTCAAAACACGGGAGACAATAGTCTGGAAGGCTCGGTCTCCTGGCCCAGTGGATTTCTGTTCCCTGCAGCAGAGGGCGACAAGTCAGTAAGCGACCAGTCGGAATAAGACCAGGCGTCTTTTGCTGGTTTTTGGATCTGATACCAGCCACTGCTGGCAACTGCCTCACTGCCTACCAATGATCTCATGGATAGCCCTTCGCCAAAACCTCAGGTGGCTTGGACGTACGTCCACTTCGGGGTGTACTCTGCTAGAGTCTACAGGTACAGGAATGAGGCAAGCACCGGCAACCCAGTCTCCAGCTCCCAAAAAGCACCCACCGAGTGTTGAGTCTGGTGAGTGCCCCAATACAGACTACATTCTGGTAATCTTCGTTCACATTTATTACCAAGACAAGTAAACGTGTGCAATATGATCAGCATCTTTTCGTATGTGAGAGGTTACTATCAATCCCTCCAAACAGGACAAAGTGGTTGTCTCAGACCCTGTAGTTCGATCTCGAGTGTCTCATTCTCAAAGTGGTTTATCCAGCTTTATGGCTTCCTGGAGACTTTGCGAGGGCACCCGTCCTCCCGATCGTTTCTAATCGGAACAACTTTGACTCAAGTATGATTTTTGCGACAGCGACCCTCTAGAAGACGACATATCCGCTGAAATTAGCGCCTCACCCATAGTGCGCGTGTATTCAACAAAGAACTCAAGCTAGGAGTTCGCGCCCCTAGATACATATGTAGACAAGAAATTGCTGATTGATGAGTTTTGTGGCAATCGACTGATCGAGTTGGTCGAGAGCAATTTCAGCTGTAATGGATGTGTTATGTATGTGGTGGGTAGTATCTGTCTGCCTATGACAATATGATGATTTTGCGGCTGGACGGGATAGAGATCGTGGATGGTTGGATTGATGGTGGTACCGATCCGGCAATCTGTCTTAGCGTGCGGTATCTTGCTGGGGATAAGAGCCAATGATTCTCCGCGTAGAAGCGAACAAGAGACAAGACGGCGGTCCCGGATCCTCCATCCCATCAAAGGTTACCCCTGGCCATACATATATACACATATCTGCGGCGAAGTTGTCAGGCTAGGCACAGCGGCTTCTTGAGTTACTACTGATGTAGGTAGGTCGTTGCCAGGAGTGGGCAGGCCGCAGGGTGTATAACTCCGATGAGACCATTACGTAGTAGGTGTTCGTGGGGATTTGTGAACAATGGGCGACCGAGACAGATCCTGCAGAATATTATCATCATTAAAGCCCCCTACTCATACACTTATTCGCCGATGCTGCGCGTGTCATATGTCAACTATGTCAAGCAAAGTTGGCAAAGGACATACGTATATGCCATAGTTGCGTACATAACGCGAACTTGTGCGCGGCCAAGATGCGGTGTGTTTTGTCAATTTTTGTGTGTCGAGTACTGTCGCACACATGCGGCCCTGAGCGTATACCTTTCTTAGGCATAACCAAACTTGGGATCACATACCCCTTGTTTACTACTGCAGTACTCGCAGCGGTTGCCATGGTGTCGCCGGCGGAAACTTAACCTTCGGAGATTGGGTTTGGTTTTGTGCACTATGCAGGTGCATTTGTGCGAGGGGGGGTGCTGGGCTACGTCAGTATATAATAATGCTAAAATCCCGGGAGTAACTCGTCAATCGAAAGAGAGAGCATCGTTGCCTTGCCGTACCATGAGTGAGCGTGGACGCAGTGCCGCCTCTTGTAGTGGTTGCTGGGAATATTAAAGCGATACTACGTGAACTGTAGAACATCACCGAATCGTTTGCTGTATTCATATGACCCAACTGTACCAAAACGCCACCACGGGGATTCAAAAATGTAGAGTTCTCACACCCACTTGCCCCTTCTCAGCTGGGCGCATACACCATTTCTAACGCGGAGCAATATTTCCACAGAATACTCCCTCAATGACCAGGCTTTGTTGTTATTGATTGGTGTTGTACTGCTGCACGGCCTTTGGCTAAGCAAGCTGTCGTAGCTCTCTATTTTGTGCGCTCCAGCGTTGATCAGATGGAAAGCCCACATATCTTGTGACAAGTAGCACAGCCTCATCTAATCCCATGATGAGTGTAGCGGTGTAATGTCATAGGTATGGGGGAAATGGGAAAAGGGGGCGTGGGGGTGTTCCTCTGTATTCCCCAGCAATAGCCTGTGATATACATATTGTTACTACTGACATAGTATCATCAGTTTCACCTTCAGGTAATGGAAGACACCAAATTGAAGCGATATACAGAAATTTATGCCCATGCGGCTTTCGACTCTCTTCCACGAGAGAGACACACACTCTGCTTCGTTCTCTCGTGCGTCGCACATTGTCAGAGAGACACAAATAGGGGGTGTGATATAAAGCAGCCTCTTCCATCTTTCAGAGGACGACCCATAGTTTTGAGGACACCTAACATCTTCAGAGCTGAGTACCTTGCTCCAAATAGAGCCTCTTGAGACTGGGAAGACACAGGGGTGGCCGTCGGGAAGGGGGAAGGGGCAGGTTTTCCCGATGTCCTAGTCATGTACGACAACAGCAGTATATATACATGAACACGCGCACACTGGCTTGATAGGCTCTTCTAGATTTCACCAGTCGGCCCTGTCTCATTCGTTCATTTATATTTCATTCTAAGGCTGGAAGGTTTTGCTATTTGGGGACGGCCCAGCCGACTCTACTTTTAACCTTCAAAACCTATATGTGACATTGCGAGACACCACGCTGGTGTGCACGAGGGAAAGACATCAAACCTCGTGTTGCTGGTTTCCTCATGTTCTCTACCATCGCACCGAGTGAGTGAGCCCATGACGATCCAGACACGCAAGGGTCGAAGTGTCTCGGCCCTCCCCACGTGCGACTGCTCTTCTTACAATCAGGCGAGAACCATATACCTAGGTACATCTTACAGCTTCGCATCCGGCTCGTCTTCACCAAAGAGCTCCAAGAAAGAAGGATGAACCTCGTCCGTCAGGTCGCTGGCTTGCAAGCTGCGACCCTTCTTCTTGAAGGCGTTACGCGAGCAGAGCTATGAATCCCGTCAGTTACCATACTTACAGATCTTCCTGCGTTTTGCCGGAAAGAGCGGTGCGAAGGCGAAACTTACCCTGGTGATAGCACAGCCACCAAACGCCGCCAGACCAAGCAACTCCTTTGACTCCAGCTTGCTGCCGTGATCCCAGAGACCCTCGAGGTAGGCCTGGCGCCAGCCCAGGAAGGTAGCAATACTGCCAGTCAATGTATCGCCTTGCCCACCGCTACGCTTGAGCCCGCCCTCGAGGTCGACGACCATGGTGTGCTCGCCGTTGCTAACCATGTCATGTTTGCCCTTCTGGACGATGGTGACGCCGCCGAGAGCGAGCGAGAGGGCCTCCACTTTCGCCGTGGGGCTCTTGTCACTACCGCTCGCCTCACCGTTATCGCCGTCAGGCTTCAGCCCCTTCCAGAGGCGGCCAAACTCGACGACATTGGGCGTCAGTACGACCTCCTGCCAGCCGATGAAGAGCTCGGGCCGGCTGGTGACGATGGCGAGGGCGTCGGCGTCGAGGACCACGGGCATCTTCTGCTTGCGGGCTGCCGCCAGCACCTTCGCGCACGTCTCCTGCATCAGTGGGTCGCGGCCGAGGCCGGGTCCGATGACGAGGACGTGCAAGCGGCCGAGCATGTCGATGATCTTACTCGACACCTTCTCCGGGTCCGTGTCCTCCGGCGCCGGGCAATCGTTGGAAGACGGCGAGGGTGACTGGCGCATCAGAGGGTGAACCATGAGGTTCGGCGAGTAGGTCTTAATGACTGCAGCAGCACCGGGTGTGCAGATCACGTGGGACTGCACAGGTTCTTGTCAGCGAGACTGTGTCCAGATGTTCGGATATAGGCACGTAAGCATACCATATCGCAACCCAGTCTCGCGCTGGCCATAGCAGAGAAGGACGGAGCTCCTGTGTAATCCTCGCTACCTCCAATAACAGCAATACGACCCAGCTGACCTGCATGGATTCCATTAGTCTGAATGTATTCTTCTCTAAATGATGGCTGCGTAACTACCCTTGTGAAACTTCTCCAGCATGGGCGGCACCATTTGGCGCACCTTGCCCAAAATCTCCTTGGTAGCGGCCGACATCTCGGGAGACGCAGTACTCATATTTATACGGCTAGAAGCCTTTAAATATAATTGGGATACGCTCCTATAGTTTGCTTGAGACGATGAGTCCGATGTAAATCCGATATATCAGGCGGGACTTTAGAACCAAATAGGCTTGATTCCGTCGTAATTGGTCGGTCAGGTGCTTGCTCAGAATAATATGTGCAGATTAAGGGATAACTCTCAAGATGGAATTTGGGGTCTATGGGAGTTATACAACAAGGGTTAAGTCAAAGTCGGACAATGATGGTGTGGTTGCTTTGCATGAGGTTTGGAGGAACGTAAGGTCCGGCAATGGATTAAAAATATGACATCACGAGATCCAAAGCCCCATTCGAGCTGCATCATAGGTTTTGACAGATTTAAGCTACAAGCACCCCTAAAATACACAACATTTGGCTATTAAAAAGTATACGTGGTATACGCGCTTTTTCACGAGATATATCAAATAAGACGATGCAGGTGTTTTAGAACATATTAATGAACAAAAGGAATCGAGTGCTCTTGAGTTTGTGGCTCTATTTTACAAAGGCTGAGCTCGAGGATATAATCTCCGCTTCTCAGCCAATTCCGCACTTTTGCAGCACCCGACTGACATACATCTCGCCTCTAATGAGAAACAGGTCCCGCCAACTAATGCAGCATTTCCGCAGGTATAGACAGATCCTCTCCCTTCACTCCAGCCATCGATTATCTAAGGTACATGCACCCTTTGCTTACGACGTGAAGCTCTTGGTGAAGGTCTGGACGACGTCACGCAGCTTAGCCTCGAGGTCCTTGCTGAGGGCACCCTCCTTGTCGATGGTGGCCAGAAGCTCAGACTCGTTGGTGCGGAGGTGAGACAGGAAGTCAGCCTCCCACTGGAGCACCTTGTCGACGGGGACGGAGTCCAGGAAACCGTTGACACCAGCGAAGATGAGGGGAACCATCTCGTTGACGGCCATGGGAGAGTACTGCTTCTGCTTCAGGAGCTCGGTCAACTGTAGGTAGCAATGGATTAGCTAGTGCACCAAAAATAAGTCCAGGCATATTCTGAATACTTACACGCTCACCACGAGACAGGGTCTGCTTGGTGGAGGCATCCAGATCGGAACCGAACTGGGCGAAGGCAGCGACCTCACGGTACTGGGCCAAGAAAAGCTTCAGGGAACCAGCAACTTGCTTCATGGCCTTAAGCTGGGCGGCGGAACCGACACGGGAGACGGACAGGCCGACGTTGATGGCGGGTCGGATACCCTTGTAGAAGAGTTCGGCCTCCAAGAAGATCTGACCGTCGGTGATGGAAATGACGTTGGTAGGAATGTAGGCGGAAACATCACCACCCTGGGTCTCAATGATGGGCAGGGCAGTCAGAGAACCTCCACCGAGCTTGTCGTTCATCTTGGCAGCACGCTCCAGAAGACGCGAGTGCAGGTAGAAGACATCACCGGGGTAAGCCTCACGTCCGGGGGGACGGCGCAGAAGCAGAGACATTTGACGGTAAGCAACAGCCTGCTTAGAAAGATCGTCGAAAACGATCAAAGCGTGCTTTCCGGTATCCCTAAAGTGCTCCCCTTCAAAAAGGGGTCAGCATTAACAGTTCAAAATGAATATGATGATGGTGATGGTATCGTAGGATAGACAGAGTAAAGTGAATTTGGGAAAGTGGAGGTGAATATCATATACAATGGGAGAGAATGTCATGACTGGTCGGAAGGACTGTCATAAACGGGGTGGGGCAGTAGTGTCATGAACAGCGGGAGAAAGTGTCATAAACAGGGTAGACTCGAATGGGTACATACCAATGGAGGCACCGGTGAAGGGAGCAATGTACTGCAGAGGAGCGGCCTCGGAGGCAGTGGCGGCAACGACAACGGAGTACTTCATGGCGTCGTTCTCCTCGAGGGTCTTGACGAGCTGGGCGACAGTGGATCGCTTCTGACCGACGGCGACGTAGACACAGTAAAGCTTCTTGGTCTCGTCGTTGCCGGCGTTCCAACGCTTCTGGTTGAGCATGGCATCGAGGGCGACAGCGGTCTTGCCGGTCTGACGATCACCAATGATCAACTCACGCTGACCACGGCCGATGGGAACCATGGCGTCGACCGACTTAAGACCAGTCTGGACGGGCTGGTTAACGGACTGACGGGGCAGGATACCGGGGGCCTTGAGCTGAGCACGGCGCTTCTCCTTGGTGTTGAGAGGGCCCTTGCCATCGATGGGGTTACCCAGAGCATCGACGACACGGCCGAGCATCTCCATACCGACGGGAACATCGACCTAGCAGATGTTAGTAGTTGAATTCACTGCCAGAAAGCCAGAAGCGTAGCACGCACGATTTCACCAGTTCTCTTTACTGTCTCGCCCTCCTTGACGAGACGGTCAGAACCGAACAGCACGACACCGACCTGGCCAGCCTCCAAGTTCATGCACATTCCCTTGACACCGGAAGCGAACCTAAGAGCATTGTTAGCTAGGGGCCATCATATCCGTGGTCGTTTGAAGTAGACATACTCGACCAGCTCCTCGGCCTGGACGTTGGCCATACCGTGCACACGGGCGATACCATCACTATAGAGCACCAAAGTCAGTATACCAATTCCAATTGCTCCAATGAAGCCTAGCTCGAGACGGTGATAATCATGGGGTGACGGTCGATGTCGATTGTGTGATGACGCCAGCGTTGATTGGCTCTTGTGTGTTGTCGAGAATCGTTGTCGCCCATGAAAAATCCCGACTCGGCTAGTCCCCACTTTCGATTCGATAATCAACATACCCAACGGAGAGGACACGGCCAGTCTCGGCCAGGTTGGTCTCCTCGGAGACACCACGGATGCGCTGCTCGAGGATGGAGGACACCTCGGTGGGCGTGGCCTTGTCCGAAGCGTAGGAGCGGCTCTGGATTCTGAAGGCTGCGCGATTTTGCACCTGGCAGGTCGAAGAAAAGCTGTTAGCCGAAGCCCCGACGAAACATGGGAATCAAATGATGCAGCTGTGCCACGAGCTCGTCCGAGCTCTCAATCCGGGCTTAAAAGCTTCCAAAAAGCTCAATTGAGCTGTTCAAGTGCCGTTAAGATGCATTGATGCCGGATGCAGCCGTGGCTCGATGGCATTGAGGCCTGGTCGAGATGGGGAGTGGTGGGAGTGGGAGCCACACTTACCGCAACAGCTCGGCCAGAGGTAGAGACAGCGCTCACGGCGCGCGTGGACCGTCGGAGGGCGTTGCGAAACATTGTGGAAAGAGGTAACCTTGGATCCTCTAGAAAAAAGAAGGAGAATCAATTGCAACCTCTTTGCAATTGATGGGGAGGCGGGAGGGGAGGTTATGGGAGGACGGGTTTGGGAGGGTTTTGGAGGTTCTGAATACAGATCGGAGGGAAGAGAAGAAAAAGCTCTCTTTGCTTGCCCGGACGCACTCACTGGCCGACGGGTCCTGGGACAGACTGTTCCTTTGCCAATTCCAGCTAGCTGACGAGTGCACGTACCAGCCCGCTTCAGACTCTGGAGACGGGAAAAAGAATAAGGCGGGCCCGACTTGACCCGACCCAAACAACCTCATTGGAGATCGAAAATTCAAGGTTAATACAATGCAGAGAGCCGCCAGCTGGTCGCCAGTTGACAGTCACAGTAATCGGCTATAACCTGAGTGCTAATCCAACTTGTTGAGAGCTCAACCCAATTTAATTTGTCTGTGGCGCTCTACGTCGTCCGCCCACCAGGGTACCTTTGTCCAGATACATCATTGAAGTAACTGAATCCTCTTGTTACTTGACGGATCATGTGTCTAGTTGGCATTGGAACAATTGAATTGCCCTGATGTACAGACCATCTGGTAAATCGGTCATTTATGTGGTGTTGTTATTCTATTCACTCAATACAGAAGGCGACGATTATAGCATAGCACAGCCGTTCGCCCGGTGCTGATACCCAACCCACAACCGGCCTTTGCTGTGTCTTTGGATATCAACCTCGACTACAAGCAGCACAATATCAACAGCCTCCGTGCCAATGGAACGATCAAACTCTGAGGATATATGTTAGCTTTGGTCGACTTAGACACCTGCTCCCGCCTGGGTAGGCTACAGTATCACAGGATGTATAGCATCCTGTATACCTACTCTTGGGACTACGACACCGTCGCCGGGTGCTTTAAGCGTGCACTCGGCCTGGGACCTAGAGGAGGCCACATACGTCGAGTATAGGAGGAGGAATTTACTTCCTAGATTTGGCCCTATTACTAATAATAATACTATGTGGTAGACATTGACTATAGATACATAGTAATACCGCAAACTCCCTAGCAAATAGGACGTCTTCTCTATTGCATCAATATATTTGGCATATATTGTATATATACTATCCATTAAGCTGTAGCAAATGCGAAAACTTCGTTTCGCCCAGAATCCAGGTACTTCTCCTCCGGTCTCCCATACGGCTCCGAGTGCCGTTCCCTGCCGCCCGTGCCGCAGGGGCCACCGATCTTCTCCTTCATCCGGCTCTCATAGTCGAGGACCTGACGTCTGCGCAGCTCGTCGAGCTTGCGCACCTTGCGATCGTATGCGTGACGCTCGGCCGGCTCGAGGATGTTCTTAGCGAGCGCGGGGCCGAGCCACTTGGGTGAGGTAGGCAGCTGCCGCCGCCGCCGCTCGTACTTGAGCTTGGTGATAGCTAGGAGGATGTGATGCTCCTGCTCTAGCTTCATGCGCTTCACCCAGATGGCCGGTTGCAGGTCGACATATGCTACATCCTCCAGGTCCCAGGCCGAGTGCACGCTCAAAGGGCCCGGCGAAGGTCCGGCGGCTTCGGCAACGGTGTCGCAGTGGTCGCACGTGTGCCCGTAGTTATGGTCGTTGACACCGTTTTCGTCTGGTTTAAGGGATAGCCTTGGCATGTCGTCTGCACGTCCTTTCCCCTTTAGTTTCCGACTATTCGAGTATTTCCCTTTTGATCCTGATATCAATCCCGATATCAATTCCGATGTTTTCAAGGAGAATCCAAAGAGCTTTGTGGGGTTGGGCTTGAGTGGCAGGGGGCCTGCGGCCCTCGAGGGACTTTCCGAAGACGAACTGTCTTCGAAATGATAAGTTTGCTGTGAGCACCGAGGCGGCTTCGTCTGCTGAGGGAAACCCCTTTTGAAAGTAGCGGGCATAACGGGATCGCGAGACCCTGGTGATTTAAAGCCAGTGGCTAGCGGAGCGTCTTCCTCATTTTGAACTTCTTGAGGACGTTGAGAACGTCCCGTCCGCCGTGGGAACTTCATTCTTAACATCTGGGTACTTGCTTGTTTTGTTTCAGTCATGGTATGCAGCATGTGGCGAGTGCTCCACGAATGGATAATGATTTATACTACTGCCGATGTTGAAAGGAGGTAAATAAAACCTGCAGTCTCGATTTCTTCCCGGAGATGGCTCTATATCCACCTTTCATGCCTTCAATAACAGAAATTGAGTCTGTTGCAAATATGGTACTAGCCAAAAGTACAACTTGCTCAATAACTAGAGCATTCAAATAGTGCGGGTGACCATCGCAACGAAGCTGGTCACCGTTGAATTCCCATCAGTGTCTGAAGAGACAGAGTGAGGCTATTCGTGTCACAGCAAGACTGTGATCTGTATAAATTCATGTAGCCCATAATCACATCGTGGGCCACTGGTTAAGATCACAACGTGGATGTTGCAACTTGCGTATCGTTCATCTCTTTGGCGCCAATAATGTTCATGCTCAATGCCTTCAAACCTTGTCTTGACACCTTAGCTGATAGACATTCCCCTATTTATTTGCCATTTCCTGGTTGGCTTAATCACGCAACATTTGCCAGTCTGCGGATGGGTGCGCCGACCAATGAATAGGGGCTGTTTACAGGAGTACACCTGATGACCTACCTCCTGCTGGCACCAACTAGAACTACACCTGGAACTGTATCACATTGTATATACATTAAGTCCTTCAGATGCGTGAGTACTAAAGTTTTTCGGAACAATATAATTATCTCGGTATGCTCGAATGAGCACCCCACTAGATCTTGATTTTGGTAGATCTCTTGCTCAGGATATATACAGTTAACCGCCATGAATAGACTCCCCGATAATTCGCCAAAAACACTTTTTAAAACCCAGGACGCTATGACATGAGGCCACATAAAACATGGAAAAGGAGAAAAGACCCGACTAGAAGTACAATATGAGACCGCTTTAGCTATGTAAGCCCTTGGTCCTGTTCTTCATCACTTCTCTCCGCTTCTTATCCGCCTCCGGATCCCACACCAGGAACTCGTGTAATCCACAGCCAGCAGGAACCATGGGCAAAACAGGCACCTTCTTATCAGTCATCACCTCCAAGAGGGCTGGGCCGTCCGAGTTGATGAGCCACTTCAGGGCTTCCTCAGTCTCTTCAGGCTTAATAAGACGACGGTGTTGCACACCCATAGCATCTGCCAACTTCATGAAGTCGGGATTCTGCTGGTGTGTGTGCGCGTACCGGTCCTCGTAGAAAAGGTTCTGCCATTGCGTAACCATACCCTGCTCCTCGTTGTTCAAGACAATGACTTTCACGCCAATGTTGAACTGAGCAGCGGTAGAGAGCTCGGTGAGGGTCATGTTGAAAGAAGCATCTCCGTCAATGTCGATAACGAGAGCATCGGGACGAGCCACCTTGGCGCCAATGGCAGCCGGCAGACCGAATCCCATAGTGCCCAAACCTCCAGAGCTGATCATGGTTCGCGGGTGACGCCACCTGAAGTGCTGAGCAGTCCACATCTGATGCTGACCAACACCAGTGGCAATGACCACTTCGTCCTTGCGATCGTTGGTCAAATCACTAAGCTTTTCAATCAGGGCTTGGGGCTTGATCATGCCCGCTCGCTCGGTGCGGTTGAAGGAGTTCATCGGCCATTTCGCCTTCCACTCCTTGATCTGGCTGAACCACTCCTTGCGATCAGACATGCTCTTCATCTCCAGATGCGGAATCAGCTGTGCCAAGTTCTCGGAAACATCGCCCTCGACAGCCTCGGTGGCTTGGACAACCTTGTTGATGTTCTTGGGGAGGATGTCGAAGTGGACGATTCCGCCACGGCCTTCGGCAGCAGCAGCCTTGGCGGCAGGGGCGAACTTGCCGATGTTGAGTGTTACTCGGTCATCGAAACGAGCACCCAATGCGATGATGAGATCGGCTTCCTGCATAGCCATGTTGGCAAAGGCGGATCCGTGCATACCAAGCATGTAGAGGGACTTCTCGTCAAGCTCGTCGAAAGAACCGAGACCGTGAAGGGTGGTGGTAACAGGGATAGACGACTTCTCGGAGAACTCCTTCAGAAGCGCGGGGCCGTTACCCGAGATCATACCCTGGCCGGCGTAGATAACAGGCTTCTTGGCCTTGTTCACGAGCTCGGCAACGCGGCGCAAAGACACGGCCAGCTGCTTTTGGGTCATGTCCATAGCGGCTCGCGATGCTGCGCTGGGAAGCGCGGGGAGAGCTGTCTCGGTAGGAATGGCCTTCCGGAGGATGCTGGCAGTGACATCCTTGGGCAAGTCGACCAAAACGGGTCCTGGACGTCCACTGGTGGCAATCTCGAAGGCCTCGTTGATGCGCCTGGGGAGCTCAGCCACGTTCTTCACCATAACGTTCCACTTTGTGCAGGCACGCGAGATGCCGATAACGTCGGCCTCCTGGAAAGCATCACTGCCGATAGCTGTGGTCACAACTTGACCACAGAAGACAACCAGAGGGGTACCATCGGAGAGGGCATCTTGCATGGGGGTGATGACGTTCGTGGCACCAGGGCCCGAGGTTACCAGAACGACACCAGGCTTGCCCGAGGCGCGGGCGTACCCCTCAGCCATATGCCCAGCACCTTGTTCATGTTTCGGGAGGATAAAGTCGAAGTGTTTGGAGTTGTAGATGGCATCGAAAACAGGAAGAATTGCACCGCCAGGGTATCCAACTAGAGCTTGTTAGATTTTATTTGCGTAGGATTGAGGTGGACAGGGTTCACGTACAGACGTGCTTCACACCCTGTCGGAGCATCATTTCATGGAAAATCTCTCCACCACTCTTGCCAATGAACGACTCGTCCATTTCAGGCGTCCGAGGGTTCACGAGGGGCTGCACATGGCTGCCGTCTTTCGTTTCGGCGGTGTTGAAGGCGGGTGCGGGTACCTCGCGGGGACTGCATTATGTAATTTGACGTCAGTATAAGTTCCCACACACGATGGCGACTGGGGATGGGCAACATACGCAGCGGCGGCTGTTGTCTGAGTCCTCACGCCAGTCGGTCCCTTCTTGGAATTCACGGCCGACACGACGGCCGACGAGGTGAAGAGGCGCTGCTGGCACTGGACGCGCGACACCTGGGCCAGGGCCTTGACGGCCCTGGAGGCTTGCCTAGTTCGCATCATGGTGATGATTGTGCTGTGCTTAGTAGACACAATTGAACCAGCGGCAGGGAGAGGAAGAGAAAAGAGTCAGAGTTGCAACACAACTTAAGCTTTCCAGTTGTGAATCTCTGGAGCCCGGGGTGACGGAAGGGAAATAAATAGCTGTGGCGGCAAGGAAAAGTAGAACTAGGGGACCTAAGGTATGAGTCGACACAAACCGAACCACCACTACGGCCGCCGTAGCGAAAGAGGGTGTGCGAGTGCGGTAGACCGCAAAATATCCAACCCGCGGCAACGGAGCTTGAAAAAAGAATTGGCTCGCGCTGATTCGTCGAGACCTGTGTGGGGTAAGGCTCCTCCAGGGGATTGCGCAGGTTGATGCATACAAGAGCTGTGGCGATATCGGCTTTTACAAGCGACAGGTACTGACTGGTAGACGACTGCAGTGCCTTTTTTTCCCCCCAACATGGATTGAATTAAAATTGAAATACCTGCATCCCCAGACTCAATTGCTCATCTGCCCGTTTGGCAATATCTGACTGACCTCGTTTGTGTCTCCACCCTCTCACACCATGAAGTACATGTAGCGAGTCCAATTGAGAATATACACCTTGGGTAGATGATAGGCCAATGTATCTGAATGCAAGGTGGATTGAGCGACCCTCTGAGTCTCTAGTAGTAACCTCTGACGACATCAATTGATTGGGTCGGTTTCTGTGAAAGGATCCATCCATGGCTATTAATCTTTTTCAGTTCCAAGTTCTAACGCGATCAAAGCTCGCCTCTCGCCCTTTGCTTTGCTATTGGTTTTCAGTCACAGACAGTCAGAAGCTCTAGGGATCCTACCTGTCAAACTGAATCAAAACCTGCAGGGGCCAGACGCCTGCAGCTTGGAGTGCTGGCAGGCTGGGGAATCTAGATGTCGCCTTAAAACTTTGATCCCCTCTAAGTTGGCGCTATCGTTTTTCTGCCTTCTAGTCGACTTTGCGCCACCTTCCCGCCTTCTCCTTATTATTCGCTACTGCAACTGCGCGCACCACTACCAACAGCGCCGGTCGCTACGGCCGGAACGCATACTATTTCCGGCCTTATACTAAAATGTATATTCCTGCATAGAATCCCGATGCTGAATTGGGCTGCAAGTGTTGGTGAGGAAGAATACTATCAATACCTTAGATACACAAAGATTATCGTGGGAAGTGCCTTGAGTTGATCGCCAGTATTAATACTGTTCTTGGTTTGCACGTGGGTGACTCAAGGTATACCCTGTACGTATCCACGAATGCGTCAACCCGTGGCTGCGTCGTTCAGCACATTCGATCGTTTATTGGCCATGTTGTCATACCCATATACGTCTCTGGCGGGAGTTTCCGAAATCTATGGAATGTGAAATATATTCTGGTAGCATCAAATCGAGGATGAAATAAAGACCCATAGTATCTTGTTTTGTTCAAAGCAGCGACAAGACGTTCGTGCGTATTCACCGTATATTACTTGTATATATTGAGTGTATAGCAAGGCACCCCATGGGCATTTTTTATGGTCAGTCAGCTGATCGGCAGCGAACAGGATTATCATCACGCAACACATACAGGTTATATACTCACTCAGCATCCGTTCTTGGGTTGGGCGCGCCCTAGTCGCAATGATTACCATACGCTGCTTGCTCGCTAACCGTCGCGGAGAGGAAAGAATCCATTGATCAATGCTGCACTGCAGTTCCGCTGAGGAGCGTGATGATACTAAAACAGTGACAAGTATGAATAAATGCCGTTGCCCGTAACCATTTGGCTGCACGTCGGATCAGTCTGGCCAATCAAGTTCGCCTTTGAATTCCCAATCCGGAAAAGGCACCTTGAGGCCCACCCTCTCCACGAACCCCGCGGTTTGTCGTTCGTTCCCCGAACCAAGATTCCCCATCGAACCACACGCAGCGCACAAACCCCCGCAACGCACCATCTCATATTACGAGATATGTAGTTGACTTACTCGTCGAATTTTGTCAACGGGAAGAATGTTGACACGTTCATTTTATCAAGCTTTTGATTTCTTGGGTTGGCAGTATGGGTAAGATTGCTAAGATCGAATACTTCCGCGTGCCACCTCGATGGCTGTTCGTCAAGATCACGGATGACACTGGTGTCGCAGGGTGGGGCGAGGCCTCGCTCGAAGGTCACACACAGGCAGTGGAGGGTTGCCTGGAGTCTTGGGCGACCCGATACGTGGGACTTGAAGCAGAGTTAGTGACGAAGCTGCTCGATGAAATTGGTTGGCCCGGTTCGCTGATGAGACCACAATAGTGACATCGAGCATATCTGGCAGCTGTCGTACAGAGGAGGGTTTTACCGCGGTGGTCCGGTTCTCATGAGCGCTCTGTCCGGAATCGATATCGCGCTCTGGGACCTCAAGGGTAGCTAAGCTTATACACAGTGGCAAATGTGTAACAGTTCACTGACGAGTCTTAGCGAGAAAACTGAATGTGCCTATCTACCAGCTGCTCGGGGGCAAGGTTCGTGACAAGTTGAGAGTCTACGGTTGGATTGGGGGCGACAGGCCGAGCGATGTCGAGGAGCAAGCGTGTGTATCCTAAAGCCCACTTTAAGCGCCAAAGTAGCTAATTTGTTTTACAGCAAAGCACGCATTGCACAAGGCTTTGATGCCGTCAAAATGAACGGGACCGAGGACCTGGGCTGGCTTGACTCGCCAAGGAAACTGGACGAGTGCGTTGAGAGAGTGAAGGCAGTCAAAGCCCTTGGCCTCGACGCCGGTGTCGACTTCCATGGCCGTGTGCACAAGCCCATGGCGAAGCAACTGGTGACTAAGCTTGCCCCTTACGAACCCCTTTTCGTGGAAGAGCCATTGCTATCCGAGAACATTGGCGGCATCAAGGGCCTCGCCGCTCTAAGCAGCGTGCCGATTGCCCTTGGCGAACGGCTCCATAGCAGATGGGATGTGAGGCCTTTCATGGAGGCTGGCTGCGTGGATATCCTCCAGCCTGACGTATCTCACGTTGGTGGCATATCGGAATTGCGCCGGATCGCATCAATGTGTGAGACCTACGATGTGGCCTTGGCACCCCATTGCCCTCTAGGACCCATCGCTCTTGCAGCTTGTGTACAAGTTGATGCAGTATCTGCCAACTTCGTTATTCAAGAGATGAGCGATGGGATACACTATAATATTGGAGGGGATTTGAGAAGCTATACGAAAAACCCGGAGATTTGGGATGTGGAAAAGGGGTATATCAAATTGCCAGGAGGGCCTGGGTTGGGAATAGAGGTTGATGAGGATCAAGTCCGCAACTTATCCAAAGAAGCAAAGGCATGGGTTAGCCCAGTATTCTCGGGCCCTGGCGAGGAACTACGGGAATGGTAATGCCTGAGTTGTCGACGGATGTCATGTATCTGGACTTTCTAGGGGCTTGAAAGTAAATTGGTATGAGTCAACTATATTGTTGTGTTTTGACCAATAGTGCCAATCGATCGAGCAGTATACTACAAAAACTTGCAAACAACAACACAATAGGTAATGACGATGGGAAATTCCAGGAATATTTCTTTGTAAACAATGATACGCTTAGTGAAAAGGATCGATGGGATTGCAAATCATTTGCGATTGATGCATGAGAAATACAACACCAACGGGCGGCTGATTAATCAAAGCTAGGATCAAGTCGTGGTTACTTATCTAATCGCCCTAGACCCGTGATGCAATCCACTTCTGCCTATAATCACCACTCTAATAAGATGCGGACTGACTCTTCAAACTTATCGCATCCTGCATCAAGACATCGCATCTGAAAATGGATACCCAATCCGCTGGAACTCAGCAGGCCTGCAAAGCCTTCCGGTGCATTCAGGACTTGCAATCGCTATCTACCCGCAAAGACGCGACCCCGGCTTATCCGCCTATCTCGAGCATCCCCAGAACATCTCCGGAGCGACTAGCGCAAGCATCTCCCGACAACGACCCATCATCTCCCAAAAATGCCCGAACCTACCTCTACCTCGCCTACGGCTCGAACCTAGCCGCCGAGACCTTCCTAGGAGTCCGGGGCATCCGGCCCCTGTCCAAGATCAACGTCTCAGCCCCGGCCTTCGACCTCACCTTCGACCTGCCGGGCATCCCATACCGCGAGCCCTGCTTCGCCAATGTCGCACCGCGCAAGCACCTTCCCGATCCTCCCAAGCCCCCACAGCGACCGCCGCAGTTCCCGCCGCCTCCTCCGTATTCCTACAACGGCAGTGACAGAACCGAAAAGGCCCTATTCCCGTCGTTGCCGCCGCGCGCCCCGACTTGGTCCAAGGGCCTCATCGGAGTCGTTTACGAGGTGACGCCCGAAGACTACGCAACTATCATCCGGACCGAGGGCGGCGGCGCGGGCTACCTCGACGTCCAGACGCCCGTCGTGGCCCTGCCGGCGCCCATCACTGTGCCGGAGAAGCCACCGATCCCCGAACTTCCGCGCCCCTTCCTCGCGCACACCCTGTATCAACCGCGACTACCCGATGCACCTCCCGACGATGAGAAAAATTCAAACGGCGATGGTGACGGTCCCCACGATCCTGACAAGCCCAAAAACAGGTGGTGGTACAAGTTCGTGACCCCCGTGCGCCGCCCGGAGCCCGACTACGCCCAAGCCAGCGCGCGCTACCTGAAGCTCATCACGGACGGTGCCGCAGAGCACGCCCTGCCCGACGACTACCAGGCCTACCTGCACCGGTTGCAGGCGTACACCATCACGCAATGCCGCCAGGAGATGGGCAAGTGGATCTTCACGTTGCTCTGGCTGCCCCTGTTCTTCCTGGTCATGTCTGCCAGCCGCTGGGTCGCGGACAAGGACGGAAGGGTGCCGCGCTGGCTGGGTGTCACGATGATTGTCATTATGAACCTGATGTGGATGAGCTACGACGCTGTCTTTGTGAAACTATTTGGCGACGGCGAGAGGACGATAGAGGATGATGGTGACGACGACGACGACGACGACGCTGCTAGAGCCATTGCGAGGAGTAGGGGGCCCCGCTGGCTGCAGTTGGAAGGCGCAATGCTCGATGAGAAGAATCGGCTGTTAAGCGACTGGTAGTCATGATGTTGTCGGATTTCTATGTGTAAGTCCTTGTGTATTTGTAGCCCGTAAATGCCGGTAGCCTTACATTGCTTGGACTTGAAGTTTGTTTCCATACTTGCATTCATTACTTTCTCTGGCGAAGGGGAACGCTTCAGATTACGGACACTGAACAGGGGGCGAAAGTCGATCATGAATTACAATCATTTGATAAAGTTTCTAAGCCTTTCCGGCCTTATAAGTGCAGTGACCGCAACCAGTGTTTGCTGAGGGTATCAAGGCTCGCCTTTTGATCTCTAATGATCACCTCGTTCCGTCCTAATCCCCCAAAACTCCTGTGTCCTGTATATATTACCCCGTCCAATTCGCTTCACAATACCTGTTTAGTTTTTTCTCTTGTTGATCAACTGCAACAGATCCTGGTAGGTGTTCTTTCCCTCGATGATATCGTTGACCGCAGTGAAGAGCGGGTAATCCTTCTCCATATTGTGAACCTTCAAGAAGCTGTGGACCTCCATCGCGGTGGTGGTGCCTTGCAACTTCTGACCGTTCAACTCCTTGGCTTCAATCTCAGCCACACTGACGCCCTGCTCTACGGCATGGCTTGCGCACCTGAAGTTTCTGCCACTGCTGCAACTGGTGATCAGATCGGCCACACCCGCGCTTTCAATGGTGAATGTCTCCGGCTGTACAGTCTCCTTGAAGAACTCTTTGCCAAACTTGATCATCTCGAGCAATCCACGTCGCACGATCTCCGACTTTGCGTTGTCTCCGAGACCCAGACCGACAACGAAGCCGGCCCCCAGAGCAACAATGTTCTTGAGGGCACCACCGAGCGAGACACCGGCCACGTCGGAAACCATGCTGACGAGGAAGTAAGGGCGCTCGAACAGGAGTTGGAAGGTATCGTGGTCGAGAGGGGGGTATTCGGCGGGCACGGGCACGAGCTTGGTCTTGCTGGTGCGACCGCGGGCATCCTTGTGCTGCATGTCGGTGAGCGGAGTGATGCTCAGATTGGGAGCCGATTCTCCTGCCGAGCTTCGGATGGGTGTCGTGGAGCGGGGGGACGGGTTGCGCGACGAGTCCATGGGTGGGGGGTCGTAGGCGATGGTCGTGCCGCACCACTTCTCGGCGGCGATCTCGGACGCGATGTTGGCACCGCTCAGGGCGCCGCAGTAGATACCCAGGCCATCGCCGATCCATTCAGAGAAGAGGGAGATGCCCTCATCTGTGACGTGTACACCCTTAATGCAAGAAATTCCTCGGGCGAATGGCACGATCTTTCCCTTGATCTGGGACGAGACGCGGTCGATGAACTGATGGGGAAGGTTGAAGATCAGGATAGAAGAGTCCTTGACGGCATCGACCACGGAGGGGTTGGCAATCAGGTTGCTAGGGAGTTTGATGCCGGGAAGGTACTTGACGTTCTCGTGGTACTTGTTGATGATGTGGGTGAGCTTCTGGGGCTGGTCGCCGACAGCCTCGTCATAGTGAGGAGAGCCCTTGGGAATGGTAACATCCTCCTCGTACACCCACATGTGCACCTCGGGCTCGAAGATGTCGGGGTGCTCCTTGGTGTTCTCAGCGACAATCTTGGAGATGGTCGAACCCCAGTTGCCGGAGCCAATGACGGTGACCTTGTGCCGCTTTTCATGGGCCTGGGCCTGGGTTGAGAGGAAGCCAGGAGACATTTTAACCGAGTAGGAGCGCCGGAACTGAGATCTAAGGCGGCGTTGGTTTGGTGGGGAAGAGCCGTGAAGTGTCCGAAGGTGGGCAGATGCGGTGCGGAACAGGTGGGATGAAGGAGCAATTGTTGCTACAGGGGCCGGGTAGCGAATCAAGATACGCATCAATACAGATTTCTAACGGGAAGCAGGATGACTGACTGTCTCCTTTATAAAAGAGTGCGGGCAGCTCAGATGCCCAGGTGCTCCAGTACGGTCGCACAGCTTAGCTACGTATAGAATGAACGATGAAGTTCTTTCTCCAGTCTGGTCTTGGTGAATGTGGATGCAAACGAACCCTGGCCCAATTTCTCGGCCGAGGAGGAGTAAACTGCCTAGGTAGAATGGTACTTGCCTTCCCCTTCTCTCCTTCTTTGCACCTAAAGAGAAGAATGGATTCAGCTGCTACTTTAGCATTTGATTCCCACCCTTGCACCCCAGCCAGCTAGCTGTGGCTGTCACGGTCACAGTCAGTTGAGCCCGAAAACGCTGGGCCAATCCGCTGTCTCTGCATGACGCAAATCCCAGATACACTCGACGAGACACTTGACCGCCTTCCAGTTCTAACCAGCTCTATCTTGCTCTAGTCGTAGAGGTTGCAGTACGTAGAGCCGTACAAGACCGGCAAAGTAGACTGTAAGCCCGACTATCACTTGCCCAGGGCGGAATCTCAGCTCTCTCAGATGACAGCGGCCAAGTCCGACCGTTGTCCAATGTGCCGAGGAGGCTCATTGATGCTTCTGATCAGAACCAGGTAGTCTGGCTGTCGCATGGTGGTTTGCCCCATCGAAGTTCCAGCGATCTCGTTACATCCCGGACGAGGATCGAGGCCATGCCCGTAATTGCCAAATGCGACACATGTGAAAGCTCTTGTCTCCTATATACCGTTTATAAAGGCCGGTCCATAATATTAAGTCCGTCTGCGTGTGCGAAAGGAGATTTTGCATCCTCTTCAATCAGATCAGATACCTACCTTTTAGACGACGGGTTTATTCTACTTACAAAGTTCTTCCTATTTACTCACGACCAACTGAGGTAGATTCCACAGAGGTATTTCCATCATCATTGCTGGCATTGGAACTATCCGCAGGTCTCATGTTGGCACGGTCAAAGTCAATTGCTCCGATTACGAAGATGGGGCTTGCTTGGTACGGTGCTATTTCTTAGGCTAACCGTTAGATCCCATCTTTATTGTCATCGTGGAAGTCATCAATTGATTGATAGAGGGGCCTGTCCCGCCTGTCTCGTCTGTGCCTTGTGCGTGTGCTTGCTCGTGCTTCTGGTGCTTAGGCTGGATTGGACTGAGAATTGGAAGAACGACTGGAGCCATCCGTGACGCGCTTTGCTCTACTCCACTGAAAAGTCCCCCAGTACGGAGTACGGATATCAACAATAGGCCCCTTCTCTACCAGACCTGAGAGGGCGACCACCGCCATTTTCAACAGCTAAGCGCGATTGTACCACCGCCTTGCATATACTACAATCATAACGTGTTCATATTGTTTAATGGTCCATTTGTGTTTGTATTGATTGTATTATTTTACTCCGCGATAATCTGCCCGTGAATCGCAATTTATCGCATTTCCGCGCTTCTACAGGACCTATCATGCAGATGTACTTGCCTTGCCTGGTCGCACACGGCATGCAGCTTCCCATTTGACCGTCCAATCCGCAACAGACAGCAGCAGCGCCTGCCGCAACTTGCTCACCACCAATCATCCGACGTGATGAATGTCGAGCAGTGTCGCAAAACCTCAGCAGAGGCCCTATCAGCGGGCCAACCGAACACCAGTCGCAGTATAGGCCCAACCCTTGCAAGTCGCGCTCACGAGAGAAAGGCATCGCTGCAAAGAGAGCCCAAAGACGGCAACAACACACAGGCGGGGGAGGCCCACGCGCCCCAGACGACTTCGCCTGCAAACCACGCACATCGGTCACCACTGCGCACGCGTGCGCGATCAAACTTGAGCACAAGCTCCCATAGCAGGGGCCTTGGCGGTCCGGACTCGCCTCGCATCCCACGATCCAACACCATAGCGCCCACCGCATCGCAGACATCGTTACGCCGCCGCCCTTCCGGCCAACAACAATCTCCGATGCACAGTGGCTTTACCCCCCGCGAACGGCGACCGTTGGGGCTGGCGCAAGCCTGGAGTCTTGCCAAGGCAAACGACGACGAGAAAGACCAGGGCGACGAAACGTTCGATCTCAAAAATGCCTTTGATATGGCAAAGGCAGAGGCAGACGGAGTCAGGCTGGGGTCACCCAGCCCGGCTCCTCGGCCCCAAAGACCAAGGAAAGATTCAGAGGAGTTAGGGTCGGCTCGCGGTTCTGGACGAGACCTGGGCCAGCAGCTCAAAACGTTCGATCGCAACCACCAACTCGCAAACGGAAGTGGTCCCCTTAATGGGCTTTTTTCCAAGAAGAATAGTATCGGGCCCAAGGTGACGGAAACCGCAAATACCCTTGCTGCCAAGGCGAACGAAGGCGACACGCGAGATGCTCCACAGCCATCTGGAGCAGGCCAGGACGCTCATTCGAGGAAAGAATCATCAGAAAGTCTCCTCAGCATGGAGGACTACCACAGGTTCTCGCCCTTGCCTTCTATTGTACCTGGTCGAGGCGATCTAAATCGGTCTTCTAGCAAAACCCGGCCAAGTATGACTCCCAGGAAAAGCTACAACACTCCAAGTAAAGCCCGACCGAACTTTTCTCCGGAGAAAAGCTTTAACTGGCAGCTCGACGCCGACTTCACTGCGGGCGATCTACAAGTATCTGACAGCCCGCGTGTCAAGGCTGCGAAGACAAACGGCCGCGAAGGAAATCTTGCTTCGCCCAGTAGCAGCTCACAAGGATCGGATACTCCCAATGGTCGCCGCAGCGACGCCAGGCTTGATCAAATCCGGCAGGCGGAGATTGAGGCTGCTGGAATCGAGTTTCCCGAGAGTGACGAGAGCTGTCCCAAAAAGACCAATCGGCGGTTGGATGAGATCAGGGCACGGGAAATGGAAGCCGCCTCTAAACGAGCTGTTGCAACAAGTAGGCTGGATGAGATTCGCATTAAGAACTCCGAGGCCCGGTCAGAGACTCAGTCGCCAGAACTGGCAAAGACCGCAAATAGAGACCCCCCTCATAGATCTTCGTTCAGCGATATGGATACTGCCAAAGTGAACGGCGGCGGTGGTGGGGAAGTGATCAAGGATGACCCCTCAACAACATCAAAGAACCTCAACGAGAAACCCTCCAACAAAGCATCCGACAATGATGGTGTGGAAAAGGCAGAGACATATAAGAGACCGTCTAGAAACGATTCCTACGATTTACTTCGCCAACTTGCCCGAGCCACAAGTGCAAGTCCTTCCCCTCCCAACACGAAAACTATAGAGGAACCACTATGGCAGGAACCGATTATCAACCAAGAGCCTCCAGAAAAAGAGACCGCCACCAGACCGCGCTTCCTGCGCGATGACAGACGTCCAATAAATCTAGAAGCTAAGGGCTCTAGGGAAAGGCCTACTGTTGGTTTCACTGGACTGCGTAAGATTCTCTCCAGCGACTCTCAGCCTGACAAACGGCGTCTTTTGGCGACATCAGAGCCCGACCCGACTGACCGCATTGAAGCCGAAATGAAACTTTTCGCACCGCAAGACAATTACTCAGAAAAGGGGTCTGTCCGTGCTCCTTCGCCTGCGTCCTCTGCCACGGGAGAGGAGGAAACGCCACGCCCGGATCGCAACGTTGATCCTCTAAGTCAACCAACCCCGCGTGTCACGGGAGCATATGTGGACACACCGGCAACGGTCAAAGTCAAGACCGAAGATGGTGAAGTACCTGAGAAGAACCAAGAAGCTAAAGGCTCCCTGGCTTCTAGGCTGCTCTTCGGCTCCCGTTTCGGCTCCCGGTCCCGTACGTCCAGCAAGAGTGATTCGGAACTTAAGGAGCCCGACATTAAGCAGGAGGAAAGTGACGGACAGGGCAGAACTGGAAGAAACGGTTCGAAATCCACTTCTGCACGGCATTCACGCGCAGCCTCCCGGCGGCGTAAGCCTTTGATCAATACCGCCAAAATCCCTACACCATCAGAAGACCTCCGGGCTATTCTTCGTCAGAATAAAATCGACGACTCAACCTTGGATGATGCCGAATTCGAGCGGCTTCTCGCTGGCTCCAATTTGGACCATGATGCCCTTGAAAAGGTCGTCAGTGAAACCATCCAAGCAGTAGATGAAGCCGCGGGTGCCCGCAAGTCCACAGAGCGGGAGGAGGAGCGAGAAGAGGAGCTGGAAAGGCAAAGGATAGAACGCATGAGCAAGTCGCTCAAAACAGGTCTTCTCAGCATTCGTTCTGCGAAACAGGGCATCGAACGTCTTGAGGGCAGGGTCGCGCAGTCCGAGCATAAAGTGTCGCCTGCCCTAGCTGCTGACCTGGGAAAATCCGGCAGCTGGAAGTACCCAGCTGTTCGACCTCAGCTCAGCGATGGCGGTATCAACTTTTCGATCCCTCGCCTCTATCGCAAGAAACCACACTTTGGCTTCACGCCCCTTGGGTTGTTGAGCATAATACTACTTGCTTGGTATACGCTGGAGTCCGCTTTTTGCTTCTTGTACGTGTCAGACTACGAGTGTGCGCCCAACTATCCCTGCGACTGGTCACCTCACGAGCCTTACTTCCCCTATGCCATGCCGTTTATGCTGGACGAGTGGGCGACGGGTGGGAAAGGGCGTGAGCTTGCCTGGCGTGTCGGTGAAGAAGTAGGCGATGTGGCAGCAGAAGTAAGTGATTGGATCACGGGTAACGACTTTACGAAGAGAGACACCATGTACATGAACGCCTGGGAGAGAAAACGTCACTGGAGGAGGCTGAGGAAGAATGGCCTTGTCAAGAAGTGGTACGAACCCCCCGAGTATCGAGACAAGATTAGGAGCTGGAAGGCAGCCTTCCAAGCGCGACAACGTGCGCGCGAGACCGGAGACGACTGGGACTACGAGATGACATTGAGTGAGGACGAAAGTCTGTAAGGGCCATTTATTCACACTTGTATTTGCAAGATGTGGCTGTGACGCTCGGGGATCCCACAATCAACGTCGTCGAGATGCGAGGAACACCACCCCCTTCTTTTTATCAATCAGCGCTGGTGGATGGATATCCAACCTTGGAGTGCTCAGGATACCAAACAATTGCAATTGCTTACAGAGGATACTTCGGCAAGGCGTTGGCGGCAAAGTTTTATAGGCGAGCTTAAATGCAGCTCGTCACAAATCATCAATGTCAAATACCGATACCAACTTTTGCATATATTACTAGTACTTGTGACCCTGCTAGATACCAATCATGGCACAGCCAGCTCATAAACTTAACAGCAGAAGAGGAGCTTCGTTGAAAACGCACTGAGCCCAGCCGGATCCCAGCGAATAGGTGGTAGGAGGCGATATACCGAGCCATATTATCGAAAATACTCAACAATGTCTCTTATGGTCGATCGGGTAAATGTCATCAATGTTCAACTAAGTATCGTACTAATTAATCAGAGTAGTGCGGGCGTTGGCAGTGTTCGTTGCCAGAAATCAACAAGGAAGGGGCGACGTAAGCCCGGACAGCAGCTGCCACCCTTTCAGCTGGGACCTATCAGCAGTTGATTCCAGAATTAGGTCAATGGAAGCCTACCTTGATCTTCTCGGTTACACCAACATCTTGAGAGCCCTTCCATTCAACCAATAAGTTGTTTTCGAATTCCGTTCAGGGATACCTTCATGGCCAACTGATTTCTTGACACTGTCCCCGGGTTGGGGCCCGGAGGCTCACACTTGCAGGCAAGTGCTCAATCACATTTTTCTTTTGTTGCACGGGCAGGTCATCAACATGGGTTCTACCTTTCCATCCATCCAATCATTCTTCCGGCAGGAAGTGAAGTGCAGGGATGACGAAAAGGAGCCAGCAACTTCAGGTGTCCCACGAGATGGCTTCACGTCGTCTGAAGTTGACACCGCCCTTGATCCTCTTTCAACACCCTGGAATCCGTCGAGATTCTACGAGAAGGTCCCTATCGCCTACCTTCAAACTGGTCCGCGTGATTACGAAATCGTCGGTCGCATTGTTAAATACTCACGCTCAATGCCCGGTCAGAATACCCGAGGGGACGGTGAGGATACTCAGCACTATATCGTAGTAAGCGACGGCAGCGCTGCAATTGCGGTACGTAAGTTTTGCTCATCGTATTTGTGATCAGTCATCTCAATATTGCTTAGGTCAAAATCTTCTACGGAAGGCCATCTCACCACACCCCAATACTTGGTCAGCGTGTGACCATCTGGGCTACCTATCTTTGTCACACCAAGAAAGGAGAGATAAGTCATATACCCCTTGTACATTGCGCAACAACAATCTACCCTGGCCGGACCCATGCATCGCATATCACCTTCCATCAAGATCCACCAGGTAGTACGGAGACTTCTCTGCTGAGGGAACCCCTGGAGTATTGGCCCGCGCAAAGTGATTCAGCCCAAAAAGTGTGAGGCCTCAGTCGGCCTAGTAGAGGTCGGCATTTTCGATGAAACCGCTACATCCGTTCTCAAACTTTGGGGTGATGAAAGTAGCTCTACACAGGGCTGGAGGCCCAATCAAACTACTTTACTTATATCAAGCCCTTCGTATAGACGGAACGACCACTCGAACGAGGTGGTGTCCGTTGGGCTCGGGTATAGTTCTATGATTGAGGTCGACCCCGATTTCCCAGCCGCGGGCTGGTTGCGCCGGAATGTCGCCAAGATGTTGAAAATAGACTCCATTGTCACGCCGTTCCCAGAAGGTTTATGGGACATCGAAAAGACTGTTCAGGGGCCAGCCAGAGTGCTTTTCACTTTGGCTGAGATCGAAAAAACGGTTCGTCAAGCCAATGGGCAATCTCCAGATTTCACCGGCAAAATCAACGTTGTTATCCTTGACGTGAACTTCATAGATCTGTGGAGAGAAGTGAGAACGTATTGCAATGAATGGTACGTCTATCTCACTTCACGACTGTAAAGTATAATACTGACTATGCATGCCAGCTGCGGTATTCCGTTATACGCCAACATACCCATCGCAGTATGTAAGGACTGCGGTGTGCAACGCGAGTTGTTGCCAAACCCTAAAATCATCGGCAACTTGATCGATGAAAGCGGCACGATGAAGGGCTCGAAACTGGTGTGGCACGGAGATGCGTGGAATCAGCTGCTGTACGGGAAGTCAGCCGAAGAAGATGACTTAATTCCATCCGAGAATGACTCTAACGTGGCGGGCCTAGCAGAGCATTACGGAAGGAATATCAAGGCGTTGGACAAAAATGATCTTCAGATCCTTGAAGACCAGTTGTTATACTTTCGTGTAACTCTGACGTTCGGCTGGTCTGATACTTTGGAGAAGCTATGTGTCTTGTGGGTGGAGTGGTGAAATTCATGCACGTAATATAGGGACGATATGTTCGCACGGGCAAGAACGTGTCATTTTGGGAGGTTCCTTTCATATTGCTAAAGAGGTAACATCTGAGGGCGGCGACTGCTAAAAGGGTGGGCGACAAGGGCAACAAACAATCTGCAGGGTTTGTTATGATGCCTAACCATCGAGAAGAGCGATGCTTTGTGTAAAGTATGGAACAGTAAGTAGATAAAGGGGGTGGGCGGGCTGGTACATAGCACTCATCGGGTGGGATTTGGTTGAACCCTAGCTAACTCGAGTAGTCAAGAAATCCAAGCAAAACTAGACCCAGTCAAGTCTCTAATCTCAATGGTAATCAACATACAGCCTGGGAGACCGAACGAGCTGCCGGCAACAGTGCCACGTATCGCCACTGCCGGAGGCGCTGTTACGGTTGCCTGGCAGGAACTTTTGGCCTATGCTGGCATACACGCACCAGTCCTGGCTCTCTAGCAGGGACAGGAGGTTGAGCATGAAAGTGCGACCTCCCGCAGAGCCGTTTCTCTAGTACGATCGGAAAGGGTAGCCCTGCAGCTTGAACTCGTAGCAGTCCCGCACAAAGCGGTGGGCGCGGTGTGTTTGTAATAGTTGGGATGCGTGCATGGCACCCACCATAGCTGTCCGCAGGTCCTCTGGCGCGTCGATCAAATGGATCTTGTCGCCGTAAATAAAAGTTACGGCTAGCCACTCGCACCGTGGAGGCGGCGGTACTTGGTGGCGGAAAATGAGGGTGCCGAGGTCGTATGAGTATAGGTTGATGTCGGTTGAGAGTGTGAGGAGCCATCCCATGTTGACGAGGTCTTTTTGGGTAGCGATTCTCATGTAAAACCCCCAAAGTCATGATGTTTGGTAACATGGCAAATTTGGGGGAGGGGACCGTAGGAGTGCAGGCGGCTTGGATGCATGGGTGATATGCGTACCTCCGAGAATGCGGTTTATCAGCCGCGCCGAGTTCAGGACGGCATGGCGTCTGTGATAGTTCCAGGGGCCGCCGGTCATCTTGAACACGCGGATGCCACGAGACAGTGTTTTCTCAGCTTTTATTGAAGTGTAGCCCGAGCTTGGGATGATCTGGCGGATGGCGGTCGTGACGTCCTGTGGGAACTTGACCAGCCGGATTCTAATCATGGCAAAAGAGAGAGAGAGTCCGACGATCAGTTCCTCGAAAATAGAAAACGGGGGGGCCTTGCTGATTCTGCTGAACACGTCTAGAGGTTGGATGCTGGCTTACCTGTTTACCCAATGCAACGCGAGCAAGGCGAATCTCGTGTCGCATGCCGCTGGTGGCGGTAACGATTGGGGGACTAAGGACGAAGGCGCCTCGGCCAGCTCGCATTGATCACCTTCGGTATTCTGAATCATTCTGTGGTAGATGTATTTTATGCGTACCCCATTGTGATCCGTGGACAGCTACCAGATGGCACTTGGATCTTTCGTAGGTATATTTCCATGAATTCGAATGGCACAGGATGTGAAGATAAGCTTGGCACATCGCAGTATACAGCCATTCGTCATGTGCGTGCATACTGCAACAAATATGTGTATAAGTTAGAACATCATAATGACCAGGTGCGAGCTGTAGTCTGAGCACTTTCTGCACAAGTCGAAGTCGATACACATTCCATGCAAGCGCCTACCATGCTCGCAACTTCCCTACATTTAACTCAAGTTACCAGAGTCAACACATCCACATACATGGGAGCATTTGAAGTGATGAAACTATTAGGAGAAACCGCCATGGTGGAATCAGTAGCACTAATGAATCAGGTATTGCAAGTATGATGCTTAGAAAATATAGGTATCTCAGTGATATTGACCTAGTAAAAAACTAACTGGACATACCAAATAACTACGGACTCGGATGTTGAATCCCGGCCACATAATACCGTTGAGAAATTAGATGATTCCGAAATGAAGATCGGTCGCCGGACTACACCCGCGCTTCTCTCAAGCTCTCTCCTCGCTTCCAAAGTTCTCCCACGCACTCGACCAGGATGGCTTTACACCACTAGAAGAGCTTGTGCTCCAGGCTCATGTCCGACTCCGGCTCCAGACCGACGAACGCGCGGAAGATGTTGGTCAGAGCGGCGCGCTGCTTGGCCAGGGCGTTGACAACTGGTGTGCCCGGGGGTGTCAGGGGGGCCTTGAGCATGTAGCTCAGGATGCTCAGCACGCTGTGGAAGCCCTTGTACTCCGTCGTGGCAGCTCCATCCTCGGAGCAGGATCGCCACTGGACCCGGGTCATCAACTCAGCGATTAGGACCAGGTCAATGATCAGGGGAGATGCCAGCAGGGAGTCCTCGCAGACGTTGAAGAGACTATACGAGGCATCATTAGTAACTACTATGAAAAGCCGTGTTTTCTTCTTCTTTTAGTTGCACGCCAACTTACGAGATGGTTTGATGGCCGCCCATGAAGATCTCGGCATAGTACTCATCAAGAGCGCGCTTGTTGTCACCCACAGCCGGCATATACTTGATGACGACGCAGTGGTCGGGCTTCTCGTCCTTCTCCGGGTACAGGACGTGGTTGGCCTCAACCATGTCGTCGACGACGTTGGACTTGGATATCTCCTTGGAGCGGAACTGCTTGTGCGAGTTAAGGTTCTTGCCGTCGTTGTTGCCGAGGTGGTTGTAACTCGCGATCGAGGTGAGTTTGATACCGGCGTTGATCATGAAGTCGACGAGGGCCGACTTCATCTTTGTCTGGCCCGACTTGAAGTCATCGCCGCCAATGAAGGCGTCGTGTCGCTCGGCGAGTTCGATGGCACCCGGGACGAAGGTGTTCTGGGGCGAGCCATTGATGAAAGGAACCTGCTCGAGGATGCAGGCGACGGCGAAGACGGTCGAGGGCGACACTTCCTCGTGGCCGGTCTCGATAGCCTTGAGCAGGTTGTCGGCTGTGTCGTTCACGCCTTCGATGAGGTCCGCGTATCTCTCCGTGTTAGCAGTCCACTGCACAATCACCTTGTCCAGTCCGTTCTTGGCCTTGAAGTCCCTGGATTTCACATTAGAGTCTAAACACGGCACGGTGAGCTCTGATCCGACTTACTTGATATCGTTTCGAATCTTGTCAACGTGTGCCATGCAGGCCTTGGACCCGTCAAGGACGTTGTCCGCGCGGTCTTCCTGATTGGCAGCGATGAAGTCAGGGTAGTAGATACTGGGCAGGGGCACCATGTACGACATTTCCTTCTTCAGCTGGGCCTTTAGAGTCGGCTCAAGAACGGCGGCTCTGTCCATGGCCTCGGCCATATTCATGCCCGAGATATCCCAGCCGCCAACGACGAGATCATTGGGGTGGACGATGGGGAGAACCTGGTTCAAGGGGATATTGACGTCCTTGTTAGTGTCGGGGTCAGTGCCCAGCTTCATGGTCGAACCCATGACGACGGAGCCGTAGTAGTTGGCGGCACGAGGGCCCTCGCGGGTCTCCCAGGTCATGTTGCGACGATTGGCCATGATGCCGGCAGTGACGGTGGTGCCGTTGTTGCCGCCCCAACCGACGAGCATCATGCCGACCTTAGGAACCTTGCGGCCCACCTTGAAGTCATAGAGCTGGGCCTTGGGGGTGACTTGATACTGGCCATTGGGCTGCTTGGTGACACTGGTAGTGCGGTAAGTGTAGCGAGAACGGATCTCGTCATCGGTATACACGACATTGGGAGACGTGTTCTGGAAGAGCAGGTCAGAAACGGGGGAGGATGAGATGCCCCCGTTCACAACACCGCCGGAGCCCGTCTTCTCTTCAGCATGCGGAGCCATCGTGATGGTTCAATTGGGTGTTTTTTCCCTTCTTTGTTGGCTGTCGAAGAGAAGAGATTTATCTGGTGAATGGGGCTGAGTCCGCTGCACCTGGGGAAGAGCAACGAGCTCCGGCGTGTTGATTGTGAGAGCTGTTAAGTAGGTTGGAAAACATAGGATTGTTTATCCCAGCGTAAATCGCCGAATGTGATGTGAGGTGACAGTTTCCACGTCAAGTCGATGGCCAATGTGTTGTATATGAATAAGAACAGACAAGTCTGGGAGCTTTCAAGGGTAGGAACGAGTGGTCAACTTGACACCTTTTATGTGTAGAACGAGTCCAAGGCCGGACGGCAGAGTCGGAGCTGGTCTAGGAGGCTCAAGCGGGACACTAGGCAGCCCGGAGCCAATGAAGAGTTGAGGCAATGTGACAAGACTGGTTCGGTCAATCAACGTACGTCGGAGTCAAGGCTCGCTAAGGGGACATGCAAGGGGACATGTCCATGATAAGGGTTACGTGGCTGCGTGGTTCGACTCTACCATACTTAGCGACGTCTCGCCGCCAATGGCTAGACGTCGGAATATGCACTATTGCTGGTGATCCGGTGGGGTTGGAAAGACGTGATTGGGTCCTTGCTCTTGGATAGGAGTTGCAAGCAACCCTAATGAGGACGACAAGCAGTAGCGGTCTGCAAGCCAAATTACCTCATGTACGCTGTGCTTCATGCCGGTGTTGGGGGTTTGCCTGCAACCAGTGCAACCAGTGCAACCAGTGCAACCAGTGCAACCAGTGCCTACCTCGATAACAGTTAGCAAACGACGGAACAAGAAGAAACTATCAAGGCTGTCTCTGAAGCAGACAAAGTGCATGGCCTATATGCCACTCTTGTCAGTTCTCGTGGGTATTTATTTGACTTAACCTGGGTCCTCACCCACACGCACCCCGAACCCAGAGCCCCGGACCTGACTAACCTCAGAGCAGACTAAGGTTGATGCGGCTTGGACCCTAACCTTGGGTTAGGTGGGCAGGCCCATGTGCAAAACTCAATCTCGGATCATCGACAGCAGACGTTTGACAGTATCTGCTCGTTTAGATAGCACCCCAGTACGTGCTATATTATTGCATGTCATTAGCTCGCTGAGGCTGAGAATATTTAGAGAAGATTTTGTATCTACCTCTACATATGTACTACTGGCAACCACTACCACACCCATGTCGATACTGGCCTGCCTTGAAAAGTAGCAAGCGCACATGCGACAAGAGTAAACTACAGTTATAGGCTGGGTGATATTCTGTAGTATGCAGTAGCAACTGTCTTGCCGTATGCAGTCTTGCAGCCCTTACACCGCGTGCTGCAGGTGGTTTGCTTACATCCGACCTCTCCTTAGCTCGGTCGTTGGACAGTTGCTCCGTCTCGGTCGACACCTACTTGACATGTAGACTACATAGTGCAGAGGCTCGGCTACGTGCAGTGGCTGCAACCCAATAGGAAACTCCATGTCTTTGGCCAACAAGTGCATCTATCACAATTCATTATGTATGTGAAAGCAGGAGCATGATTCAACCAAATCATCGAGTACGGTTTTATCTACTTAGATGCACGGGGTTGCATAATACATATCCTACCTAAGTTTCAGCGTGTCCGTTATCGCAACGAAGAAATAGTCAAGACGAGAACTGCTACTACTACTACTACTACTACTACTAGATCTATCTAACACTAGCTGCTTCTTCGGTTTACAAGCATGAGTACCACTATGTGTAAATAATTCTCCGGCATGGTGGGCAAGTTACACGTCCACCAAATCGATTTCGCGAAAAAAGGTGAGACCTACAGCAATGCTAAAATCCACGCCGCGATATTCTTAGCCGAGGATGTACTACCACTACCATCCGAGTCGAATGGAGGACCTGGACCATCTCAATCTCTTCGACGAAAACCTTAGTCTTTTATTGAAACCTCCAAATCACTGTTTTTTTTTGTTTTGTTTTTTTGGGGGGAATGCGACTGAGCAAGACGGCATGTGTCGATCACCACTTCATAGCACCAATTGCGCCAGGATGGAGTCTAGTCAGTGGTGCTCTTCCCGACTTTCCGGCTTGTACGTAGAGAAAAAGGCGTTTTTTTTTGTTTTAGCGAATGCGCCTCAACCACCGCCGTGGGTCGTACTGCTGATGTGTGCACGTCGAATCGATCTAGTTAAACGCCAGTATTCAGCTCCCACAGGCCTGACAGGCCTGCCAAGAAGAAAAGGATAAGAGCGCTCCGTTGCCTTACAATGCACCATTTCTTCTCCTGGGTGATGCTATGGATCCACCGTCGATACAGCAGGTAAGAAAACCTGCCTCGGCTTACTGGCTTCTCCGCATATTGGCCTGCCGGACTCGCGGGGATCAATGCGGGGGTCGCCATGGGTTAGTATCAAGATCAAGTGGGCTGGTGGGCTTGGGCCCCGTATGCTGTATAGGCGACACTGTCATTCGCCCCCCTCGATATCTCTCCGCCCTATGATGCTACCAACGCGTACTGCCATTGCCATGCCTGAACGAGGGCTTCGTGGCTGCAGGGTTGCCATCAATCTGCCTTAGCCGACATGACTTGATAATAAGTGGCCTGGAGCCGCCAACCAATGCCCGTAGCGTTCTACCCAAAGACCAATATCATCAAAAGTCTAACCCCCTGCCTCCCGCGTCACAGTGATTCACTTTCACTTACAGTGCTCCTGGCCTTTTCTTCACACAATCATATGCACTGATTGTTCTGCATATCGCATATAAGTTGCTGGTATAGCACTTTCCTCCCTTGCGTTTCTGCTTGCTCCTTGCTCCAAAAACGCCTTGCCGTATTGTGCTCGAGCAACGTATTGGAGCGGTCAACGAGAGCTGTCTTTCTCTCTCTCTCTCTCTCTCTCTCTCTCTCTCTCTCTCTCTCTCTCTCTCCCTCTCTCGCCATGACGATCCACTCTCGCTGGAACGTCGACATCCCAGACTGCTCTCTGCAGAAATGGCTATTCGGCGGCTCTACCGGTCCCCTCTCGAACAAGCCTATCTTCATCGATCCTGAGCGTCCGGATACTCACCATTTGAGCTTACACGACTATCGACTATGGGCCAAGCGGTTGGCGTTAGGCCTGCAGAGGGCAGGCTTGAAGCCAGGTGACCGGGTTCTGTTGTTTTCTGGGAATAACTTGTTCTTTCCAGTCGTTTTCATGGGGGTACGTTACAACCTGTGTTTATCTCATTTCGCGGACCGAGAGTTGAGACTATGTTTTGCTTTTTCCGTGTTTCGCATGGCATTAGCTGAACCATTATTATCTGAGACGTTTATATGCGTGCATACGTACCTGCATCAAGTACCTTGAGCTACAATAACTGACATGCGGTATACAGATCTTGATGGCTGGAGGTAAGCTACTCGACTTGAACTTCGCAGCCTTTATTATGGACGTACTAAACAACCTACAGGTGTCTTCACCGGAGCCAACCCTAGTTTTGTTGCTCGAGAGCTCGCCTATCAGCTGAAGGACAGCGGTGCGTCCTTCCTGATCGCCGCCGATGCAAGCATCCCCATTGCCTTGGAGGCAGCCCAAGAAGCCGGGCTCTCCAAGAGTCACTGCTTCAGCTTCGACGCTACCGCGCTGGATACCAGCCCCGGCAAGACCCAGCAGGGAGCACGGCACTGGACCGAACTTCTCGCTCCCCAAGCCGACGCCGAGGCGTTCGATTGGGTTGAGCCCGTGGACCCTAAGAACACCACGTGCTGCCTGAACTACAGCTCGGGCACGACTGGCGTGCCCAAGGGAGTAGAGATAACGCACCGTTCCTACATCGCCAATGGTGTTGGCGTTATCCACATGTCGAAGCTTCAGGACAATTTTGAAGAGAACACGAAGAAGTCGAAGTCATTGTGCTTCTTGCCCATGTATCATGCATATGGCCAAACTTACTTCGCGGTCAACTATCCGAAGCTAGGTATACCGTAAGTGACCGGGCGCAAGCCTCTACATGGGCCTCTACAGTCCTAGGCTATTCTACTAACGCTTGTTTTAGTGCATATATGATGCCCAAGTTCGATTTCGTCAAGGTTCTAGAGAACGTACAAAAGTACAGAATCACATCTCTCAACTGCGTACCTCCTATTGTCGTTGCGCTAGCGAAGCATCCCCTCGTGCGCAAGTACGATCTCAGCAGCCTTGAGAGTATTGGTAGCGGTGCCGCACCGTTATCCGGGGAGATTGCTGAAGAGGTGTCCAAGCTGTGGCCAGCCGGAGCGATGGAGGTTCGCCAGGGCTGGGGTAAGTTGTACCCTCCTACAACGCGTTGTGCCTTTACTAACGTCGTGGATAACAGGCATGACCGAGATCACATGCACGGCAATGTCGTGGGATCCCAGAATCACTCAGCCGAGTCTGGCCGTGGGTGAGATGCTCCCCAACTGCAGCGCGAGACTCATGAGACTGGATGGTTCTGGGGAGATCACCAAGGCCGGTGAGACGGGCGAATTGTGGGTGACTGGCCCTACGTTGCTGAAATCCTACTGGAACAAGCCCGAAGCCACCGCAGACACTCTGCACGTTGACGCCGACGGCACCCGCTGGCTGAAGACGGGTGACATCGCCTACGTCGAGAAATACGAGCCCGGTGGTCTCTGGCACGTGGTAGATCGGCTCAAGGAGCTGATCAAGGTCAAGGGCAACCAGGTTGCGCCGGCGGAGCTCGAGGGCGTCCTGCTGGAGAGTAAGGCGGTTACGGATGCAGCTGTGGTTGGCGTCACGATCGGCGGCGAAGAAGTGCCCCGTGCGTACATCGTGCCCAACCCGGAGATCAAGGCCTCGGAGCAGGAGATCGCCCAGTGGATGGAGGGCCGTGTCGTGCGATACAAGCGACTGGCTGGCGGCGTCGTATTTGTCGACGAGATCCCCAAGAACCCGGTATGTTTTAGTCACTTTTTCAATGCGCGCCCAATGACTCTATCTATGGTTTGTTTTACTGATACTAACTGATACTTCTTGACAGTCGGGCAAGATTCTGCGCAAGTTGCTCAGAGATAGGGCCAAGGCGGAGGTTGGCGACAAGCAGGCCAGGCTGTAGCGGTGTACTGCTATGGATATTGGGGATGTGTCCTATTTCGAAGTATATTTCCAGGGCACCACCTACTGTTGTTGTATATATTTACATATATATGTCATACAAGAAAGAAGCGGGTCAATTTAGAGAGTCCAAGTCGTGGCAGCGTAGTCTAGAACTTTTTCCAGAGAGAATCAAGCATTTTACTATTATGACACTGCGGGCCACATTGAATCGCGATCAGACAAGTGCCCAAGTCCCCAAGACACGTATCGTGGCTTGAATGTTACCAGCGATCGGCAGGTGATTTTTCTCCGGTGATGAATCCGAAGGACGTTATTGGTTCTGATTTGCTAGCTCAACGGCCAGTCTACCTCCAGGCTGAGCTTCCAAGGCAGCAGCAGAGCGGGGATTCTAGGTTCCCATTCCAACGGTCAATCCCTAGCGCCCATATATCATACTGGCCTAAGTTTAGTTAGGTAGGTACCGACTGCATTTCCTTCCATCCCCTGACGTCCCGGGCCGGGCGTACTTACAAAATGAATCGGGTTGGCTTTTGATCGCATCAAAAATTGGAAAGAATACTATGTAGTAGACCTCATACCTCATGCAGTGACTGCCCTCTGGTGCATGCACAGTTTTTACCACGAAAGAGGTCTGCGTCTCCGTACAGAAGCATCTGCCCAGCCAGCCAAGCTGCCAAGCTCAACGCAACGCAAGCTTGTACTTCGAGTTGCTCCATTGAAACATTGAACGGGTAACCCGGCAGAGCCTACCAGGATGTCATGGTTGTTTCAGAGGCAGGATGACCTCATACCTCATACTGCCTCCCACCTGGACATGCACTGAGCTGTCATTGTGCCACTACGTCCATAGCAGGCACGGCCGGCTATGCCCTATGTCCTCCTTGCAGACGTCTTCCGTTGGTCGTTGGTACCTTAAACAACAAGGTCGGTCGGTCGGGGTGGCACGAGCAGTGGCAGCACGCGTATGTCGCCAAAAAGACAGGATTTCTGTCCCCATGTTCCCAGGGCGGGCTGATATCACATAAACAAATTGAATTGTTTGTCGAAGGAAAATGAAACGGTAACAGGACAGGAACCCAGACCTGCTTTATTCAACATTCATGTTTCTAGTTTCAGCAGCATCAGCCATTACGCTATTCTATTCTAGTTTCTCTTCTTTTTCGGTAATCTAGTAAATAATCCATCCGCCTTAACCCACTCTTTGCTTGTCATTCTTTTGCACATACATACCTCTCCGACAACAACACCAACAACACCTATGTGCGGTGCTACAGGTGTTTTCACCTTCCTAGTGCATTCCCAAAATGTCGGACCAAGCCCAGCCAGCTCAATTTCAGGAGGAGGACAAGGCCCAGAGACCCTATGGCCATCCCAGGACGGGCAAGAAGCAAATCCCCACCATCTCCAAGTACCGGGCTGAGAGGCGAGAGCTCCAGGGCCAGATGCGGGAAACGGAAGAGGCCCAACAAGGCCCTGAAGACGAGTCTAAGCCGAAGCGAGCCTTCGGCTCAGTCAAGGCCATCTTCAAGGAAGAGGACGAGGGCGCCAGGACCAACCATGATCCGTATCCGGTATCCAACCATCACTACCAAGATAACCAGGCGGAGCGTGGCGATAAGGCAGGTGAAGACGACGGAGAACTCTCCGAGGTCGGGGAGGATGAGCAAGACGACTATTCCAAGACCCAATCAAACAGCCAGCGGGGTCGAGGTGGTGATAATGGAGGCGCAAACCAGCAACAGGAACAGACCGCCACGGAGGCTGTCATAGGCACGCTTGACCCCAAGGAGAAACGTAAAGCAATGAAGAAAACGAAACGACATGGAGGAGGCCGCCAAGTAACTGACCCAGTTACTCATCTACCCATTGTCATTCATGACCAGACCGTATGTCTATCCCATTCCCAGCCTGGTTGGGCCCTCGCAATCTTATCCCGTTGAAATAATTCGGCCACTGCCAATCCATATGTAGTGGAAAGCACGTACCGTGGGCTGACCTCTTCGATATAGGACAAAGATATGAAGCATGTTCCAGAGAATTTGGCAGAGCCAGGATCCGATCATGAAACAGCCACCGGCTTACAGGGAGCCTCCAAGTCAGACGAACATCTCGACGAAGAGGAGGCCAAGTTGCAGAGGGGGTTCAATGGGATGCAGAGGCTATTCCCACCACCCGATTTTGCAGACCTAAGGAGCGAGATGGCCACCGTCTACCAACAAGCCATATGCGCTGGCCTGGGTAGTCTTGGGGTTGCCGCTGCCATGTTCTTTCTGATTCCGTCTTTCTGGGGCCGATTTCACCCCTCTATAAATGCGGCTATCTCCCTTGGCGGATTCCTAGCAACTGCAGGAGTCGTGGTTGTAGGCATGGGCCGATGGATCAGCAAGAAAGCCAACGAGATATTCGACGATGAGGTGTGGGACGCCTCAAAGCGGGAGGAGAATACGAGGCTTGACTCAGATACCGAGCTCCCGGAATCTGTCCAGTGGCTCAACCGCCTGATATCCTCCATTTGGCCGATCGTGAACCCTGACCTGTTCTCGTCTCTTATCGATCAGATCGAAGACATCATGCAGGCCTCGCTCCCGAAGGTCGTCAAGATGGTATCCGTCGACGATATGGGCCAGGGCAACGAAGGAATCCGCATCCTCGGGGTCCGGTGGCTACCCAGCGGCGCCGCGAGCATGACGCTCAACCAGGACGGTGGATTGGAGAAGCCCGACAACACCAAGACTGGGAGCTCGGATTCAACCGACGCAGAAGAGAGCGGAGAAGGAGGAGACGAGAACCAGCAAGGCAACCATGATTCGGAGGACAACCCTCAGGACGACAGAGTACAGACGGGAGACGAGAAGGGCGGATCAGCACAGGAACGCGCGGGCATGGAGGCCGAGGAAGGCGATTTTATCAATCTTGAGCTCGCATTGTCCTATCGGAGTCGTTCTTCGGGCAAAGGTATCAAGGCTAAAGCAAAGAATGCCCATCTGTACCTCAAGTTCTACCTCCCGGGAGGCATACCTGTCCCGGTCTGGGTCGAATTGAGAGGTTTTGTTGCGATTGTGCGAATGCGACTCCAGCTTACAGTAAGTATTTACCCAATCCTCCTTGACCCGTCCCATTGCGGGCATCTTACCCCTTTTTTTTCTCACTTGACATCTATATATCAAGCTCTTGCTAAGGTGTTTGCTCAGCCCGACCCCCCTTTCGTCAGTCTTTGTACCATGACTTTCCTTGGTCAGCCCAGAGCTCGAATCTCTTGTGTTCCGATCTCAAAACACAATATCAACATGCTGGACGTGCCTCTCATCTCATCGTTCGTTCAGTCGGCCGTCGATGCTGCAATGGCTGAATACGTAGCGCCAAAGAGTCTAACCCTTAACCTCAAGGACATGCTTGTTGGCACTGATTTCAAGAAGAACACAGTGAGCCACGGAGTAGTATGGATTTTCATCAAGCAAGCCCGCGGTTTCAAACAGGGTGACGGTGGCTTTGGTCCGTTCGAGGGTTCTAGTGATTCATACGTCTCGATTTCCTGGGGAAAATTCGGCAAACCGGTCGCTTCTACCCGCATTATTGAGACTAGTCAGACGCCTGACTGGCATGAATATGCGAGTATTCTTGTATCGCCGGAGGAGTTGAATGCCGAGGAGAAGCTGCGCTTAGGCCTGTGGGACTCGGACAAGATGTCTGCGGATGACGACCTCGGACGCGTGGAACTCGACCTGAAGTCTCTGATCCACGACCCGAAGACGCACAACAAGATCATGGACCGAGAAGATCGTTTCCACGGACAGGATTCCTCGGAGAAGATGGCGGGTTCGCTGTCTTGGTCCGTTGGGTACTTCACCAAGGCGAAGATCACGGAGAAGCAGTTGGAACAGCAAACGGTAAACACCGACATCAAGACCAGAGATCAGCTTCATGAGCACGTGGCCAAGACTGCCGAGAAGAAACTCAGGGAAGCCAACAAGACCCCTGATGATGAAGAGGTTATGCAACAAAAGACGCAGGATATGGCCGAGCTCGAAGATGAGATGATTTGCTCTGCTCCTCCCAGTGACGAACTTGTCTCGGGTATCTTGAGCGTTCAAATTCGTAAGTCTCTGAAACCCCATTGGGTTCATTTCCAGTACTAACACTCCTCATCACAGATAATGTCATGGGTCTTGGGATACACAACCTACAAAAGCAGGACAAGGGCGGTGGTGAGGACCGGGAAGACGAAGCCGAGCAGGATAACGACATGCCAGACAGTTACTGCAACATCATCATGAACCACAGGAAGATCTACAGGACAAGGACGAAGCCAAAGAACTCGAAGCCTTTCTTCAACGCTGGAACCGAAAGATTCGTTCGCGTAAGTCGAACGATAAAGTAATTACATGCTTAGATGGAAATGCTAACGAGCCAAAAACAGGACTGGAAGAGCACAGAGATCATCATCGCTGTTCGCGACGCACGGGAGAGAGAGGCGGATCCCCTCATTGGTATTGTCTACCTTCCGCTCGAGAAGCTGCTTGCAAAGAGAAGCCAGATCATGGAGACTTACCCCTTGGTGGGTGGTGTTGGCTACGGCAGGGCAAGGATAAGCGTTGTCTGGAGAAGTGTAGGCTTACATCTACCACCTCACTTGCGCGGTTGGGACTATGGCACCCTTGAACTGAAGGGCACCGCGAAGGCTAAAGCAGGTCTCCCCGACAGCCTGAAGGGTCACCGTATCAAGTTTCGGACCAACTTGGGTCGCTGTAAGATGTATCCGAACAACAACGGCCCCAGCGACGAATGGGTCCAGAAGAACAATATCGACTCCCAGTTCCTTCCGGTGCGCAAGCGATATTCGTCGCCGCTCATCATGGAGTTTAGGCAGAGTAGCTTCGGGCCAGATAGAACGCCGGCATTTGGTGTGCTTTGGCTTCAGGGGATCACAGAAGAGGAAGATGAGGTCCATACAGTGAAGGTATGGAAGGGTGGAAAGAATGCCCAAGCACGGGCGGAGTCCTGCTGTGCCTACAGCGGCATGGAGGAAGGCGAGCAGCCCCTGGGGGAGATTGAGATCTCGCTCAAGTTGTGGCGGGGCCTGTCGGGATACCACAAGAGCTACGCGGCCAAGGCGAAGAGCGATGACATGCGGAGCGTGATGGAATGCCTCGACACAGTTTCCGACCAGGCTCTCGACTCGGACTCGGACTCCGGCCTCGTGGTCTCCGAGTCCGACTCAGACTCGTCGGACGACGAGGGGAATGGCGACGCGAAGAAGGTCGACAGTCAGACCAAGAAGAAGCTGAAGGTGCATACGAACGACGATTCATCGGTAGCCTCGGACTCGGACTCGGACTCGGACGACGGGGACGGGGACGGGGAAAAGAAGGGCCTGAAATCGAACTCTGTGCTGTCCCTGTCGGGCTTCAAGAAGGCCAAGAACATTCTGAAGAACCCGATCGACGGGACCATCGATACGGCTACATCGGTCATGGCGCCTGGCCATGTCGATGCCGATGATAGCTCTCGCGGAGTGCGAAATCAGATGCGCGACTACAAGTAAGCTTCCTCGCTTGCCCTTCTCTTTTTAGTCGATTTACTAACATGCACAACTAGGGATCACAAGAACCAGCTTCACCGGAAGCATCGCGGCATCATGCAATGGCGCGTTGCCCGAGAGGCTGATTATCTCGGGTCCAAGCTCTCGAAGCTGGGCAACGTCTCGAGAATATTCCACCATGGCGAGAAGGAAACAGGCATTGAGACGGAGGTTTAATGAGTTGCGTGAGCTAGGCGTGCTATGGCATCTCTTCTCATCTATTTAATGACGGCTTATGAGGACTACGACTTGTACGATACTATGTTAAGGCGTCGTCGCTTGTGAGCTGAAGGAACTACTACTGCAAGAGCTGGGCTCGTTTCATTCTGGATCTATAGGGCAGGGACAGGACGGGACGGGATGGAACAGGACTGGACTGGACTGGACAGGGCATATGATGATATATCTAGGTATCGAACGGGTTAATCAGGCGGTTGCTTAGTACTACTGTACATACCACTGTTTTATTATGGCGCCTGATGTCGTTATTGGAGCCTCAACCGTGATGCCCATATTTTCTAGCGGGCAGTTCACCGTGGGAATAAACCCCCCTCCTTTCGGATAGCTATCAAGCCCACTCATTTTCAACAGCCAGTCTGTTCGCCATTGTCACGGACGGTACAGAGTACCTGTCATCCATCACAGAGACTTTTCCTCTTGTTGTGCGGCCGAGCTGGATCTGAGTATACCTAACAGAGTAGAGATTCTCGATTCCCACAACGTGTATCTTTGATCTCCATCGCGATTGAGTCGGGTTTGCTCCACCAAGCTCGGGGCGGGTATGCTACAGTACTAGGTGCCATGATAGTGAAAACACGTCGCTATTCGCGAAACCCGTCGCCATCGCCGATTTGTGTGTGTGCTTGGGTGCGTGGGTGCGTGTGTGTGTGCGCGCGCGTGGTGGGGAGCGGGCCAGCCGAGACCGAGACGGACATGCGCGAGTAGCTGATTGCGGTGTTTTGCCCTCTGCCCTTTTTTTTTTTCAAAGAAGGACTTTTCGCTTTTGGCATCTGGGCATGCATACATACTTCTTACCCAAGAAAGAAAGCCAAACCAACCCCACCTCCAATGCCACCTCCACTTCCCAGCTCGTATGTAAGCCGGTGCAAGGGTGCTGGTGGGTGGATGGCTATGGTGCGATATTAGTGGAGTGGGTTTCTATTGCTCCAATTTGGTTTTTTTTTCTTTGGGTATGATATGACAATTCGGATTTAGAATACAGGCAGGTAGTTTGGTATTTAAGCTAACCGCCACTACAGACGGGGAGTGATACATTATGCTATATAAGACAGATCAGATGTAGGAACGAACCGGGTTTCAGCAAAGTATGCAGGATAACTTGAAGTATGTACAAGTATCTCTGATTGTCTGTCTGCAAGGATGACCGAATCTGAGCACGGAGATTTCGCCGCGGACGGGGAGAGTCACCCGGCACGCCCGGATGGAGTAGAGACGAAGTGAGAAGCGGGATAGAGGGAAGAACAGACACAGAGAACCAGAAGGAGACGAGATAGAAAGAAAGAAAGAAAGAAAGAAAGGATGACAAGAGACAGATTATCTCCTCATGGGCTTGGCTCGGATGAAAGTGGTCGAATTATGTATCGGGAATTGAAATGGCGCTGGCCAGGGTGTGGCAGGGTGTGGCAGGGTAAGGCCAGGATAGGCCAGGGTATGCCTACCATCCTTGCCCATATTGGGCCTAGAACGGGTTCCATGACTTTCCCACCCCTGGCATCTGGCATTGGTTCGGGGCGGGCTCGTCGCTTTGATGCTGGACCTTGCTGCAAGTTGCGACAACCCATAACCCATCACCCATCACCCCATGCAGCTGCTTATCATTGATGGGAATGGGAAAAGAAACAAAGGAACCTCTCTCTCTGTGTCTTTTGCTGCGGACGGATAAAAGAGAGAGAGAGAGAGAGAGAGAGAGAGAGAGAGAGAGCCCAGTGTACATACTAAATGCTACCGTCTGTCAGCGACTGGGCTAGGTGGCTAGCCCTAGGTATGTAGGTAGCAACATCGAAGGCAGTTGAGCCTACTACTCCGTACCTACAGTAGCTAGCAGCTAACCTACCTAGCTAGCTAACATAGCCCACTAGAACATGTCAAGTGGTTGCGCGTTCCCGTCTTTCAGCAAGCGCCGAAAATGCTGACGAAAGGGCGATGACGAGTAATGGATACCGAACACTACCGTGTGTCGCGTCCGAAAAGCCCTATGTGCGTATCCTCTTTCCCCGGGTGCTTGGTAAGCTTCAGCGTGGCTGCCAAAGTTTGTAGACGGGATGGAACGGAATCGGATAATACGCAGCAGTGCTGTGAGATTAGGTTATAAGGCCTGAAGTATGTGCGAAGGGCTCGTCTAAGCGGTGGCTGTTTCAGCTTCATTGGTATGGATATACCGGCCATGTGAAGTAATCAAACATTCCAGCAACAGCAAACGTGGACGAACACCTTTCGTTTTATATACTCTGTACTCAATTTCATTCGAGTGTCCATATGGGATGGGCCCCGTATTGGGAGGGGGGAAGCAATGGGAGTCAATACGAGGAGCTTGGAAGCATGTATGATATATATGTAGGTTAAGTAAGTACTTTCGCATACTTGTACAAGCATATCAACATTGAACCCCAGTATTATCGGGGTTGGTTGTTGGTGGTGGTCCACTACAGCCACATAACCGAACATTCGACTCGAGCTGGTTGCTTGGCTGATTTTCCTTGCCGCTGCCCGCCTGCGCACTTCTGCACTGGCAAGACTGGCAGCAATACTGGACACACCCGGCCCTTGCGCGTTGATTTTCTCCCCTCGACTCCCGCTCGGCGCTCGCAGGCTGCAGCCAGGGCCTGCTGGCTTGTTGGTTCCGCCTTATTGGAAAGTTTGAACCAGCCAGAAATTCCCCAGTGCGGGAGCCTCCATTGTTCGTTCGGCTTGGGCGGGATCTTGAAACAGACACAAATAATACTGGTTCTTTCCGATCTCTCTTGGTCCGTTCAAGTTGAAGTGGATAATATATCATCCTTACCAAGTATACTTATATATATATATATATATATACGGCAATGACAATTAGATTCTCTCATTGGGGAGATCTGAGCAAATTCCGTTCTTGTCACAGGCCACTTTTACATATATTGTTCCCGGAAAGCAGTATATGCATAAGATGTCATGTTTCGAGGGCCGATTCATGAATGGCGGCTCTTCTTCTTCTTCTTCAGCTGCACTCTCACTCTCACCCTCTATGGACTAGGTTAGCTCCAAACACCGCATACACACTCCATGCCCATTCTGGTGTGCCGACCGGACGACCCTACCCTGTCAGGATACCTGGAAGCTAGCTACTCTGTACCCAGTAGACTCTCTCTGACTTACAGCAAGTGTGGAAGGCTTAGCTGCATGTGTATGCAGTACGGGCGACTGGGGGCCTAGACTAGTCCTAAGTCTACTTACTACCTTCACTACTAGCCTAGGTAAGATGTGTAAGTACCTACATTGGGAAGAATGACACAAGAAGCCCTGAACTTGAAATGTTGTACTTGGGTTTTTAGTCCTGCCATGTACGTAGTAGTATTTTAGCAGTCTGCATACAGTCAGTCAAGCCATGCAATTAGCCTCCCCCGGCCTACAACGTCCCACTGGGCCACTGGGCGCATGCTATCCTATTATCCATCCAAGCCCATTCCACTCCTTCGACTCAACCTTCCTTCCAGTCGCCCCTCTTCCCGCAATCTCGCCCATTTTTTGGCCTTGTCCCTAGTCAAGTCCCAGTGGTGTGAGCAGCCGGGCTCCAAAGTGTGAAGTTTGTCTGTTGTCTGCGATTTTTTCCCTCCATGTTGTTTTGGTTTCGTGGTCAACATCAAACTTGCTTATATCATCGAATATCACACAAGGGTGGTCGGAGGTTGGCTTCTGTTTTTTTTTTACCCATACGGGTTTTTTTTAGTTGTTGCTGTTTCTTTCTCCCTGCAGAGTGATCGTCCAACTCACACACATACACGCACACGCATATACACGTGTCTGACTGGCGTGACAGCGGTTTCCAAGATCGCGCCAATTCCTCCCGCTGGGCCTACGACCTCCGTCCTTGCCGATCCCTTCCTCAGCCTTTCCACGCCCTGAAAGCTTGCGAACGCCCGCGATTCAACAACACCCCGGGCCCCGAGTAATGCTATTCGGCTCGCCAGTCGCCTGGAACCATTGATCGAGTAGATTCTAAGCTCTGTTTTTTCTTGGGACGAGGGGAGTCCCTTCTCCCTCCTCCACAGCAGCTTTCATCCGATCCAGCAATCCCGAGAGAAAGAGAGAGAGAGAGAGAGAGCTAGTTTGGCCATCAGACGAGCAGAGGAGGATGCATAGGACAAGGCGATCCTCTGACTCCCTGTAGGTAGTCCCTTCGTCGCCAACCATGAGGATCGCGATACGGGAACAACTAGCGGCCCTGGTGCTGTTAGCCGTGCTCTGCGCACTCGCCATCGTCTCGATACCGACGTGGATCTATGTCAACAACTTCGTCAACAACGTCGAGAAGGACTCGCTGTCGCTGACAGCCTCCCTCAAGGCCGCCCAGGTCTCTTCGGAAATCGAGCTGATTCAGACGACGTGCAAGACCATCTCCACGCGACTTCTGATCCAGAATGCTTTGAAGGAATTCTACCTTGGCAACGATTCCGATTCCAATTGGAGGTTGGCGGCCAACGATTTGCTCAGTGCTCTGTCCACCGGCGACCAAACCGGGACATCCAGAGCAAACCTGCTGCAAGCCCGTCTGTATTCTCGAAACGAAACCGGACAATCAGATACTGGCCTGTTCGAAATCACAGCTGCGAGTGCTGAACACATCAAGCTTCCCCGCAAAGCGCCCAATGGCTCAGATGTCTATTTGGGGGACAAAGGGCTGGGCTATCCGGCTGCATTATACCCGAACATCTCCTACTACCCCTCTGACGACAGAGATCCTCTTTGGCCCGCCGTCAACCTTTCTATTGCTCGACCTTTTCCTGATGTGCGTATAGATGCATCTGCCGATGGCCTTATATTTGGGCCGCTCGTGCTCAGTGTGGACTATGCGCTGATGTCTCTGACGCTCCCTATCCGGTCAAATGCGAATAGCACGAACATTCTCGGCTACATGACCATGCTTGCTGAGGCTTCTTCGTTGATCAGCATCATGAAGTCTAGGGAAGGCCTGGGTGAAACCGGTAGCGTTCTAATCATTGGTCCGGATTCTGGCTGGAATCGTTTCAACCGGTACAATCTTCCCACCACCCCTACGAAGCCTGCTGCGAGCAATTTTAGCGACGTGACCGTTCGATTCGTGCTCCCGCCCATTCCCCCACCTGGCTATCCTGAAAGACATCCGGACCATAATTTTGTTTCGGGCAACTTCAGGGCATCTTTCCCAGTGAAGAGCTATCCGGTGGTTCTGGATGCCTTCACCCAACACAACAAGGCTGTAAACAATGCCAGCGCGGTTTTATCAACACACAACGAAGAAGATATCGCCGTTGCAGCTGGATATGCTCGCCCGCAAACTGGCCTGGTCAACTGGACATTGGTGGTAGAAAAGGAGAAATCGGAGGCGTATCGCCCCGTGAATACGCTTCGGAAAATCCTTCTCGGCTGCGTCTTTGGAACTGTCGGTGTCATCATTCTCTTGATAGTTCCGTGCGCCCACCTTAGTGTGCAGCCAATCCGGCGACTCAAATCGGCAACCGAGAAATCAGTGGCGCCTCCTGGTTATGGCTCCATGGACGAATTCGATTTCGACGAGGATGACCCCGATATGCCGCCCTCCACAGGCCACTCCAACCGGTCTAAGAGGGGCTTCATTGCTACTTTGAGAAGGAAGTTCCGACGTAGAAGACGTAATGGAGTTCCGCCATCAGTACCCGACAGCGACCCCAGGCGACGTGTCTTCAAGATCCCTGGCAGGGTACATGATCGTAAACACTGGATTACAGACGAACTCACTGAACTAACGACGGTTTTCAACGACATGGGCGATGAGTTGCTCAAGCAGTACACCTCCCTTGACCAGAAGGTTGCCGAGCGAACGAGCGAGCTTGAAATTAGCAAGAAAGCGGCCGAAGCAGCTAACGAAAGCAAGACGCTGTTCATTGCTAACATTTCCCACGAACTGAAAACGCCACTCAATGGGATTCTCGGCATGTGTGCCGTCTGCATGGAAGAGGACGATATCTTGCGTATCAAGCAGTCCCTGAAGACGTTGTACAAGTCGGGCGACCTGTTACTGCATCTCTTGGAAGATCTGCTGAGCTTCTCTAAGAACCAGATTGGCCAACAGTTGAGTCTCGAAGAGAAGGAATTCAGACTGGGCGATATTCGATCGCAGGTCTTGACAATTTTCGATAAGCAGGTCCGCGAGGGCAAGATCGTGTTTTCGGTGGATTTCTTAAGCACAGACATGGACCCCGGCCGAAGTCCTGACCGTGCCAGCACCGAAATCGTCGATCCTAAATTACCTGCTATTGGTCCGCAAGGGACTGGCAGGTTGAAGGATATGTGTCTTTGGGGCGACCAGCACAGAATTCTCCAAGTTATTATCAACCTGGTCAGCAACAGTCTAAAGTTCACGCCGGCTGGTGGGAATGTTAGGGTGAGGATACGATGTGTTGGTGAGATCGAGCAGCGCCAGGATGAGAGTAGGACCTCGTCGTTTTCGAAGGGTTCCGGCCGAGCAGGACGCACTCGTCATCGGATGGGGTCTGGGTCCAACCACTCTGCCAGTTCCAAGGGGCAAGCAAATTCTCAACACTACAAGGGTGGCACCGCGCTCGCTATCAACCCCATGGACCCTAAGGCCACCCCGCACGTGCATGTGCGTGAGCGATCACCGACACCACCGCCCAGTAACGCAAAGTCGTATATGTTCGAGTTCGAGGTGGAAGACACGGGCCCCGGCATCCCGGAACATATGCAAAAACGCGTGTTCGAGCCTTTCGTACAGGGTGATCTTGGTCTCAGCAAGAAGTTTGGTGGAACTGGACTAGGACTGAGTATTTGTCAACAACTGGCCAACTTGATGGGCGGCAACATTGATCTGCGGAGTACCGTGGGCACTGGTACTACTTTTACGATGCACATCCCGTTGAAGTACACCAAGGACAGGTAAGAGTGGTTCTTATCTGACGATTGGACTTTCCACTGACTCCTAGCGAATTTAGACCTTCCAGCACGGCGTCGAGCAGCATGAAGTCTCGGGCTCCTAGTGTAACTTCAGCCGACGGGGATAATCAACGTAACTCCCTGCCAGCAAAGGCAGCGACAGCAAAGACGACAACGGCTGAAGCGAAGGCCACAGTGTTAGACCAACAACCTCGTCTTGTTGGCTTAAGTCAGCCGTTCTTCGCGGCCCATCCGCAAGCAGCCGCCAAGCCCAGTACAGAGGAACACTTGAAGGCCATCGACCGAGCCATGGCCACCAAGACGGGACAAAAGTTGCGAGTTTTGGTTGCCGACGACAACTCGACCAACATTGAGGTTGTTAGCCGAATGTTGAAACTCGAGGACATCTACGATGTTACCATTGCGAAAGACGGACAAGAAGCTTACGACCTGGTCAAGGCGGATATGGATAAGAACCTCAAATTCGATGTCATCTTCATGGATATCCAGATGCCCAACCTTGATGGCCTACAAAGCACGCGTCTGATAAGGAAGATGGGCTACTCTGCCCCTATCGTGGCCCTGACGGCCTTCTCCGAAGAAAGCAACGTCAAGGAATGCATGGAGTCCGGCATGGACGAGTTTCTGGCCAAGCCTATCCGCCGGCCGGCTCTGAAGCAAGTGCTGAAGCGGTTTGCTACCATTCCCGAGGAGCCAGAAACGGCATCGGTGAAGAGCAAGACGCCAAGCCCAACAGCCGAGAGGACTCCTGTACCGATGCCCGCCTCGCAACCCATCCCGGAGGCCAAGGAGAAGCCGGAACACAAGGAGAACGAGAGCATTTTGATGAACGGGAATACTCCTCACCTACCAGCCGACGGCATCACGACGAATGGATTATGACACCGAGAGCCGCCGCCACCCACGAGACACATTGACATCACAACATGACACAATCATTCACCCAACTCACTTGGACCATCAGTCACATCCCCCTCCTCTCCCCTTTGGTCTTTCATCTATACCATATCATACATTTTACCAGCTAGCGATGCTCTATACCCGTCCTCTGTATTTTAGACGCATTCTTTTGAGTTCCCATCATGGGTCTCGGGGGCGATTTTGAGCGAGGTGGACTTACTGTGCCAGGTTTTGAAGAGGAGGGAAAACGGCCACGATTGCAATCGGCAAACACGGAACAGATTTTGCATTCGTCGGAGGGGGCGTACAAACAACAGGCGTAGTGGCGTTTTTTTCCCCCATACCAGCAGCTTCCATACTGTCACGGGATAGTATGTGGATGAATGCTTGCAAAAAGGATCTGATTTATTTGGTATTAAGTGGTGGCTTGTTTTCTTCTTCTCTTTTTCCTCCCGTCATATACTGCGTATTGTAATTGGCCTCGAGTGTCTCTTTCACCCCCTATTCCTATTTATTCCGCCCCTTTTCTATTTTCTTCGTCTCCCATTCTCACTATATATATCGACCAGTTAGTATCGCTTGCAGAGCGGTGGTAACAAGGGAAGGAAGAAAGACACAGAGGAGAAGAATCTGCCACTCAGCGTGGCCATTTGCCAAATAAAAAGCAAAAGAGAGGAGAGAGAGAGACCACTTACTGCTATAACAACGAGTACTACTACTACTGCATCTATTACTACTTGAGACGACGATCCTGTGTCGGATATTTACCTGATGATGAGGGGATAGAAGAAAACGCGTCGTAATGAACGAGAATAAGAATTATGAAATGCGCACGCCTTCTACAAACAGAAACTCAGCTTTCGTGACATTTTGATGTAGAACGGAATGGATTTGAGAGTGGATGGTTCATAACCCGGTTCCTCAAAGTCGAGGTAGTGTCAGAAAAGGGGCTAATGAAGCAGGAAGTGCCATGCACCTGAACTTTGCGTCTAGCCACACCCACTTAACTCTCACACAACATGTACGACAAGAATAACACGACTTACTTCCCTTGACTTTATAAATAGGTAATGCTTACGTATCCCCCACTTGTCAGGTATACTAGGCATCTGTCGATACTACCTCGCCGCTACTACCAAGATCCGGACCCGGAAAGTCTCCAGCGAGATCTAGATCACGATCAGGACAGCAGTCGCCCACACATCGATCACATAGTAAGGATATAGCGAAGAATGGAAAAAGTTGAGAACGTCAGCATGGCATTTACTGCCGCATTTCGGAAGTCAAAAAAAACTAAAACTATAAACATTGGATTGTGCGCGGTACACAGCCAAACCAGCTTCCCGGCGGTTTATTTGGCTCCCCATTGTGAAATGTTCGTGATCCATCATCACCATCTCGAAGACGCCCACCGCGTTGCCCCTTCCTTGGTCCACCCATCCACTCATCCAGGGCCAGAGCCTGCCTTCAAAGGCGAGTAAGTGGGATGACGAGTTACGGCAAACGAACCCCTCCTCAGAGGTAATGTTTCCGGTCTCGTTTTCCACAGGGCATGTGCGCGTAATTCGACGGAAAACCATTGACCAAATGCAAGAAATCATCAATTCATCAGAGGCCGCCCCTTCTCATTTCAACAGGGTGGCTCGGGGTGTAAAACAAAAACAGCAAAGCCGCAGTAGTAACGTAAAAACCAAGGCCAGAATCGGAGAGTTTCCCGAGCTGATGCGGGAAACTGGGGTATAAGCGTCTCATCACACGCCGTCACCCATGGCCAGAGGACCAATCAAAACGCCTTGAAAACCCTGTTGTCGTAGTTGATACAAGAAGGAAATATTGGAACGTCACACATCACCATAGATGCTAACGTTGAAAGGGGAAAGAGAGACACATAGAGACAGAGAGTCTGAGTGGATGAAAAGAAGAGATGCCCTCTCTTCTTTTACACGTCCAACTCCATGCGCGCCGCGATATCCTCGCTCATTCCGCGCTGCGGACTCCGGGCCATCGACTCTGCCTCGTCAGCATCCGCATCCGCCTCGTCGTCGCTCTCGTCACTTTGCAGGTAGTCATCGTCCGAATCGTCCTTGCTCATCTCCGTAAGAGGGTCAAAGTCAATGTCCTCATCGGGATCCCACATGACGGCATCCGCGCCGTCGCTGTCGTAGTCATCCTCGCTAGCGACGACGCGGTCGGCGTACTGGTCGCCGAGCCAGTACTTGGCCCGCTTGCTGGCCCCGCCCGACGACGACGCCATCATTTGCGCCTCGGCCTGGCGCTTCGCCAAGGAATTGCTACCGCGCCTGCCGCTGTGCGGTTGCAACGCCGGCGAGTTCACGACCACGGGCACCCCGCGGACGTATAGGTATGCGACGCGCTTGAGGGCTTTGTTGAAGAAGAAGTAGTGCACGCGCCAGATGGCGGCTTCCTCTCCGTCAAAGGGATCGTCCGAGGGCTGATAGGAGAAGCAGGTGCAATCCTTAAGCTTCATCTCCTTATCTATCATAGCCCACATTTGTGGGCCCCATACCGGGCTACTCATGGGTAGGCTGGCATTCGCAGCCACGGCAGCGGGGGAGGTGCTATAGGAGCGGAACGAGGAGCCCAGGTTCGGCGCCAGGTACGAAGATCCGCGCGGGCGTGCATTGCTCATCGTGTTGTCAAACGTGGCCATGGCACTTTGTAGCGACTTCTCCCGGCGGAAGTCTGCGGGGCGCAAGACGTGGGAGAAGTCGTAGTCCGGATGGCTCGCATTGAGGGTGGCGATGAGATAAGCGAATGTGCGCCTGCTGGAGATCTCGGACATGGAGCCGAACGGGCTGGATCGCGACAGATTGAGCGACGCGGCCATTTGCTCGCGCTGCGGCGGCGATAGGCTCGCGCCGAACTTGAGAAGTGCCTCATGGCGCGATTCAAGGGAGCGATCAATAGATTTGTAGAGTTTCTTATCGGTCCCTGCTGCTTTTGTCGTGTACAGGTCGCAGCCTCCGCTAACCCGGCAATCCGAAGTGAGGAAGTTGAGACCCGACGTCACCGTGTCGAAATCGCGAAGAGGTAGGAACTGCGCGATTACATGTTAGCGGATGCGACAGCGCACAGGTGCAGCCCCAAGATCTGCGGTCTGCATACGAACCTTCATATTGAAGATGGTGATGCGATGATTGCACCTGAAGGCAAGTGATGAGTAATTGATCGGATGCCGTCGTTGCGACGTTGGTGTTTCATGCGCCAATGACGTCGCGCGTTCCTTGTTTCAAATGAGGAAGAAGGGAGGGAAGGTATCGTGGGAAGCGGTGTCGAAATTGGGTGCGCAAGAGAGAAGAATGACCACGAACAATGCAGTCGGGCGAGAAAAAAAGGTAATTGCGGCTGCCGCACCTGGCGCAATCAGGCTGTTGAATATAGACTATTGGTGTAGTGATGCTTATGTCTAAGGTGGTGGTGGTGTCCCTATTGCTGTTGTTGCGGATAGGTAGTACGCACTTGACTCGGTCCCTGCGTGTCAAGTATAGAATGAAACGGGCTAGACGAGAGTCGCCTAGCAGAGACGAGAAGACATAATGCGAATACTGAAAGGTCGAAAGTGAGAAGGTGGTGGTGGTGGTAGTGGTTGGAGATTGACTTCCGGGGAGACAAGAAGTCGGGAATTGGCGAAGAGTAGACAAAGGAATAGCGGGAGTGAGGTCGTAATCGGACTGACGGGAATCATGCGGGTGCTGTTTGATCAGCTGATGGGATGGGCGATGGGTATTGGGGGTCGCTGTTGGGGGGGATCGTTATCTTGCACAGTTGCGCTACCCTGACGCTATGCTGCGTTGTTCTTCCCGGCTTCGGTGCTCGCAAAGAAACAGGAGACACAGGAGACACAGCCATGTCCCGCCTGGGCCTTGGCAGTTGCGTTGCGTAGGCCGTGGGGTATGGTTGGACTCGCACGTCAACGAACGGCAGGGGGTTGTAGGTAATGCTTAGGTACCGCAGTCGAGACCAGAACAGAAGGCCAGAGTGCTGAGGTGTCGGTGTCGGGCTGGTGTGGGTGGTTATGGTTAGGACCGCTAAACTCCCACTGCTATTGGAGCTAAGCTGCCCAGCTGGGGGGCTCTCGGGCTCCTGTAAGCGAATCGGCTTCAAGTAAGGGGCCACGAGTTGACAACAACACCTGTCATCGAACCTCAACTCATCGTCAATCTGCAGACGGACTCCTAAATTCGTAATTAGTTGGTAGCTTTGGCCAAATAAGTGCTTCCATGCCAATCTTCAGAGTCAATAATCAGCATATCAATTCGCCATGTGGTGTGCTTGGTTGGTGCATCTTCCGAGTCCCAATCCGTTAGGTGTCGTTAATGTGCCTGGTCTGGGTGGTGGTGGTCATTGCATTTCAAAAGGGGCCGCGAGCTGCTGGCGCATCCCCACCGCTGAGGCGATTCATGGAAACGAACAAGTTGATGGGGGCGTTTTGTTGGCATATGTCTCAAAAGATGGTCATCACAAAAGTCTTTTTTTTTATTCCACTGATAAATAGATCCTGTTGTACAGGTTCTTGTGGCATGGTGACCTGCCGCTCTCCTCTCTCTTCCTTGCGGCACTCTAGATAGCCAAAGGCGCATTGCATTGCATCCCTTGGTCTTGCCGTTCTTCCGTCTCTCCCCAGGGGACTCACAGAAGTCCGTGCTGCTTCAATGATGATTTGATCTCTGCGTCGGCCTGTGGTCATATCGAGCCGTGACCGTTCATTAGCACAAGCCATGACCAAGAATCTTGTCTGTGAAAATGTTTGCTGTCCGCTATCTTGGGACGCTCTCATGTGCCGTGCTAAACCGTTGGTATTATACATGTTGCTGATGCGCTCTACATGATTTTCGTAACCTCGTCCTCGACCTGAATCGAGAAAGGACACGTCAGTCCCAGCACATATAACGGTAGGAAATGTGGAAGGGCGGAATAAGGAACAGGGGGCAATGCTTACCTCCATATCCTCCAGGCTGTCCTGCTGCCCGATACACCGTAGCACCGCCTTCTTGCTGCTTTCTTGCAGCTCTCCGGCCAGCAAGAGCTCGTCAAGAATGTAGTAGGCCTTGGTGAAGGAGAAGATGATGTCCAGCTCGCACACGTTGCCGTAGTATTTGTCCATCTGCTCGACGTATCGGTGAATGACCTCGAGGGTGATGAGCTCGTTGTCGTCCGAGTCGCAGCCGGCGATGAAGAAGAGGGAGGCGTATCGGCGGTAGACGATCTTGGTGTCCTTATACTCGAGGAAGTTGCACATGCGGGTGCGTCGGGCGAGGACCAGCTGAGAGACGTCCTTGACGATCTTGGCCTTGTCCTTGGGGGACAAGGTGGTGAACCATTTGGCAAGGCGCACCTTGCCCTGCCGCGAGAGCAGGATCAGGTAGCTGTCAACATGGTCTTAGTAAGGAGGTGGAGCTCTTTGGGTGGTAGGAAAGCTGAAGCCATACTTGATAGCCATGATGATGCTCTCACATCACACGACGAGAAGAGAGGGGAAGGCGGCTGGATTGGACCTCTTCGGCGAGGGAGAGATTTAATGTGAGCTGGCAGAGAAAAATGACGGTGGACCCGATTTGGACAGCGAGTTGTTTCTTTCTAGAGTGGTTGGCCACGACGCTCACTGCCGGTTTAGGGGAGCGATCACGATTGTAGCTAAGAATGCTACGAATGCTGGCTGGCTGGCTGGCTGGGATGGACAGCCAATCCAGTCCGAAAGGGTAAAGAAAGTCCGGGCGTCCAGGCCTAGGTACCAAAGGCTTGGCATTTTCTGGCTGGTAGCAGGGTATGTACCTAGTCTGCTGGACGGACGGCACTCATCCGCCCATCCTCCGTTGTACCCCTCCAACTTCCATCATTGGATGCATTTTACCCCGCCAAACTCCTGCTCTTCCAAGATGCCATATTCGCCTGTTCGCCATCGAATGCGAGGTCGAGCGTAACAACCTGATCGAATAAGTCGAGTGTTGAAAGTAATTACATGACATCAAATGTATTTACAGGATATGTGATATATGTACCTTAGCCAACTGAAAGGAGACTCTGCGACTCAGACTACATATATCGTGCCAACCCACCATGCACGTCCAATTTTTGCAATCAATAGCAGTTGATCCGGCTTCTCCTGCAATGCACTAACGCATAGTCTGCAGAGTGCAGTGGTGGTCAGATTCACTCGAGATTTGTGAAAAGCAAGTGCCTGCGGTTGGGTTGAATTGAAGCTTGCATTCGGGAAGGTGGCATTTCAATTCAATCAATGGACCAAGTAGTAGTGTATTCTATACTAGACATGTGACTCGAGAGACTCGCGAGATAACAATATCATCAACATCCATATCACGAACCACACAACATTCAGACTCGCACACACCACTCATGTTGACACGCCCGAAACCCCCAACCGGAACGTTGCCACCAAACGACCTGCTTCATGCGGCTGGCCCAAACAATCAACAAGTAAGTACTCACACATGGCAGCATCGCAGGATGGCTTGCTGCGCTAGTTCGTAGTTCGTGCCATCAAATGCCATCCACGGTGCATTTCCAGACGACCCATGATTCAATGACCATTCAAGTGGGCCTGTCTTTACAAATCAACATGATTATTCATGTTCTCCCTCACCCTCCAAGCCTCCTACCTCCGGTTCTTCGACGTACCACTACTGGGGGCTACAGACGTAGAAAAAGTAGCCGGCAAGTCGCTGAATAGCAACGACTAAATCAGGTAGTGTCTGCCGACGCTTCCCTTGATCGGCGAAGGGACATTGTCAAGGTTCGTTTTGTTCGCAAATAGACTAACAAACTACCTATCTGCTTTTATCTATCTCCCAATACAACACTTTGTCGTGGACGCTTTCTCCGAACTGGACCCTTTTGTATATTCCAATATTCCACAACAACTCCCAGAAACTGGCCATACATATATTCCTCCTAATAGACCATCGTACTATTGCTCCTCGGCGTGTATAAATCCTCGACCCCACTTGGACCCTTGCGACAACTTATATTTTTCAAGTCTAGACAAGAGAGTTGTTTTACCCCTCCACGTCGCGATACTATCACTACTTGCAACCAAGAACTACCATTACGCCACATCATCGCGCAATTTGCATTCATAGTTGTTGCCTTCTCAACTCTATCCCCTTGAAGTTATATACCATAAACGGCTGGGAACATACCCAATCTCGCCGACCATGACGAGGATAGTCCTATCGACAGGGTGAGTTTCTCAGACTTTTGCCGCCTGCATATCGAGGATGTCTCGGCATTACTAATTACGTATGATTTTCTAGGAACATTATCTCTGGCGGCCCTTGCATCATTCGCAAGCCGGGCATTTTCCGCTCCAACCTCGAACTCACAAATTCCCTACGCAGCAACTTTGTCGCCGCCCAAGAAGATTATCCGGCTACCACGGCCAACGGCACCAATGGACATTCTCACGATGAGCACGTAAACGGCAACGGCAACGGCAACGGCACTAGCAACGGCATCAGCAATGGGAACGGCGTCAATGGTTATCATCATGCGCCGGAGCTGCCGTGGACAGAAAAGGAAGGCGACGTGCTCTACGTGCCCCGCATAGACTGGACAGGCGCCGGCCTGCAGGAGGAGAGGTCGCAGTACGAAATCACCGTGAAGCTGTTCTTCCTGCCCGAGGCGCCCGTCGACCAGCGCGCCGCGTACGTCGCCGAGGCCCTGCGCCTCGTCAAGAAGGAGCTCGGCGGCGTCGCCGACGTCGACCTGCTCATCGCCTCGTTCCCCGGCATCTCGTTCGAGGGCGACTGCGAGTGGGAGGCTGACAAGCTGAACGCCAAGATGGGCAGCGACGCCGACGAGGTGGCGACCTGGGTCGCCCTCGAGAAGCTGCATGCGCAGGGCGCCATCCACCGCCTGGGCCTCGCCGAGTTCGGCAGCCAGAAGCTCGCCCGCTTCCTCGAACAGGTCCAGACCCCGCCCGCCGTCGACCAGATCAACCTCAAGAACTGCTGCAACGTGCCGCCGCCGCTGGCGCAACTGGCCAAGGAGGAGGGGATCGAGCTGCTGACCCACGGCGATTGCACCGACATCTTACCGAGCGGCACCCTACGAGAGCTCTTGGGCCCTGGTCTCCAGGGCGCCGGCGTACTTTCGGAGGACGGAAGTGACAAGAACGGACTGCAGGGCGATCTCGTCCCGCAATGGGTGGTCAAATACACGGCTTTCGTTAAGGATCGTGGGGTGATCGAGAACAAGGGCTACTTTGCTGGCGCGGAACTGGTAGCTTAGTCCTATAACGGGAGTTGGTTTTCATCCTCGGAGTTTTGGGTTTGCGGGCGGCATTGATATATAACATTAATAGCATGCATATATAGAAAGTCTATTACGATACACACGTTTCTGAAGCGGGCGCAATGCAGCTTCCATTGATTGCATACATCTGACTTTTCTTGTTCTTGATGAGTTTGGGTATCTTTGATTTTATCTGGTCTAGCCAAGCATGCTCCTCTTGCGGCCACGCATTCTAACGTCCTCGAGCTTCTTCAACACGACGGGCGCCGCCTTGAACGTGTTCTTGTAAGCCTCCAACACCACCGTGAATAGTGCCTCGGCCCGTGGGTGTGTGCTCCCAAATGCGCGCTCCAACACGTAGAGATCCACGGCTCGGTCCTCGTCTGCACTGCCTTGACTGGCCAAGCCGAAATCGATAACGACTATTTCGCCCTCGAGCGAGTGTTCCGCGTCCTCCCCCTCGTGGGTACCGTTCACCGGCCCCCCCTTCTTGTCCTTCTCCCAAGGCCGCACCATCATATTGCTCGTCGTCAGGTCGCCATGCACGATACCGGCCTTGTGCAGTTTCCCCACGGCCTCGCCAACCCTGCGCATGAGCCCCACGAGCGGCGCCGCGCCCTCCTCGTCCCGTGTCACTTCGTCCCGGCCGCGATCGGGGTACTTGTCCGAACGCCGCTGTAGGTACTCGTTGACCTCGACGCGCACGGGCCGGCCGGGCACCCACTCCATGCTCAGCACGCCCTGGGACTCGTCGATGCCGTAGAGGGCGGGCACGGCGACGCCCTCGCGCCGGCACTTTTGCAGGATGCGCGCCTCGGACAGTATTCGATGCCGCGTCAAGCGGGCGTCGAGCAACGGGTGGCGGTAGAATTTGCTCGGGCGATGCTTCAGGGCGCAGAAACGGCCCGGGGTCAGCCAGGTCGTCCGATAGAGGCGGCCCTCGGCGCCCTGCGTGATAAGCTCGGCGGTCGAGGAGGAGTGTTGCAATATCGGAGGAAGCGGGAACTCGTGCGATGATGGGATAACATCTGCTGCAGGGGGCGGGGGTTGGATTGGAGCCACGGGCTCGGGTGTCGCCATTTTGCAGGTGTGTTTGGGATTTCTGGCGTTGAAAGGGCTAGGGAGAGTATGGAATGATTGAGTTCTGTTTGCGTATATTCACGCGCAATTTTTTTCGCAAAGAGAAGTTGGCTGTTGTAGGGCTCGATAAAAGATCGACAGCTGTTTGTGGCAGTGTGCCTATGTCGTACTTGTCCCAGCTCAACTTACTTGGCCAGCGAGGAGCGATGGAGGGGTTCAAAATGAAAATTGCGGGGTTCAAGATCCGAAGATCTGATAAGTTTGGCTGGCCGGTTGGACGGGCAGACGTTGAAACCTTAACCTGGTCGATTGACAAGGGACTGGGATTGGCACAGGCTGACAGCACGACAGGCAAACTCGCAGCAACGCATTAGTAGCGCATTGATGTCTTCTAGAAGACAACGTAGAATAACTTGCCAAGTGTGCTGGACTGGAGTCACTGGATAATCAATTCCAAGTCCCTTGGCTATCTCAGCTATGACGAAAGTGCTTGGAGGGTAAGGCCGCAGCTGGCGGTGTACCTACTGTACTGACAGATGGATACTCCGGCGCTCCAATCAGGAACCCTCAAGAACTGCATTTGGAAATCACAAGTCTCTACAGTAATAAGCAAAAGTAAATAAGGAGGTGTCGTCTGCATTATTGATCATATACATACTAAAATCCAAAAAGTAGCTAGCTAGTCTGTTCTACCGAAACTACCTCCTACCGCTGTATAAATCATGGAACTGTAGAAAGAACGGGTGAGCGAGTTGAGGTCGTCGTCAAGACATTTGTGAGAGACAGCATAGATAGGACGGGAAGAGCAGAACTGTTCGTTGGTTCTCGAGAACCGCACCACCAAAGCCGCGAATCGGACTCGCAGTACACAATTGAACCCAACTACTATTCCTTGTTGGTATTTGAGAGAGGGGGGAGGCTTTTCCTAAGTCCTATACTATTAAGACAGCTCGGGAGCAACGTACTGCTGAGCTGACACGGCCTGAAGCGCCCGGATCGCCCTCAACACGGGATATAAAAGAATTAGTGGAGGACAGCCGTCCCTTATCCAGACCTATTTTTCCTGTGATCTACGCTGTGGCGGCTGGCAGGCAGAGATGACAAATCCTCCATATTCCAACAAAGCTAGGTTGCCAATGCGCTTCTGTCACGCAAATCCCGTCCTACTCATATAACACGTCACGGGCCTGAGGGAGCGACAGTTGGACTCCTGGGCGACACTGCCAAGCTGAGACCCGACATTCTGGTTGTACACGACTATACCGAGAATGTCCGGAGGAGGCCATCGGGCGGTGAGCTTATCCAACATCAGAGCCTGGCCAGCAACTACCAGCGGCGTTTCGTACGGGGCGAGAGCTATGCGCTACTCTGACCCAGGACTGGAATCGCCTTATGGGCGGGCACCAGGCAGCGTCGCGGGCTACCGCGGCAGATATTGAAGTCACAACACACAGGGCGAACCAAAGTATCGCGTCTGGTCCTAACGGTAGCGCCATCGCGTTTAATGCGCGACACAACAAAGCCATGACCGCAGTGACAGCCCGAGACAGATATGGCGAGCGAAGCCGGAATTCCTTAGACCAACCCAGGAGAGTAGCGCCGTGAGGACAACCACCCGGGAAACTCCTTACCTGACCCATTACCCATACAGCCATTGGAAAGGGTGTAAGAAACCTCGTCCCATTTCTTCATTTGATGTTCAAGTGCATCCGCAAAAACGCCGTGGTCAGCTGGTGTGACTGTGCCACTAAAGGCCGGTCACCGCGATCGCAATACGATGGCTGAACTGGCATGCTATACGGCAACGTCGAAGGGCTAAGTGACAAGTGGGCGACCGAAGCTGGTGCTGCCGGTATCCAACGAGCTTGAAATCGCGCCGAGGGGTTACGCGCTACTGATCAACAGATGCAAGTGTGAAGCAGGTACTCGGATATGTATATCGCATCTAGTATTACTAATAATAGACTCAGCCTTGTGGCTTATGCCCTACCCACCGCAGCCCGCAACCCGCACCGCAACCACCTATAGATCTCCAATACTCGGCTAGCAAGAACGTTGGGGAGAAACATTTTAGTAAACATGACGAATTGATTCGAGGGAATAAATGTCGGTCTGTGGATATTACTGCAGATATTGCTGCAGAGCATAGACACAAACGCGCCTCGTAATTTCCTTGCTCTCCGCGTCTTTGTTTGTGAGTAATCGCAATCCCCAATCCCAATCCCGCATTCCCCCGGGTTTCCGGGCAGGCTCAACAATTTACGAAACTCACCGCTCAAAAATGTACGAGACAAGACTCTTTGCGGCTGGCCAAGCGCTACACTAGGTAGGCAAGCGGCCAGGTGCCATGTGATCCGGGATGCGAGATGCGGTCTGGCTTCTGGCGGCAAATCAAGTATGAGTGACACACGCAGGATGCTACTAGTGCTAGTAGCTGTGTAGTAACACAAATATTGTGCAAGGCACACATGCAGAAACCCAATTACCATTTGTCGCCGGTGGCACAGGGGGATGGATGGGGATGGGGATTGAGGATTAGCTTAGCAGCAACCAACGTTCATCGACGGCCCAACGTTGTGTGTGGGTGTGGGTGTATGCGTGTGTGTATGTGACAGGCCGACATGCAGGTCGCAAGGGAGCGAAAGGAAGGAAAAAAAAAAACTTGGTCTCAGTCAGTCGGATCACCGATGGCCAGGTATTGTGAGCTGAGAGTAAGGTGAGGAGGGTGGGAGTGAGGGGGGAAGGTGCACGAGGATGCAGCTACTACTGGCTACTGGCTACCAGGGGGAGGGGTTCACCATCCAAAGTATCCTAGCCGCCCTTCGGGTCGGGGCACGATATCACCACTTACCCGCTAAATAGCAACTTTTTACTCCGTACCACCCGTACTCTTGGCAGATGAGGGGTGAAGAAGTTCCTTCTTCTTCGATGCAGGTGGACAGAAACCCCAGCCCTCAGCGTGCGCTCCGATCTCTCGATGGGGTATTGAATACCCTACAAAGAAGGAACGTCATCCACCTGGGGCCGCCGTGGCCGTCCCCTCCTGCATCGCCCTCCCTAAGTTAGGTAATTCCCGTATACTCGGCTTTTATTCGCACACACAACTTGAAATTCCACTTACACTTCCACCCTCCTGCTTCTGCTTCTCCTCCTCCTCCTCTTCCTCCTCCACCAGCACCACGTCCACCCAACCAGCAGCCCTTCATCCGATCATGAGCCCGGCAGATGCAATAGCGAACCTCATTTGCGCAAATTCACAATGAACGGCCCACCTTCCACTCTCATCTGGACGTGCGTCCTGGTGGTTGGAGCGCAGTATGTCGTGAGCTACTCGCGCGCCTACATCGTGGCCCCGCGCGAGGTCGCCACCTTCATCGACGCTGTCGAATTCTCCATTCAGGAGAACGAGAGCTACGACCGCGATGTAGCGCATGTGCCGCGGCTCGAAGACAAGATGCGCCTGGGTCGTCTGCTCCGCGAGATCCAGCGGAACGGCGACGACCTGCGCGAGGACCTGAACAAGCTGCTGGTCAACGAGGACGGGGCGGCGCTCAAGTGGAGTGCGCGCCTCCTGTGGGCAGGACACCGCACCGGGCTGGAAGAGCGTGTGCGCAGGCTGGACCTCCTGCGTATGCGCTTCCTCGTCGTTCACATGGGCGTCCTCTCATCGGCGGCGGGCGAGCGCGAGAAGCAGGTCGAGAGGGCTGTCTCCCGGGCCGCCGAAAAGACGGCGGCCATGATGCGGGAGCAGCCCAGACCCGCTAGCGCTCACGGAAAGAGCCTGCTCGAGAGCATCAACGAAAAGAAGCCATTGCTGAGGCGACTCACTACGTCGGCGATAGGCCACACCGAGAAGACTACGCCCCCGCACCGGGCCGGATGGCTCGGCGTAGTGGAAGAGCTGCAGAAGTCCCCTCTGCTGAAGAAAAGACACCAGTCTATCGAGGACTCCATGCGGGGAATTCGCACGCCGCCTCCGTCTCCTGCAAGTATGCCATCCCGGCTTTTTGACAAGACACCATCTCGTCTTTTTGAAAAGACGCCGCCGCGGGGTTATGACAAGACGACACCGCCATCGTCGCCGAGGACTCGATTTCCGAGAACCCCGGAATACACGATTATGAACGAAAAAGACGAGACGCTACCTCTGCTGATGAAACCTTTCACGACGAACGATGACAACTAACGACATGACCGTATTCGACGATTCTTATATGATATTGCATTCTAGGACATTATGCATTGACGTTACAACAGACCTGCCCTGTTTTGGACATCTGTTTTTCACTTCACTTTGGCATTTTTGATACCCCCTTATACACCTTTTTTCACATCGCATCTGCACTTCCCCTTCTCTGAACCCTACCACAACCACATCACATCATAGCACAGCACAGCATTGCCCTTGTCACGAAGCATCACCCGATTGCGCAGGAGGTATGGAGGTTTCATGTATGACCCAGTCATGTGATGGGCGGAGGTTGATACGAAGAGTCGCAAAAATTTGGAAGCATGATAGATGCACATACTACATCCCGTAGATTTATACAACGAAAATGTTATTAACAACTGTGTCATTTTTTAAGCCTCAGTGATGAACATCATCCGGGCCAGTACCGTTCCTCTCACCCACTGTGAAAATTGCAGTTAGTATGATGTCGTATATACCTCTCAGCGAATCCAATTCTCGGGTGCTCTCGATTCTCTGACTTACCATCCAGCGCGACTAAGAAGCGGCTGACGCAGTTGTAGGCGCTGATCGTGGCCACGACCTCGACGACCTCCCTCTCGTTGAAGTGCTTCCGCAGCTCCGCGAACGTCTCGTCCCGCACCTTGACGTTGCGCGTCATCTCATCCGTGACCCGCAGCACCGCCCACTCGGCGGCGCCCAGGCCCGCGGCCTCGCGCGCCTCGGGGGTGACGACGGCATCATTCAGCTCGCCCGGCTGGCCCTTGACGATCTCGTCCAGCGCCTTCCGGGAGACGCCCGCCTCCGCGGCCAGCGGCGCGTGGTGGCCCCACTCGTACCAGGCCCCGTTGACGACGGCCACGCGCGAGATGGCCAGCTCGCGCACCGACGCCGGCAGCGTCGTCCGTGTCCGCACCGCGCCCAGGAACGAGTTCCAGCCGTCGGCGACGGGGGGCGCGTGCAGCAGCGCCAGGTCCAGCGCCTGCAGCGGGCGGGGGGCGCGGCGCGCGCGCACGCGCTCGACGATTTGCATGTCTTCGGCGCTCGTGTCCGCGGGCGGGGGGTCGGCGGTGTAGGGGATGCGCATCTTGGCGGTTGGGGATGTAGCGAAGGTTCGAAGGTAGGGGCTATAATGAAAGTGCAGGGCTGTTATGGGGCGGCGATGTATTGCTTGTAGCAATCTTTTGGGTGCGACTATGCGAGGGGTGAAGCAGGGTAGCATGAGGAACCGCAGTAGGTTTGAAAGAGGAGAAGGGTTATAATCATATACGATGTAAGAGTCATACGCCAATTTAAACTCGGCTAAGCGATGAATTGCAGCCGCCCCGGGTCGTAGCTTCTCCCCAGAATCCCGATACTCGGAGCCGGAGGAGGGGGAGGGGCTCGAAAATAGCCCCGCGCCAGCTTGAAGCTTTTCGTACCATGCCGAAGGCCCGCAGCGGGGACATCCCCCAGGCCATTTAATGTGGTGAGTTAAAGTGGGAATAGCTGCACAACATACCATCCTTACCTTCTGGGTCACGATGCTCCCAATGAACCTTGCGTATACTGTACTAGTAACACTCCACAGCTTCACTGCTCCATATATGACATTTCAGTGCGCTGTACCTATTACCACCAACTATATCGTCAGCAGGTATCTGTCAACGTTGTGTTGTCTCATCGACCGCAATTATCCAGAACCGACTGCTCAAGATCACGTGGAAGATACAACTTTCTTTTTTATTGCTTCTTATGTCCTACCATATTTTTTCTAATTATATCTCATTCGCTAATCGTTCAGGCGAGATGTCGATGGCATTGGTCAGCACCGGATGACTTGAAAAGGGGCAAGGTGCCATACTCTGCCTCGAGTAGACTCGTCACATTTCACAAAGCATGCGTCTACGTAGCGAAACCGAAGTGAACGCAAGTTTGACAAAATTCATATGCTTATCACCTCCGCTGTTGCGACACAACAAACCTGTTGTCTGAGCTTCGCAAGGTGTGAGAATGACAAGGTCTTCATCGTTCTTCTGCTCGGTTTCTTGTTCTTTCTGAGACGCAAACCATTTGTCGCCTGCATTGAAGTCGCGCATATTCAAGCTGCCGGTTTGGAGAGACTCTCCTTATGTGATGGGCGTGAACCGAATCAATATTGGTATCAGCAGCGCCATGGGCTGGCGGGGCGCCGCCAGCGTTAACTGCGCGATACTTGTGCGCAGCCTGATGATCCCAGGTGGCGAACATATGCTCGGTGGGCGGCGGCACAACGACAATCGGAAGCTCAGGGACAGGCAGACCAAGTTTTAGAACCCTATCGTTCCAGCCGACGAGCCTAACTCACTCTAGTTTGTAGCGCAGTGTGCCATGTACGCACACTTCAGGTCGAGCGATGAAGCTGTTGGATGTCGTAACACGTGTCGTGGGCCATGTTCTCCAACAAAGACTCGCAATACTCGGTGTATCCTCCTGCATGGCACAATGACTTTACATGACTTGAGGGTTCTACAAAGAGTTGAAGCGGCTCTATCCAAACTCTAGTAGATCATCGCACGAGTCTAGTTCTGCTTCCGAACTTCGGGACACTAATCCTTTCAACGGCACGTATCGATGTGGCTTGCAGGGAGGCGGCAACTTGACTGTCAAGTATTGCCTAGCAGGACTAATCGAGAGGATCTGTCACGGTGGGGTGTCCGTCACGCTTCTGCTGGCCGTCTCTGTCTGCCTGCTCTTCAAGACCGCCGCGGCCATCGTCGTCACTTGTATCCTCGGTGGCCGGGGCCACGTGCCGGGTGTCACCCGGGGCGACACAGTCCCATTCTTCCTGTGTCGCGCGAATCCCGTCACAGCGGGACAATGCATGTTGAGCCAAGGAGATGCGCGCCGGGAGACGACGACTCGCTACTTGGCTACCACCCGCTTCGTGTTATCGGTCCAAAGGCAGTGTGCTTGAACCCCTATCCCATCTCCTGTGACTCATACTTGACCAAGATATCTCTAGTTCCATGAAAGGGGAATGCAACATTTAACCTATAGATTGCAGCTTCCGTACAAATATAACATTCCACTGATTCTGACCAGTATCCTCCTGCAGTGGTTGATATTCAATATGCTTTATCTTTTCATATTTGAGGGCGGTAGGTGTAGTTCTAGCCAAGCACTTTTGTATACACAGCACTATCCGCAACGACCAACCCATTGACCTGCTGCTAATTTGTCTGCGATAAGCTACTTCAGGGCCAAGAACTTTCCTTCTGGAGGGAACTATGACGTTCTCCCACCCAATATTGCAGTGGCGGTAGGCTCTAGTGGTCATTCCCTCATGCCACTGCTCTGTGTCTTGTGCGTTCTAGTTACCATTCACCTCGTCCTCTCCTTCCAGAAGCTACCGATCGGCATGGTCAACGTCGGGAGCAAGATCCGCTTGGGGGCCAGCGAGATGCCGCTCGAGTGGTACGACGAGCAGTGTGGCTATAACAACGTGGTGGATGATGTGGATGGAGAACAACCAGTTGGGCATCTCAGCTTCGGGATTCAGGGGGATCTAGTAAGGCCGGCCCCCTGTCTGGGGTCATCGGTATGCTTGAACACCGCAAGCAAGCAAGCAAGCATAGAAGAGCATTGTATGTTTATTACCGTGAATACATTATAATCGGGAATTCCGTGTCACAAAGTGGAGATGTCCGCGCGACTTCAAACAAAATACCTACCTAATACACAGTAACAGACTAGTATATTCACATTGTGCCGTTATACGAACCTAGCGCATCTGCTTGACATAGGGGGCTGTGTGTGCGCGAATCCTTCGCTCCAAGTGCTGCGAATCTACATGTATTTCTCTCTGCTACCGCTATCCCTATACTCGCCGATTGCAGAGTGACAGGTCTGCCTGGGTTCAAAACGGCAGGAGTTGTTACCGTCAATTATTTGTTTTGCGCCTTCCTTTCTTCGGGGCGAGATGTTATTGGCTCCCGCAACTGCGGCCACGGATATTTGCATCAACTGCATTCCAACGCACGTAGCGATGTGACGAATATGTCCCAGGTTCTACAACGTGGCGCAATGCCAGTCACGGGCCGTTCTTTTGCTTTCCATTACCACTATTTGATTACTGATAACCTAATGAGGATACCACTGGAGAATTAGGAGAGAATTGAGACAGCGCCGGTTGCTCGACAGTTCAACCCACAATCTAAACCTTGGGTTTCTTTCTTCGCACGGGGAAGTTTGAGTGGCAGGGTGGGGTTTGGTTATGTTGTTGGTTCGTCTGTTTCCATCCAAGTTCCATTCCGCACGGAACAACAGCCAAGGTACCAGCAAAAAGGGACATGAACTGATACATTGGATTTACCAGAGCAGCGCATTCGGTGCTAGTCTCATGCCATCCAATATGTGACCAGTCCAAAACCGTTCAATGGGTAGGTCAAGTGGTTGGCACCCTCTACTCCTGCTGGCTGCTACAACTTACAACACCTTTGCTGCAAGGGGGAGGGATGATCGGAAATGCCACTTCCCTACATATCTCGTTACGGCACCCGACCTGTTGGTCCAACGTTTTCTCTGCACTGCCCGACGCAATCAGCCTAACCCTCATGTCCCAGAATAGCAAAGTCTGTTCGATTCGGACTTTTTGGTACCAACATTCAAGTCAATTGATTTACAAAACCCCCCAATTCGATTTGGACAACTGAAGGACACCGTAACCAACCCAAGCCTTCTCGCCCCTTTCACCTAGCTGGTGTCTACAGGGTGAAAGCGAGACAGAATTCAAAATATGGCGGACCCATCTCGCAGCCGAGATGAGGGTCAGCGGTCCAGTCTTCTGCCCTCTGCTTTCTCTAGGGGCCACACCTACCAACGGATGAGCTCGGATGGCGATATCGACCTGGCTGATGTTGCGCCAGTCCGGCCTTACTCGCCAATTGAGACAAGGGATATACATGCGACGCCGCCAATGGAAACCCCAAGTTACCTACAGCCACCCAGGAGACCGTCTGGAATAAGTCCTGTTGGCACTGGAGATGCTGAAGCGTCAATGGGGGCTCGCGTTGATCCATCCTCCTACTCCACACCGGCGTTCGTGATAACACACCAAGATGAGCCCCCCGCGCAGACGGAAGGCACACGTACTAGCTCCAGGCCCCCAAGCGAACGACAGACGCGGTTCACGGAGATGCTGAAAAGGTCCCTCACGTCATCTGGGGACAAGAACGGCGATCCTTTCTCAGACCCGGCCGGCCACCCCTATCTGGGTGCGTCGTCTGCGCGATCAAGCTTACTGCTCCCCGTCGGCGACCGTGAAGACCGGCTAAGGGACTACGAGACTGAGAGCTTATCCAAACGCTACGGTAAAACGATCCTGACTACGAGCTTGTTCAATCAAGGCATCGGAGCTAATCTCATTTCATATAGCACAAGCACCTCTGGACTGCCACTCGAGGAATGACGTACACATAAGTCGTAGAAGCTGGATTTATCATCAACTAGTCTGGGCCTCAGTAATCTCGACCTCCCTGAGTGGTGTATGGCTCGTGGCTGCCATTATCCAACCCCGATATGGCAAAAGAATATCAACTGCCGGCGGCGTGCTCGCACCGGCTGATGCGACTTTGGTGACAGCGATATTGGCAAAAGTCACGGAGTTGACGTTCGTCACTGTCTTTGTGGGAGTTCTCGGGCAGATTCTTACCCGACGTGCCTTCACTGAAAACTCGAAAGGCATGACCATATCTGAAATGACTATGAGAAATTGGGCCATCCAGCCAGGAACATTGATATCGCACTTCCACACTGTTCCCTACGCTGGCAAAACACTACTGGGTATCCTGGCGGTTTTAGCCACTCTTGCAAGTATGACTTATACCAGTGCTTCGGATGCCATGGTGGCTCCCAAACTCAAATTCGGTCCCTGGGAGAAAAAGGAAATGGAAGGGCGTGTTAAAGCATCATATGCTAACCCACAATACATCAAGTCCACTTGTACCACGCCGATCCCTTCCAGCCTCGACGAACTCAACGCCGGAGTATCCTGCGTTGAAGTGGAATACTCGGGTCAGAGCTACCGCAACCTGCTTGCTTTCATGAAGGACTGGCAGGTTCTGGACGGAACGAACGGCCCATCAATTACAGATATGCGATCTAGACCGGTAGGGACTGCCATATTGAACGACAACATAACCATTACCTCCTCCTGGGTCAACACCGAGTATTCGGACCCCGGAAAGCTCTTCAAGGAGCATAACCGCATCATTAACAATGTCACACTGGCCATGCCTCATCCGGGTGTCTACGAGGCGGCTACCAATGACAAAAACAATATTTTACAGCCGAACGACCTTTCCGGCGTTGGGGAGTACCGCATCAAGGCCAGCGTTGTGTCGCCGGTGGTCAATACGCTGTGTGTGAACTTGTCGCCCGAGGAATTGAGTCCATTAGTATACACCTCATGGCCAGGTGCGAAGACAAAAGACTCAGAGATCCCAGGCCAAAAGATGGCTGATCCTGCCTGGCTGAACGACATGCCCCTTGCAGATGATAAGACATGGTTGAACCGTACTGCGGTTGACGATATCTTCAGATGGGGAAAGAAGTATCGCCGTCGTCCACCCGTCTTTCCAATGGTAAGTTATAATAATCTTCTGGTGAGGTCTAGCGACACTCGATCCACATACACAACTTCTCAGCATGTTATGCCCCGAACAATCCATCACTAACCGTATCATAGGTTCCTATCGAATATAATATGATAACGAATACTACCGTATATATGGGCGACTCAATTTACATCCTTGCAAAAGCACCCCCCAAGATGGTCGGTGACTATACAATATGCGAACTGCGCTCCTGGATGTCGCCGCAATGCTCTACCGAATTTAGCTCATCCGGCATCACTGGTTCCAAGATGAAAGCGCATTGCGATGACCCGGAAGACGAGAATTCATACTCGCATGTCACAACAGACGCTCCGCTCTTTCCGGCTCCAAGCACCGACTGGCGCAACGTAGCAGACCAGTGGCGGCTCAGCATGGACATCAACGGCGGCGTGCAAAATAACAACGCCTCCAATGCGCGAATCTTCACGAACCTGGTTCTAAGCAACCCCGAGCTGCCCAGAACCTTGCCATCAATGGCAGAAGCAATCTCCGTGCTCGCCAGCTCTACGTTGATCGTGGGGAGCAAGCAGTCGACCTTCAAGCACTTCTGGAACTATACCGACACGACACTGGAGAGGGATGAGTGGGAAAGGTTCCCGGCTCAAATCCAGATGCAACAGTACACGTCGAGCTACGAGCAGCCGTGGCAGAGCGCCTTCTACGCCGTCTTGGCGGTCGTCTTCGTCCTGAACATCTGCTGCCTCCTGTATCTGCTGTTTGCCGCCAAGGGTATGGTGACGGACATGACGGAGCCACAGAACGCGTTTGCGCTGGCGCTCAACTCCCCGCCCTCGCGCCAGCTCTACGGAAGCTGCGGACACGGCCCCGAGGGCCGCGAGCTCGACATCCCCTGGCGGCTGGCCTACGCCAACGCTGCAAACCATTACTATTTCGAGGAGGCCAACCAGTCGCCCTGGCGCGGCCGCTTCAGCGGGCAGACGCTTGCGAACTCGTCCGTCGTCTCGCTTGCGGATGGGAGCTACTCCAAGAGCTACAAGAGGTTGAGCACGGGTCGGACGTTCCTGTAATGGACTTGGGTACTCGGATGACGGAGTCCGGCTCAAAAGGAGTGACAGGGGGCATGTTTAATCTGGAGGGCTGGTAGGCATATGCCCGACATTCACACATACCCCCCATTTAGAGAGTGGGAGCAAGGGATAGGGGGAGCCAGGATACCACGCCATACTCTTCAAGGTAGTGCCACGCAATATACTGGAATTTGGGAGTTGGCTGGGTGAACCTGGGTTTTGGATACCCACATGTTGTATAATAGGGCGGCCATCTGTTGCGATGAAGTCGTAACCTTAATGGACGATAATGAAGAGGTGTGACCTCCCGAAAGAACAGCCCATTTGGCAGAGTATATCTGATGTGATGAAGTGAAAACAATTTTATGTGTAAGATCTGATGAGGATTAAGGGAGTGTTTCCCTCAATAATTTCATTGGCAATTAAACCAATGGTAGCGAACGTATTCATCGTCAATTAGTCAGTTACTACACCAGCCCTATGTTTTATCTCCCCCCGCAGTGCTAGCTGCGGCGCGACAACGCTGAGGGAAACTTCTTGTGTACTAATATACCGCCTACCAAACAAACGACACTTATACACAAAGGCAATATGTATCTGTGTTACTTTACTCTGTCTTTCGATTCTCTTCCTCTTCTTGTGACTCCCCTTACGCTGCCAATTACAACTGCTCGGCCTCCTCGGCCTCGAGGCCGCGCGCGAAGCGGCGCTTGCGGAGGTTGAACTCAATGGCGCGCTTCTTGGCGGCGGTGCTCTGGGTGAAGACGGCGGAGCCGCCAAAGGGGCCGGCCAGGGCGGCGTTGTTCACGCGGACGACACAGACGTTGGAGGCGCCGCCGACGGAGCCCTGGCACGTCATGCCCTGGGGCATCTGAACAGCGACGGGGAAGTCCATGACTTGGGCAGCCGAGAGCCCACCAATGCCGAGCCCGGGAACGTTGGTTTTGACCGTGGCATCCTTGAAGGCCCCGACGTCCTTGCCGCCCGAGGTAGCGTCGATGGCCGCCGTCAGTGGGCCTGCACCATCCTGGTTCACCTGATGGAACGTCATCATAATGGTGCCATCGTCCGACGTCGTGGGTAGGCCGGCCGGCATGGCCATGCCAGTAGCGGCCTTGACGCCAGTCTCGACGGTGCCCTTGGGAGTCTTGACACCGCCGCCGCCGGCGCGGACCGCGAGCTTGACGTAGCGGGCCTGGTTGGCTGCATGCAGCTCGCGGGCTTCCTTGACAGCCGTCGTATTGCCGCCCGCACCGTCCATGAACATGGTGACCATTTTGGCTGCGTCGACGGGCCCGCCCTTCTGCGAGCGCCCAAGGGCCGAGGCACGCTGGGTGCCGAGCTCGCGCTGGCGGATGATAGAGGTATCTGCCTCGGAGCCGCAGCCAGGGGTCGGGCAGTCACGTGGAGTGCCATCAATGGTGGAGAGGCCAGGGAGCGTCACACCGTTGGCTCCTGGAACGACAAAATATGTGAGTGTTCATTCTATGGTGTTATGCCCTGCCTGGAGGCAGTAGGCGGTTCTTACGTACCCTTGACCTCGGTGATAACGCCATGCCCAAGTACATCGGTAACTGCAAAAGCAGACAGGAGAATAGCGACGCAATATTGCATCTTGTTGGCTGGAAGATTGCGAAGAGGCCTGAAAAGATATATTGAAAAATGAAAGATATGAAAAGGCGTAGGATACAACGAAAGAGCACCAGGCTCGGATCAGGGAAAGAAGGAAAAGTGAAGGTGATGCGCTGACTATGTAGAAGATTGACGATGATGGATAGTAGAGAAGAGAGAGGTTCTCCTTTACTGGGAGGAGCTTGGCTATCTTATAGACTTCACCCTGACTGACAGGTTGTCGTCATCTTGGACGACCGTCAGGACAGCACCACCGCTCGATCGCCCTACTGTAGCTGTCGTTGCCGGATGGTCGCCATACCGCATATCGGAGTCCCTAGTGTTAAGCGGCCCCGAGGCTGTATGATTGGTAGAATGTAGGTAAATAACCTTATGATTGGATCCCAAATACATCAGGTGAAGCATGAGGCCAGGTCTCAGCTGAGAAGAGGAAGAAACGGTGGCGTAGAGGGTGAGAGAATAAGCTACGTTTGCAGGACTGGAGCTCGGTCCTCACGAGTCCCAGTGTACTTGCAGTGAGAAGATGACCCAGAATAGACGTGAGAGAGAGAACTCGATAGTGGCTTGGTACGGATAGAAAGACGTTGATTGGTTCTCGATCTGTGTTTCCTGTGTTTCCTGTGTTTCCTCCTCGTTTGAGAAGTTGCCATGTTTGTAGTGCATGGATCATGTAGGTTGTGCTTTCCTTACTCGGAAGCTGTTTCCTCCAAGAAGGAGGATGTCGTCTGAAGGGAAACAGTGGCAAGTCTGTTTATTGACAGGTTGACGACCTATTCACGAAACAAGGGGCCCGACACAAGATGAGTAAGACTTCTCTCGAATATCTAAGATGATGTTATTGCGGTATAAACCAAGCCTTTTGTTCGGTACAAAATCGAAGCTTGAAGTTCATCCCAGCACACGTACCGTCTTGTCGACTCTGTAGGTATCCAAGTGGCGAGCCTCGGACTCAATCCGGCTGGCGAGCTTGCGTAGAGAGGTATCAATAAGTGGCTCGGTCACCGAAGGCCTAGCTTTCTCCATGAAACAATTCCCACGGCATAGCAGTATGTATAAGCCTACACTCGCACCCTTGAATTATTGTCTCTGACTAGTCTCCATATATACCTCAAACTTGATAAGCAGGAACTTGTCAAACGTTCAAATATCAGACGGAGGCTCGACCGTCCCAGTGGCAATACGAGTCGTCTTCATAATATTATATAAAATATATAGAAAACGGAAGCTGGTAACACGGGAAACGGTATCGATACAGGCCAACGATCTGACGAAAAGTCCGTCTGGTATCGGTACTGTCATTCTTATTGGCTGACGAGGTAGACTCAGGCTCCATAAAATAACAAGAAGTTAGGGGGTAAGGTGTGTGAACATATACAGCTCACTTGATGACTCATCTAAGTGCCAGAAATAGCAACCGAGTACGACCCGTTGTTGCCGGAGGTCATATTTGATATAACTATAACCTTGTTTCCATCTCAACTTTCGCGTGTTAGCTGCTGATATTTGACAACTACATGCCGTATCAAACACTGAGTGACCGCATCAAATAGGCCCTTCACTTCTTACTGTTTGTGGTATTTGACCAAGTGTCGTCTGAGGTTTGCTGGGGCGAGTGAAAATCACCAACTCAAATACAGTACACTCGCCTCGAAGTCAGTCTCCTGTCGTTTCATTGGAGCGCCAATACATTTTGCGAATACACACACCAAGAGACCCTTATGGGAACCACATTGGGTTGTGAAGAAGCGTCGCTGAGGCTGCACCTGTTCAAACGGTGTCCTTGATGGGTTAAATACAGGCAAAACTTACTCTTTGGTTATTGCTTCCCGTGCTGCAATGAACCACAGCCGAAAAATGCACTAAATCACAATATTGATTGTTCATTAAGGCAAAAAGTTTACGGAAATTGTGACGGAGCTATATTCACCTGATTCACACCTTTGAGTATGCTTGCGATCGAATTTCGAGGAGACGTTAGTCATCTTTCCAAGAATACGGCTGCCTCACTGCCCGAGAAATGATATGCCATCAGACCTGTGATCATAATTTGTCACCTAGAAGAAATTAATATGCACTCTGTCTTATGGCATTGCAGATTTCCGATCGGAACCGAACAATGCTCTGACCTTAGGAATGAAACTACCTAAAGCATGAAGTTATGAGCAGCTGCCAGACGGTGATGTTCGAGCTACCCCTAGTTACGGCCAAAGTTAACCATGCAACCAAGACAACTTCGGACGAAGGCTTGAAAGAACCAGGCAAGCAGAGAAACTATCTGGGTTGCTAGAACCGAACCTAGAAATGATGATTTGCCCTCCCAGCTCAACAGCCAGTCCCGTTGACATATACATATTTCTGGCGTAACTTTGCAGCATCCAATGCGAAAGAAACTTCATTGCACATCAATGGGCTGTTGTTGCGCACACTTTGACCGGCGACAATTTTAGACGTTGGCCTGGCCCTGTCTATGTCCCTCATTGGAAGCCGGCATCCTTGGCGTCCTGAGAAGCTGGGGTGGACGGGTGCCACGCCGGCGATAATGGAGTGGTAAAAGGTGTTGCTCTGGAGCTCCGGCCGGGACGGGCCGTGCTAATACTGCAGTCCCGTCGGGAAGCCTGTTTAACGAATGGTGAACTTCAAGTACAACACAATCTTGTTGAGCCAGAGGAGGTCCAACAGACGTTACCAACCCGGCTAGCCACGACGAAGGTAATGACTTGCTACTACTCCCAATATTTGATATTCCTCATGTAAACCACTTCTGGTTGGCTGACTATCTGTTAATGGGTTCGGTTTTGGGATGTTAAATATCTCAAGGTTTTGGTGCTTCTGAAATCCTCTTGTATGCCTTGACAACCTCTGGGAGTCCTGCCATGCTGGAGAGCCACTTTGCAACATTGGGATATGGGTCTAGACTGACTCCAGCAAACTAAAGGCATGAAGAATTAGTACCTAGTCCTTATATGTGATGGGTTTGGAAGATATATACCTTGTGCTGCCGAACCCATGGCTCGAATTGGAAGTCGACAGCCGTGATGCCTCCAGGAATAATACTCTCACCAAGGGTTTTCTTGAGCTGCCCTTCGAGGACGCTGTAGCAACGCTCAGTCTGCTCAACGTAACGTTTCAATGCATCTTCGTTCTTGGTCGAATTGTAATGTCTGCGATAATTATAAGCAATCTTGGCGATTTTGATGGTCAACCAAGGTAACTAAGTAGGTGTTTACCTATACCAGTTGGTCTGGCCCATCATGGGGCCCAGGGTGGTCAGGAGAAACATGTTCCACTTGTCAAAATCGACAATGTCTTGCTCGCTGCTGCCGCGGGGTCCAAGCTTGTTGTCCTTGTCGTAGACGCGCAGCAGGTAGTTCATACAGGCGCCGGATTCCCAGCTGACTACACCCGTATTGGGGTCCTCGAGCGCCGGGACCCGACCATTCTCGTTCAACTTGAGGAATGCCGTGCCCTTGACGCCCTTCTGAGGGTCGTCGCCGAAGTCCCACAGTTTGACTTCGTATGGCACCTTCAGGAACTCGAGGGCCTCGGCGATCTTGATGGGGTTGGGCCCCGTGGCGTGGGCATGCAGGATAAGGGGCTGAGGGCTCATCTTGATACAGATCTAGGTCCTAATTCAATAGATTTGGTGCTTGAGTATCACGAGGGAATTAGTAGGACGATGCAATTTCTACTAGACGTTGGGTATTTGTAATACTCTCTGTCGATTGCATCCAAGTTGTTCACGTCATGGTGGGGACGGGCTCTGTTGTACTCCAAATATATTACTCTATCATGCGGGGAAGGCAGCAGTGGTATTTATCACTTGAAGATGTATGCGATATGCCAAAGCAATTACTGCAGCAATTCAATGCACATCGGGCAGGCGGGCTAGATTGCGAGAAGTAGCAGTGGTGTGCTGTCATATTGAAACAATTGACATTGTGTAAAACCACATGTGGACTATTATACACATGATGGGAGCTGGAATTACAGAAATCTTTTCAACTAAACGAATAAGAATGAGAACAGAGATTTCACCAGCCTACCTGACACGGAACCGGTTTTGGTCCTCACCTTCAACAGTGACCTTGTGTAGTCATGGGTGCTAGATGATTGTTGTAAATCGTATGTAGTGAGATCAATTATTGTTGCGCCTCATTCAGCTTCATGAGCCTCATACATCTTTACTTCGCCATCCCCAATAGATTTCAACCGGAGACTTGAGTTGTTGAACTACATGCCTAATGCAATCATCTCAAGACGATTATTTTGCAAGATATTGATTGACCAACAAACTCATCTTTATGCATCACCGGCGGAAGGGTCGGATCTCCATCTGAGTCAGGCACCAGCCACTTCACCCAGCCACTTGAGGCTGTGCCACCTACCAACCAACCAACCTCGAGATCGATCCACTTGGCACAATCGGGCAAGCGGGCAAGCAGGCAAAGGTGACAGGTGAGATTCCCGTCCCTATTAACTTTTAAAGAGAAAGGACGGCCTGGACGCGCCAAGCTACAGCTACTGAGCTGCAATACGTGCTGATCCCCACTTCTTTCGCGTTGCAGCACCTGCACCTTTCGAAGCGGCCTCGTTACCAGAAAGGGAGCTACCTCTCTTCCATATCTTTTTTCGACAGGGAGGCACTTCCGTCCTACAGCCTTTCCCTTCTGTCATCCAACATTCACGACTCCAGCGTCGCACATCGTCATCTCGAATTTGCGCGATTTGAATCGCGTCAATCTCCAAGATGGCTGATAACGTCAAGATCGACGGAAAGCTCTTCCAAGAGCGCATCAACCATTTCGTTGGTGCCTGGAAGAATGACAAGCGCGCCGGCGACCAGATCTTCTCGGGTGTCTCGTCCATTCTCATCATGATGGGAAAGGTCGATGATCCCGTTTTTCACAAGAACAACTCCATGCATGTACGTCTAAACCCCGATTATGCGCTGCCTCTTGCGCAACCACCCGAGACGACCCGAGGCGACCCGAGGCAAATACTGACGATACGTGCGCTTACAGTTCTGGCTTCTCGGATACGAATTCCCCACGACCCTGATGCTGTTCACCATCGACTGCCTTTACATAATCACCACATCCAAGAAAGGTACGATTGCTGTCCGTCATTGACTAAGGCTCAAAACTGACTTTTCCCTTTCCCACAGCCAAACACTTGGAACAACTCAAGGGCGGCCGCTACCCCATCGAAGTCCTTGTTCGAGGAAAGGATGCCGCTGAGAACGAGAAGCTCTTCGTCAAGATTGCCGATACGATTAATGCAGCTGGCTCCAAAATTGGTGTCATCACAAAAGACTCCTCCAAGGGACCTTTCGTCGACGAGTGGAAGAAGGTTTTCGAGGACAAATGCAAGGATACCGAAGTCACAGACATTTCGCCTGCCCTCTCGGCCGCTGCCTTGGCTGTCAAAGATGAGTCAGAGCTGCGTGCCATGAGAGCCGCCTCGAAGGCCTGCGTGGCCCTGATGAACCCTTACTTCCTCGACCAAATGTCCGACATCCTCGATCAGGAGAAGAAGGTGAAGCACAGCGCATTGGCCACCAAGGTGGATAGCAAGCTAGACGATACCAAGTGGTGGAAGACGGTCGAGCTTCCCAACAAGCAAAAACTACCTTCCGACTTCGATCCGGCTAATCTCGACTGGGATCTTGGCCCGGCTGTACAAAGTGGTGGCAAGTACGATCTTAAGCTAATCGCGGAGCCCAACGACGACCCCCTGCACGCCGGTATCATCATCGCTGGCATGGGCTTGCGATACAAGTCATACAGTTCCGTCATTGCCCGGACGTTCCTGGTGGACCCCAATAAGACACAAGAGAGCAACTACAAGCTTCTTTTCGCCGTTCACAACCTAGTCCTGAAGGAGATTCGGGACGGCGTCAGCGCAAGCGACGTGTACAAGAAGGCTATTGGCTATGTCAAGGCAAAGAAGCCCGAGCTGGAGAAGCACTTCCTCAAGAATGTTGGCGCCGGTATCGGTCTGGAAAGCAAGGATGCCACCCTCATTCTCAACGCCAAGAGCTCCCGAACCCTGAAGGATGGAATGGCTCTCTGCATCACAACAGGCTTCACCGACATTGAGAACCCACAGCCCCAGGACAAGTTGAGCAAGACGTACTCATTGGTTATCACGGACACAATCCGTGTGACTAGCGCCGAGGCTGTTGTGTTTACTGGTGACGCTCCCACTGAGCTCGATGCTACCTCTTTCTTCTTCAAGGATGAGGAAGACGAGAAGCCAACACCCAAGAAGGAGAAGAAGGACGGCCGAGTTGGTGCTGTTGCCACTAAGAATATCACAAACACCAGATTGCGGTCGGAGCGCACCGCACAGGTGAACGAGGACCAAGAGAAGAGGCGTCATGAGCATCAGAAGGAGCTGGCAAACAGGAAGCAAGAAGAGGGCCTAGTCCGGTTTGCCGAGTCCATTAATGACCAGAATGGTGCCGAGGTCAAGAAGTTCAAGAAGTTCGAGTCCTACAAGCGAGACAACCAGTTCCCGTCCAAGGTCAAGAATCTCGAGATTGTCGTGGACCAGAAGAACCACACTGTCATTCTGCCGGTCATGGGCCGGGCAGTGCCTTTCCATATCCACACTATCAAGAACGCTAGCAAGAACGATGAGGGAGAGTGGTCTTTCCTCCGAATCAATTTCCTTTCGCCAGGTCAGGGAGTTGGCCGTAAGGATGATCAGCCTTTCGAAGACGCGACCGCTCAGTTTGTTAGAAGCTTGACCTTCCGATCTTTGGATGGCGACCGCTACGAGGAAATCGCAGCGCAGATCTCCAACATGAAGAAAGAGGCGACTAAGAAGGAGCAGGAGAAGAAGGACATGGAGGATGTCGTCGAACAGGATAAACTTGTCGAAATCAGGAGTAAGTCGACCGTACACTCGACAATACGACATTTGGCTAACAATTTCTAGATCGACGTCCTGCTGTCCTCGACAATGTTTTCATTCGTCCCGCTATGGAAGGCAAACGTGTTCCCGGCAAGGTCGAGATTCACTCAAACGGTCTTCGATACCAGTCTCCTCTTAGCAGCCAGCAGAGAGTCGACGTGCTCTTCTCCAATATTCGCCATCTCTTCTTCCAGCCTTGCCAGCATGAGTTGATTGTCATTATCCACATTCACCTCAAGGATCCCATTCTTATTGGCGGCAAAAACAAGAAGACGAAAGATGTCCAGTTCTACCGGGAGGCTACTGACATCCAATTCGACGAGACCGGTAATCGCAAGAGAAAGTACCGGTATGGTGACGAAGATGAGTTCGAGCAGGAACAGGAAGAGCGCCGACGTCGGGCTGAGCTGGACAAGCTCTTCCAGAACTTTGCCAGCAAGATTGCTGATGCCGGTAAGAACGAGGGATTCGAGCTGGACATGCCTCTTCGGGAACTTGGCTTCAACGGTGTGCCGTTCCGCAGTAACGTCTACATTCAGCCTACTACGGACTGTCTGATCCAGGTGACGGAGCCACCGTTCATGGTGATTACACTCGAAGACATCGAGGTTGCCCATCTGGAACGTGTGCAGTTTGGTCTCAAGAACTTCGATCTCGTCTTTGTGTTCAAGGACTTCACCAGAGCGCCCTTCCACGTCAACACGATTCCTGTGGAGTCGATCGAGGATGTCAAGGAATGGCTCGATTCATCCGATATTGCCTTCACTGAAGGACCCCTCAACCTTAACTGGCCTACCATCATGAAGACGGTCACAGCCGACACACATCAGTTCTTTGTTGATGGTGGCTGGAAGTTCCTGGCCAACGACAGTGATGATGAGGATGCAGAGGAAGAGGATGAGGAGTCAGCGTTCGAGATGGATGATAGCGATCTCGACGAGGCTTCGGAGTCGTCCGAAGAAGACTCGGACTTCGATAGCAACGCGTCTGCCGAGGCTAGCGAAGAGGATGATGACGAGGACGAGGAGGAAGGTGAAGACTGGGATGAACTTGAGAAGAAGGCGAAGCGCAAGGATCGCGAGGCTGGCCACGATGAAGAGGAGAAGGGTCGCGGCAAGAAGCAGAAGCGTCGTTGAGACCAATTCAGACGAAACAGTTTGTGTCTGTATGGCCCAGCACGCCATTCATGAAATTCGGGTGCTCAGCCAGGATGGGAGACAGTGGTCTGCGACCTTCTGTGGTGGGTCAAGCCTACTATGCCGCACAGGTGGTTGGTAGCAACTGGCCTCATCAATCAGGGGTTATGCATGGTTACTGGCTCAAGGTTGAGATGCCCCAACCTTGTGTGTATGATTTATAGGATCTGATGGCTGGGACATGGGAGTGTCTGGGAATTCTGCTTGAGGCAATCCACGATTGCAAACCGCGAGTTTATGCACCACGAGTTAGTTGCTTTGTGGTTGAGCAATCTGGGATATCGACATCGTTTGGGCCTAAGCAAGGGCGTATGTAGTTCTACTTTATTAATGAAAAAAAGCGGCGTCTCAGTATCAAAAGATGATTTGTATGTTGTTTCGATCCGTGTTTTGTGAATATCAGATCTGCTAACCTACTGGCTACCTAATTACCTCGTCCTGGGTATACTGTAAACAGTGGTGATCTCCAGGTAACTTGCCCACTTGGATCATCAGCCATCGATTTACAGTTACAGAACAGACAGCTCGATTCAACTTGTGTACATATGGTGTGCATAAAGCCGGATGCATAAATTATGCTGGCTAATAGTGGACAGCCATATAGTAGTATTACCGGAGCCTATTCCCCTCAGGACCCTTTTGCAACAGAAGTGAAGAGAACAGTGGATAATCGGCACATGGAGTAAACTAGTAGGTTAGGTAATGAATCTCAAGCCGTTGAGCGAGGGCAGCGTCTGCAGCGTGGCAGTTGGGACGAACTATACTATCGGCCAGGCCAGGCCAGGCCAGGCCAATCTGCCAGCACCTTAAGCTAAAAATCAGGAAAACAGGGAAACTGGGACACTGGGACACTGGTGGAGTCTCCACTTCTACCCGTCATCCACTGATGTGACGGGGAAGGGGAAGGGGGAAGGAAGGTGCAAGTCAAAGTCAAAAGTCGAACCTGCAAGGGCGAGTCAGCCTAAAAACGCCCTAAAACAAGAAAAACCCAGCCGACGTCACATTGCATCACCTGCCTTACGGCCCTTGACCTACCACGTACCTCATCTTCAATTCTCAAACATTGATTGATTGATTGATACCAGTTTTCGAGCCAGTACCGCTCGCGACCGCACCTTGGGTCGTGACTAAGAAATTGTCCGTTGCCCTAGCCCAGTCTAGTCCACGATCAACGGGCAATCTCTTGTCTCTTGGGCGCATCGTGTCACGATGGCCTCTCTCTCTCTCTCTCTCTCTCTCTATTATCATTGCTGACTTGGCTTTGCGCTCCTCGACGACGCAATGCACACACGCACACGCACACACACACCTTGGGTCTTACCTACATATGCCTACTAATCAGTACGACTGTTCATGTCAGCTATGATATCCGAGTGTCCCGTTGACGACGCATCCATCTACTTTCCTGTAGATGGATACGTCTTTGGGCTGCATGATTTTCTGAAAATATCCAGCGGCAGTGTCGGTGTTGGGCATCGCATTTGCCGCCGTCCAAGACGATAGATACCTAGTAATAGATAGCCTTTCCCTGTCTCCATCGACGCATCGCATCGCACTTTTGGATCGGTTTGCGCCATTCGTGCCGTTGAGCCGACTCTTGGCAAATCTCCCGAGATCCATCCTGCTATTTATCCCTGGACCTTGCGCCGTCTCGTCGGCTTTGGGGCCTTTGGGCTTATGGAAGGAACATGACGTAACGTGTCGATGTCGTGTCAAACCAAGCTAAGCTCTAACTACCCAAGACCGGAATGAGACAAATTGCTTGGGGCTTGCTATCCGGGCTTGCACACGCCAATCACAGACAGCGCTCCCCTGTCATCCACTGCCGTATGCTTGTTTTTTCCCTCTCTCTTTCAACATGGCATGGATGGTGGTGATCGGGTGACGGCACACACACACACACACACACACACACACACACACACAGAGCAGTCGTTCGCACGATGGCCGGCCCTGCTATGTTATGCCATCATATTAGCAAGGGTCTGGGGTTTCAAGCATACATGAAGTCTCTGGTTATTATTATAAGTTGATGACTTCTCCCACCCTCTCGTCTCAAGCCATTACATACCAATTCAATCCAATCAATCAGCTCACTCTCTCTGGTCTTTTCGTGTTGACTTATACGACGTGTTTGCGTTGCGCTGCCGTATATAAGAGCAGGGACTTCACACTTCCACCTATACCTCCAACAACGAATATTCCTTACTAAGGTATACCATTCGCACATCTCCAAGATGGCCCGAACTGGCTTTTTCCACCACATCGGCAGCTTCCTGCTCTTGTCCGCAACCGTCCTCTTGATCATCACCTGCATTACGGCACCCGTTGTCAACCACCTGTCGGTGCTCAAGGTCAGGGTCAATGACGCCAGCGACAACGCCGGGCAAATCAACTTCGGTACTTTCGGTTACTGTGTGGACAATGTTGACTCGTAAGTACTTATCTAACCTAATACATCCTTGGCAATATATTGATGGATTCTATCTAACCTGTTTCTTCCACCAGATCTGTCAATGGCTGCACCCGTACTCACGTCGGCTACAACGCCGCCTCCATCATCCAGCGTGTGCCCGGCAGTGATATCGATGTGAGCGACGCTTCGGCCAAGACGGCCAACGCCCTGACCCGGGTCATGGTACTGCACCCCGTCGCCTGCGGCCTGTCCTTCATCGCCTTCCTTTTGGCCCTGGGCGCCGGCGTCGTCGGCTCCTTCCTGGCCTCGCTGGTGGCGCTGCTGGCCTTCGTCGTGACCCTCGTCGTGCTCATCACTGACTTCGTCGGCCTCGCTTTGCTGCGCAACGCCGTCAACAAGAGCAACCAGGCTACCGCCCGCTACGGCGCCGGCGCCTGGACCCTGCTCGCTGCTGCCGTCTGCCAGCTGCTCGCCACCGTCATCGTCTTCTTCACCTGCTGCAGCGCCCGCCTGCACAAGAAGCGCGACAACCGCAACTCCACCACCAAGGCTGAGCGCTACGATAGCCCACCCCGTACCACCAGCACCAGCCGTCGCTGGTTCTAAAGGAGATGCAATGCAATGCCATGCAGTGCCATGCTCCCACCTACCCATCCTCAAAATAAATGATATAATCGTATCATTGAAACAATACATCAACATGGCTCAGATTTACGAAAATCATGATAACCATCACGTCTCCTACACATTTGGAATTTTCTAGCGGCGAACAATACCCTCATGACACACGAACACGATACCATACGGAAGGAGAGATGAGAGAGAGAGAATGGTGGAAGAAGATTCAACAGAAACACATGTCCAGATTGTATACTGTAATGTTACTGCGATACCCCCGTACCACTCTGGGCATGCGGCTCGTGTACCATCATATAATACTCTACATAAACGTTAATACCTTTACAACTACCATTTTGCTTCAATTTGTGATGAAATGTATCTAATGCGACCGATGCCTTTCTGGAATATGATGGGTCGATGATACGAGATCCTTGTCTTGTAGCTTCGCTTGGTATAATGTACATTCTCGTGAACACCGAACATCCTCGGACTCTTGGTCTCGGAGATAGTGACTCGGCTGGAGGATGTAGTAGCGGAATACAGTCAGACTGCCATAATTCTGCGCGGAGGGGCGACCTGCTCATCAGATGGCCCATCCTACTATGCAACAACAATGACATGATGACCCATTATTGTGGTCACTGCTTGAGCATGGCCTCAGCATAATACCTCGACCGAGCAAAGCATACTTGGCTAATCAGTAGAGCTTTGCCCAGTGGCTCTATCCGAGTCGGAAGCGGCCGCCTTCAACAAGTTGTCGGAGTCGCTCTGGCAACAGTAAACCTAGACAACGAACACTTCAGAGTCCGATAGGGGCCTCCTATATCCATAATGAACTCTCAGGGGTCGGTTGGGTGCAGCAAATACTCGCTACAATGTAGGGCTGCTTTCACCCCTGCTCATTTCCTTGGTCATAACCGGCTTCCCTCATCACATCGTCCCAGTGGTCCAGTGAGCTTCGACGCTGGTGATGCTGCTCATGTTGCTGCAGCAGCTGCTGGTGTTGCAGCTGCTGCTGCTTCTGTTGCTACCCCATGCCCATACCCATGCCCAGCCTCTGCCCTCGTCGCGATGCCTCGGCCAAGCTTCTCATGACGGGGGGGATCTTCCGCGCGATCTCCTTCTGGCGCAAGCGGTTCTGGACGAAGGCCTGGCCGTGGAAGCCAGCGCCGATCAACTCCCAGGCCGGGCGATCGTCAAAACTCGCCGCCGTGCCGCGGCCGACGGCCATCTGGCGGCCCGTGTCCCAGTCGCGGAGGGCGGGGGCGAGCCGGCCATGCGGGACGCTCCGGCGCAGCGACGCCGACATGAAGGTGTCGCGCACCGTCGCCTGGCCCTCGGGCGCACTCTCGTCGACGTTGTGCTCGACCAGGGGCCAAGGCCCGTGCAGGAGACCGCGCCCGACCATGCGCTGGTGCTTGAAGTCCTTGTTGGCCGGGAAGACGTGGATGGTGAACTCTTTCTTCTGAATTGACAGGCCTTCTTTCTCGGATCCGGCTGCCTTGCCGCTGCTGTCGGCGTCGGCGTCGGCGTCTTCTGATTCGGGGTCCTGTGATGGTTGTGGCTCTGATGATGATGATGATGTCGAAGACCCCCCACCCCCCACTGCGGCTATCAGCTCCTCCTGCATCTTCTTCATTTTCTGCTTTTGCGCCTTCTTCCACCACCAGGGCTTCTTGGCGGGGTCGACCTTGAGCGGGACCTGCACGACGACGGGCTCCGCGACCCGGGCCGTCGTCGCGGCCGCCGGGCCGGCGCTCTGGTGGGGGTCGGTCGCGGTGGCGGTGGCACCGCCCCAGGCGGCCATGGCCTGGGCGGCGGCGCCGGCCTCGTAGGGGGCCCGGATCATGATGCGGCGGAAGGGAGAGTCATGGACGAGGTTGGAGGCGGTGGCGGGGGTGGCGGTGATGGCGATGAAGGACGAGGCGTCGGCGGCGCCCTCGAGCTTGCGGAAGACCTCGATCTCGGGCTGCAGGCCCGTCATCTTCAGGCCCTGGAGGATGGCGCGGCGCTCGGCCAGGCTCTGCGGGGCGGGGGTGCACTTGACCAGGACGGTGCGCGAGCTCAGGGACTGCGGGAGGGTCTTGGCGAACGCCGAGGCGGACGACGACATGGTGGTGGTGTGGTGGTGGTGGTTCGGTTTGGTTGGCCCTGGTGCCCGTTCGCTGTCTTCGCTTCGTTCGGTGGGTGTATGTGTGCGTACGTGTGCGCCCTGGCCCCTTCCTTCTGCCCTGGCGTTGCGTTGCGCTGCGCTTCGCTGGTATATCCCTTTCTTTCTTTTTTCTCCCTGCCTCTGTGTTGTGTTGAACAAATGAAGTTGCTACCCACAATCTCACAGGCTGAAGAGTTCGAGCTTCAATATGCAGCTAATTTTAAGCTAGCTCAATACCTGCTCTAATTGGTGGAGCGTTCGGGAGGTGTTCCTCTCCACTGCGCAGGCGGCGTCACAACAGGACGGACTTCTTGCACATGCGATCTGGATTTAATACAGCACCAGAGTCAACGTGGGAAAGAGAATGGCTCTTCCAACATTCCACGACATATTTCCATACGGTAGTATCTGGTGGATGTGGATGCGCTGTGTGGTGCATGAACATCAGCGCCGCTCGCAAGTGTCACAAATCAACTTATCTTCAAGCTGTCCAGCCTACAAACGTCAATTATGTGAGGGACCATGGCAACTGCTCATTTCGTCAGGCGACACAGAGGCTGGTAGTCCCTACACAGGCCGATAGGCCATGCGACTTCTCCCGTACCCGTACCCGTCCTCTAATACGTGCTTCAAACTGGTGGTGTGTTGCCTCGTACAGGCGGAGATCGGCCTTGTTATCTACCTACTTACTGATGAACATGTTCTTACCCGCCTGGTTGCTGTTCGCCCCTGCAGTACGACCGCCAAACGGCATCCCAAGCCAGGCAACTATCAAACTCGTTGATTCACCCCCCTTGTATATGTCGATGACGATGCAAGAAAAGACTGAGATCCGGAGCATATATTACACATGTATCTGATAATACCATATATGATCCCAAGCCTTGTGGTGGGCAGTTTTAGCTGTTCTGCTTGCTGTTCACTGCAAGATATTCTACTGTCTTATTATACCCACGTAGTCGAGACTAATACCTCCAGAATCATCATCAACTTGCTCCCATGTTTCCTCGACTCATCCCCCGTCTTATGAGACTGATCTGTGTGTTTATACCCGTCTTTGTACTTTGCAATGCCATCACACTCATGATGCTTCGAAGGAGCATGGTAGAACCATGGAACCGTCCTCCTCCTCCAGCCACGGCAGTAGCAGTTCCCCAGGCCGAAGTCGTATTGCCGGTCTTGGATACTCTTGCTCCTCCTCCTACCGACCGAAACCTTGATCGTGGGAAGCATCATCCCGAGACAGAGGCCACACTAGCCGTACCAGAACAAGAAGCTATCAATCATCATACTATAACCGAGCCAGAAAGTCCCGAGCCAGAGACTAGACGGGTAACACCAGAGCGGACTCATCCGACGCTCAATAGAGTACAGGCCATCGATGATGAGAAACAACTGTCCGGCCTCGAGACAACAGCGGCGATGCCGGAACAATCTCATCTAACCACCACCGACACCGCCATCGAAGTGCACGTCAACAAAAACAGTGCGCCGCACAAAATCTCGACGAGACCAGGCGTTTCGAGGCAAAGCGGAACGCTCTCTCTATTCCCCCAGCAAGTGTTCAACGTCTCTATCACGCCACGCAGCAATGCCACTACCCCGAAGACCCGGGCATAGTCTGTTACTGCCATGGGCGACAGGGGGTGGAAACAGTGAATACTCGTTCACCAGGCATGTCCGGTATAGTCTCGGGTTGAGGTTGATGTGGCTATCATATTGCAGGTACTTTGTTGAGATAGAGAGGGGAGTTCTAGGTGATAGCCTACGTGGTGAATTGCTCAATATCAATTACTTATTCAACATGTGGTTCTCGTATTAGAGAAAAAGGATTGCGCCTCTGGTGTGTTATTAAATCGTCATTGCAGGATTGCAAGGGCAGATAAATTACGCAGCGCGTCCAAACGCGCACTGACGATCAGAAATCTCCGAGGCGGTTGGGGCCATATGTAACGTGCCCTTCCGACCTTACTGACATGGTTATAGATCCTCTTCGCTTAGTGCGGTGGCCCCGGAAAGAGAGGTATGCTGTCATGTGATGGTGAGTGAGTTGCATGCTTGGAAGATTTGACATCTGCTGTCAGCATCTTAGCATCACCGCTCCGAGTCCATCATCGGTCGGAGTATCCGGTTTGAAGCTGACTCCCGAATTTGCATCTCCCCTTGTTCGCCACCGGTCGCGCTTCGGCAGATCAAAATTCAGGAGGCAGGATCTACATCCTCCCCTTTCTCCTCAGGGGATGGTTTGTTTGTGATATGCAGATAGCGCCGCGGTCGGATACTGCCAGTAGATGTCGATGTATTGCGATGTAGAAAGTCGATCACCCTTGAAGACCCCACCGATAAAAAACGACAGTATAGTGTCGCGGATCTGCACGGGAGAGTTCCGCCTGGATAGGCAAGTAGGTTGGCAAGCATGTTGGCTCCAACAGACACGGTGGGGTTCTACATGTACATTGTCTTCTTTTTACCGGACTCCACGCCGCAGGCAATGTTACTTGCTATGTCTTTCACATATACCCCAATAGGCAAGTACCGCTTTCTGCCCGGGACATTCCACCTCTTTGGAGAAAGAGATGGGGTCGATCCGGCCGAGGTTCATGTAGAAAAGCCAGGTTTTTTTTTCTTTGCTGTCGAATGATACGTGGGACAGCTATCGTGTCGACTGCACTTGCTTGGCGAGTCAAGACACCCACGACTCATGTGCGTACATGATGGCTGTTACTGGTGGACATCGGTTTGCTTGAGCAAAGGCAAGGCAACATCAATATCCTGTGTCGTTGGGTCTCGGATTCTGACACACGAATTCGGGGTAGTGACAAATCTGTCTGTCAGTGGCCGGCCGCCTTCTCGTCTTGTAGGGCCAGACACGCAAACAAACAAAGCAAAGCAAAGCAAGCAAGCAAGCAAAGACCTGGAACGAACACCTCGTGTCCTGTCAGAACGCAGACACGTGAGGGAGGTGAGGAGAAGGTCTCACAATACTGGATGCCAAAACTTGACAGACACGAACACCCAGTTTGAACGAACGACAGACGTGCCCCTCTCTCTCTGTCTCTCTCTCTCTCAAAAAAAAACCTCCCACCTGCTCTGGCCTGGCCTGCCTGCCTGCGTCCTCCGTCCGGTGGGGGCGTTCCGTTCGGTCGGTGTACAGTCTGCCGATCACCGTTGCGAAATGCAACTGTAATCAAGTCCCGCATGCAATGCACGTTCATATCATTAAACCGTGGGTCATGTGTCCTCGAGTCGCGGAACTCTCTCCTCTCGTTCACGACGCAGATGGCCGGAACTGGTCAAAGAACTGATACATGCATAGTAGCATTGGCTTCCGGCACTGAGTCAAAACAAAACACAGCACGTCGTACCTCTAATCACTGTGCAATGGGCCATGCTGTCAATTTTACCACGTGAACGAGTTCAGAGCACGCACTACCTAATGCCATCCAGTGGTATACAAGCTGGGTATCGTGAGCGGAACATGGTTGCATTAATATCTAATGGCCTATAGTGGTATGTAATCGGCCGCCCCCAAAAACCGCGTGTTTTCTGCGCCAACATACTACAACACCACGCCACAAGAAGTAAAGTAAAAAAAGTATGTAAGGACGAAGTCAAGTCATAGTGCGTTAAAAGAGCCTGCCTGACTTGTCCCACTTGATTCGCCGCCAATGGAAACCACAACCCCAGGTTTTTGTTCCCTTCTTAGTATATAGTATTCCGTCTTAGGTCTTAGGCGAATTAGACGAACAGGTACGGGCTAAACTGCGAGCAGTAACCAGTGAGTACCTAAGTAATAAGTTGCCTAAGGTCGCAAAAGGGGGGGGGGGGGGGGGGGGGGGGCGGGCCGGGCGCCGGC